>CM040182.1:51755105-51887605 GCA_022606455.1 Callitettix versicolor
TTTGTTACTGGGCATGCAATCCATTTTAAGACACTGTATTTCGTTGTAACATCCATCAAAATAATATTTTTTCTTTCAAATTATGGTCACCACTCAATATTTTGTACTTGAAGAGACCAGGAAAAAATTTGAATTATCGAGGGTAGCGAAATTTAGTAGAGAGTTCAAAATATAGAGGTAAAAAGGAAAATATGAGTGTGTAACTATTCAACAACAATTTACAGTACAGTTTATACATACAATGCATTTTTTGTTTGCGAGAGAAATTTTGATACATTCATTGTCACAATTAACGTAATAATAAGAACAGCTCAACATAAACGATATTTCACTAAAATATATTCTATAAGAGCTGACTGATACCTGACACTGCCCAATAAATAGGCCTCTAGTATTGTTTATTATTTAAACATTTACTATCTCACTCCATTTAGTCTGTGTGGCCAAGTACAATGTCGTTTCTGTTTAAAAATACAATTTATTTATGCACCATCTCTGCAGTACTGATGCCTGACATTCTTAAGACATTGCTTTTCCATTTCATAATGACAGATGAATATTTTATAAATAATTAAATGTGCTTGAAATGAGTGGGTTATAGAGTTTTTGATTACATGTACCAACAAATAATGTGTCTACACAGTATAAACAAGAAATCTACCCAGTTAGTACAATTTATAGAGGTGAAGGCTGGGCTGTATATGAATTATAAAGTGGACATCTAGCTTCCTGAGTATGAAATAAGGAAGGAACCAAACAAAAATGCATTGTGTTTGAACAATTTATCAATAATTTTTCAAGGGTCCAGCGTTCCAGTTTTTTTAAGGGTCAAGTGATCCAGTATGAATTAGAGTTTCATGAATTATGAGTCATAGGTGTGAATTATTGAATGATGACTGTGTGTTAATTTACACCTCAGATTATACCACTGTTATGTGCTGAAGTAAAACAATAATATAATTCTCTTGTAATTAAACATCTCACAATTACAGAATAGATGCATGAATTGAAGTAGAACATCAATGGATATATATATGTATGTATGTATAACTCCAAGGTTTCCAAATTTTAACAGCTTATAAAGTTTTACTAAAATGATAATATAGAATTTTAGACTATCAAAATCTCTCATTCAACTCTTTATAAATATTTGATATTAGGTATAATTTTTTGGTCATTATTCTTCAAACTGTACACCATAGTAACAATCTTGTCTAGAATGTTATTTCCTAAAAAGTGCTGAATTTTCATTAATATTTACAGAAATTGCTTTCATAAGTTCTTGTTACACTGGATTTGTGAGGAAAAATAAAATTGTATACATATAAATATATCCTTTGCTAATTTCTATAATTTACTAAATATAAAATGTTTTAACAACGGTTGGCTGTAATATGAATTTGATTTTTTTATATTTAATAAAATTAATTCTAAAGATTAAGCAGTAAAATGAAATTGTCAATTTTTTCTGACTCTGAACAACATCCCAGAAATCCAGATGTTATCATACCCCTTAAAATACAAAGCATGTATGGACTATCAATAACAAAGAAACACAATAACCTTGATCAATAGCAAGCATAGCTTTATTGCTTTGACAAGGTGAAGAAACTCGTATTTCTAAAGTTTGAAAGCAATCTAATTATAATAATCCCTTGTTATGTGCAAGGTTTAGGTTATAATGTCCTGAAAATTATGAGGTAATATAAAAACATGGGTTCAGTGCAGTATTACTTATTTCTGTTTCTACAAGATAGAAAATTAACACAATAAAAAAATCAAAATATTTCACACTCGAAATATCTCCATAGAAAAACATTAATACTGTATAGTAAAAACCACAGTAAGCAGGAAGAAAAAACTGTATGTTGAACTTTTGTTTCCACTTCTGGTTAATGTGGTAACAGATTTTTTTCATAGTTCTCAATAAAAATTAAATGCATCTTTGAACTTCTATATTTTTCCCTAAAAGGTATAATTTGAAGACATGATCGCTCTGTTGTTTGTCTTAAGAAAAAATTGAACTTTTTTGTTTTTATTGAACAATCAGGCTTTACAGTTTCCACTTCTTCTTTGTCTTCTGACATCAACTCTTAATAGGGATTAAGACAAATTTCCAATAGCCCCTCCAGTGTTAACTACAGTACTGACAATCACTGGATAAGATAATTTCTTCTAAATCAGTTCGTTTATTCTTTCAGAACAGATTTCGTGCTATGTTCACTGTTTTGCATTCAGTTACAACTTCTAGCTATAATTTGTACTAATAAACATTAAAATATATTGTACGTAGTTTTAGTGTTAAGTTACATTAGGGTGTGTGTGTGGTGTGCTCATGCGCGTTCGCACACACATGAATGTATATGTTTTTAGGATGATTTTTATGGAATACAGTATTTATTTTTAGACTTTTAATTAAAGCACATTTTCAGGCAATAATTACTTAATAGGATTTTTGTCCAGGAAAAAGAAATAAAAGTTTTGTGAATAATTGAAACAGTGGATAATGAGGGACAAGGGATTTCGTTTTTCCTTTAGAGTAATAACACAAACTTAGCTCACTTAAGCAGACATGCATAAACATATATAATTTTCTGGCATCAAGGGTTTGTGAAACATTGAAGATCCATTAAAAATTACATTTTTGAGACTATTGCAGTACTTTCTTTTTGAAAGAGTAAGGAAAAATGTAAAGTAATTTATCAAATAATATCATTAAATGGTTACTATTAGGGATCTGCGGGCTGAGTTTTTTTAGAGTTCAAGCCGGCAGAGGCAGCTGGAGTGAGCAGCTGATGGGCATAGCAACCCCACCATACCTCTAGCTCATTTTACTCTCACTCATTTATTCCACATACACACCACATATACACACTCTCACACAAGCACATATACACCCGCAGGGAGGTGCAGACTAGCTGCACCTATTGAGAGGCCCTAGACGAACCTCGCGGCACCCGTGTCTAACACACACTTACACTCACAACACTACACTTACGATTTAAACACTTTATACTCACACGTACGCTTAGGGATTTGCTGTTCTTGTTCCGTTATGTCTGGGAGTGGCAATACTGCTTGGTTTCCTTTGGCGGGGCCAAGTATGTGGAACCTGATGTGTGCCTAGCACTGCTGAGGACCGCTGATGGGACAAGTGCTGGGACCAAGCAGCCTATAGGTGCCTGGCAAGCACATGGGTGTTGAATTATGGGTGTCGGAGCCTATAATTGGGTCTATCGTTACAAATGGTTGCATTCTGTGAGTACATAGAGGGCGGCTGCCAGTGGTACTTGGGTTTGGGGAACCGTAACGTTGTACCGGAACCCATTCCTAAGATTCTGGAGTGCTGAAGACATGTACTTCGGCTCCATGATATTGGAGGTCCTCCCCCCAATTTATTGGGGATTCTCGCTTTAGTTCGAGTATCCTGGGCTACTGGTGACGTTTGGGTGCACCCTGTACCATTTGTGCGAGATATCAACATTCATGGAATCGCTCGGTAACGAAATTATGGAAACTAAATCAAAACAGAACACCAAAAATTCCTTAAAGAGGCCTCGTTCGACTACATCGAACAGGTCTGTTGATAGTAGTGGGAGTCGTGAAAATCTGGAGGAAATGGAGATGTGTGCTGTACCACTCCAGCTACCATCGCCAAGATTTTTAATATTTAAAAATTCTGAGGAAGGTTTGGACCTGTCTAATGTGTCGCCCTTCCTCATTAACAAAGCTATAGTGGGAAGAGCAGGTCCCGTTGAATTCCGCTAAAGGAGTTGTAACCTGTAGAGATCTCCTCCATTTAGACCTGGAGGAGATAAAGTCGGAATTAGCATCGGAGTCGGTTACAGATGTACAGCGGATTCTGAGGAACGAGAATGGGAAAAAAGTTCCAACTGCGTCCCTCATTCTATTTTCAGAGCAGATTTCGTCACTGAGGAAAAGAGCCAGAGGTGGCGTAGCCATATTGGTTCACAACTCTGTCCAGTCCATATCTGTCAATATAATAACTCCTTTAAAAAGCTGTTGCCGTTCAGATTACCGTTCCATTCAAAGTTACCGTCTGTTGCCTTTACTTGCTGCCTAGTTACAATTTCCAACATCATGAAGTATATGATTTAATATCTCAGTTGCCACAACCGATTTTATTGACAGGTGATTTTAATGCTCACCATACTTCATGGGGTTCCTTATCCTGTAATTCAAGGGGAATACGAATCGAAGGAATACGGTCAAACTTAGATTTGTGTCTTCTAAATGAAGGTTCCCCGACTCATTTATCAGCATCTACTGGCGGATGGACAGTTGTCGATTTGTCATTTTGTAGTCCACTTTTGGCAACAAAGTTTGAATGGTCCGTGTTACCAGATCTGTATGGCAGTGATCATAATCCCATTAGTATTTCATTTTGTACTTTTCCTCATGTGCAACGATGCCTGTTGCGTTGGATCTTTAAAAAGGCAAATTGGGAAGAATTTGCAAAAAGATTTGCATCACCAGACATTGAAGTGAACTGCATTAACACAGTGGTTAAGAAATTCACCAATACGATTTTAAATGTAGCTGAGGATGTTATCCCTAAAACATCCGCATGCCCACCCTGTTCTTCTGTTACTTGGTGGAACAATTGTAACAGCAGTTACAATTGAGTTACGTATGTAATATATTATGTAAACCATGGCATCCTGCTTATAATACAGTTTTCCATAATCAGTTGCACCAACATTATGAATCCCGATCGCACGCTACAGCCCCTGTTGGCATTAGAACAACCGGTGTTTTTGAAGACTTGCTTATTGAACTACCCCCAATTTTTGAAAGGTCCTTTTGTCTTGTCCCTCCATGGATAATCAATATGCCGACCTTTGATTTCTCCTTGTGTACCTACCTGAAAGACAACACTCCTAACATTGTGTATCAACGTGAGTTTTCTCGACTGACTAGTTCATATCCATCTGCTAAATTTATTTTCACAGATGGTTCTAAGATGAATGATGATGTTGGGTGTGCTTTTTACTCACTGGACGAAACATATAAGTATGGATTACCCTCAATTTGTAGTGTCTTTACAGCCGAACTCTTTGCCATCTTAAAGGCTCTGAACACTATTGAATTCGATAGTTTGCATTACGTAGTTTGTTCTGATTCAGAAAGTGCCCTCCAGGCAATCCGGGATATGTATTCGGTAAACCCTCTTGTTCAAGATATTCTGTGCTCTGTCCAGACTTGAACTACGAGGTGGAAGAATATCTTTTATCTGGATTCCTGGTCACTGTGGAATATTTGGAAACACTGTAGCGGATAATGTGGCAAAGGAAGCAACTTTTCTGCCACCATGCACTCAATGTGTAATCTTGTCTGACTTTCTTTGTCACGTAAAACATTTAATTCATCTACAGTGGGAAAATGAATGGGCAGCTACAAGCAGTAACAAATTGAGGGTAATTAAAAGTACTGTTCGTCCTTGGGGGTCGTCAATACGTGAAAGTCGTAGAGAAGAGGTGGTGATCACTCGCCTTCGCATTGGTCACTCCATGTTAACGCATGGATTTCTGATGGAACGCAGGAACCCACCTGAATGCGAGTTCTGTAGGGAAACCATCACAATAAAACATATATTGCTCGATTCTGATGTTTTCTAAAATGTGCATGTTATGTGTGGTCTGAGCAACTGTTTGCAGACGATGTTGGGAGATAGTGCCTCGACCGTTGACCAGGTTCTAGACTTCCTTCATCGTCTGAATGTTTTAAATAAAATTTAATTTATATATTTGTTATGTATTGTGTTATTTTATTTATTTATTTTATCTAAATAATTTTATTTCTGTTATGTTTATATATACTTTTACAAATTGTTATTAAATTTTATTCATTATTCATTGTTATTTAGTTCTTGAGTATTTATTATTGATATAGTTATACCTGTTATTTAAATTTTGTTTAATTTATTTTTACTATTATAATTTGTTGTAG
The DNA here is from genome assembly GCA_022606455.1 of Callitettix versicolor. Classification (NCBI taxonomy): domain Eukaryota; kingdom Metazoa; phylum Arthropoda; class Insecta; order Hemiptera; family Cercopidae; genus Callitettix; species Callitettix versicolor. The sequence goes on from CM040182.1 coordinate 51,761,076, forward strand.
TTTTATTTTTATGTATAAGTAAATTCATTTTAATTCTTTTTTTATACCTTCATTTTGCATGACGGCGATGATAACCTTAACAGTTTTTCGCCAAAAAAAGAAAAATTTAGAGTTCGGGCCGTGTCGGTTTGTTTTCGGCGCTCGAGCTTTTCGATTGGGTCGGGCCAAACGGTTAAATAGGAACCCATCACATTTTTAGCTAGGCCTAAGTCAAAAAAAAATTAGAACTAAAATTTTCTTCATTTCATATTTAATCCTCTGACATTAAATATCAAACATGTTGATTATATCAGCGCGCAAAAGTTTTGTGAATACCGCTATGGACCGATTACAATGGCGCGCAAAAGTTGTGTAAATACCGCCACGAGCCGATGTAATACGGGCTCCGTTGGGTCTGACTGAATACCTCCACAGGCCGATTACATCGGCATGCAAAAGTTGTGTGAATACCGCCCACAGGCCGATGTAACACAGACGCCGTTGGTCTGACTGATTACTGCCACGGACCATTACATCGGCGCGCAAAATTGTGAGAATACCACCACGAGCCGATTATATCGGCGCGCAAAAGTTATGTGAATACCGCAACGAACCGATTACGGGCTCATTGTGTTAAATATTTTCATTTGATTTTTGTTTTTGAAAAAATTACATCTTTTAATTTAGTGACATAATCATGAAACTATATACATTCAGCAAAAGGATATCTGCAGATTCTCTGAACTGATTGTGTACTGTTGTCAATCACAGACATATTTATTTGACAAGGCAGTGTGTTGACCCGGCCCGACGAGGAAATTATATTTGTAAACATACACAGTCCACTTGGTCCCTTCTCATTGTAGCATCACAATAAATAAAACTACTAACCGATAATACTGCACTCACTGACAGGTCTACAATTGGTTTTGTCGAGTAAAACAAATAGAATGATTGATTATAAGTGGTTAGACACTTGACCTTCGATGATTACTTAAATTGTTCTTTCTTTATAATATTTGTATATTACGAATTTTGGTAGTGAAAAATGTATGAATATTGCGTACATTATTGCCTAAAAATAAAAGTTAATATTTACTTGGCCCCGACCCGTCTTTGACCCGAATTGTATGCTTGGTCGGAATCGAAGTCGGGGATTTTCAATCGACCCGACCCATAAAATTCAGGGCCCCGCAGACCCCTAGTTACTATATCAAATGAATAAATGAAGCAATTGTATGTTGAGCAACATGTAGAAAATGTTACTCTATTACAGGTAGTATACAAATTAAGTTATAAATAATTAATCGAGAAAACTTATACACTTATGTTGTATGTATTTTGGCATGCATCAAGAATTGTTTAGATGATATAAGAAGTATTAGAATGGTTTCTGTAAGCCTATGTGTCTGGTTTGTTTTGTTGCTCACTGGGTTGTGTCCGGTTGACTATCGACTATGGTGTGTTAATCCCCTTTGTCCTCATTAATCTAATAAATAGGCTTAAGTTCCTAGACTAATACACATGTAAACTCAGTAATGTTTGGCAAATAATAAGAATTGTCTTGAAAATTTACACTTGTTTTACAATGTACTTCTAAAGTGTAAACATAGTTTAAGACTAGGGAAACATGACATTGTCGAATCCTTCTTAAATAAATAAGAGGAATTATTTAGTTAATCAGAATTTGACTTTGTTGAGTAAATGGTTTTTGAACTTTAAAAAGTAGTTTTGTACATAATGTACCAGGGACAAATGTGTAATTTGGGGTTTTGTAAACACTGCCTTTTAACAATTTAAATAAATGTTTCTTAATTTCTGTTCTGGCTGTTTTTAATTCTGTCAAAGAATTTGTTGATTTTCATCCAAAAAATCAGTGCTTCAGCAATATAAGAACTGGTTTCAACATTGATTATTGATATATTATTATTGTATGTAAAGGAAATTTTGGTAATAAATACATAAATTTGTACCTATTTTAATATTCTATAGTTAGTTCAAAATCTTGTATTTTTTCTCTTGTTTCTTTTAAGTGCTTTATTTATGATTAAAACTAATGCACATTTACAGGTAAAAACAACTATTGTAATTAACATCAATTAGATAAAACTTGGTAGGAAGGTTTTTTCTGGAAATAATTACAGTAAAACCTCGGTTAAACGAACTTGTGTCAACAAAAACCCTGGTTATCTAAAATGCATTCAGAATTGCAAATAAAAAAAGACGGAAAATAAATAAAATGTACGGGAACATAGGGGTGAGATCATATGGGTTAGCAATGAAGTAAACACCTACCTTGAGTTGATTTTCCCCAGCCACCAACTCCCAAGTCTAAATACAGCTACTCAGCCAATCCACCCTCCACCCTACAACACTGACATCCGCATTAATCACTAATTGTCAATACAGATTACGCTTAATTCTGCATTTATTGCACTAAAACTGCTTGAACAATGCAACAAGTCAACGCTGGCTGACATCCTTCTAATGAAAAGATGGAGGGACATAACTGCTCGAAATTGTTTTTAAAGGGTGTAAAGAACATAAATCATGTATAACCTAAAAAAAGATGTTAGAATCATTTTACCTTCAAAATCTTGTAGAATTAATTAGATACATAAAAGTATCACATGTGCATGGCTTAGCCAAAAAAATCATTATCCAAAATGGCTCAGCATCTTTATTTTTGATAACCGGTGTTGTACTGTGTTAAATTACTCACACGTTTCCAACCAGTAGCACAGCTAGACTATTTGTTTACAGTACAGAACTTTAGTAACATCATCTCTTAATTTGTTACCTCTCTTCTAATGACACTGTTTGAATTACACACCTGTAAAACCTGATAAGTTTAAACATTACTCATTTGAATACAGTTCAGTCCCATTTAAATCAACATGAAGATGATTTTTTTTTTTAATATAATGTATACTTTTGACTGAAATATACACTTTTGAACCATTAATATGAAGTATTATGCAATATTCTTAAATATCATGAATATACACAAATAAAAAATATACTAATAAAAAATAATCACAGTGTGTTAAACGTTAATAATTACAATAAACATTTAAATGAAAAAGTTTCTTGTCACCGTTTTTGTTATAATTGGAGCACACAGTCATATAGTGCAATTTTGTTTGTTGGAGCCATGTGTAATAATTTGATGAGCCTTATATTGCAACAAAATTTAGTGAAAAAACAGCAGTCTGTTTCATGTTTAAAACTTATTAGGTTACTTGGACATATTTCATTAAAGATAATCAACTAAAGTGTTTTATTTTAATTTTTACTGCATTTCTCTTATCTCATTTTATTTTTACTTCAAACCTTACTCAGTATATCGTTTTCCACTTTCATGCAGTTTATAAGAATGTTTTTAATTATTATATTTGGTTGTTATTAAATATTGATAATAAACACATCTTTATATTTCTCTTTTTTCTTGGTTTTTCCTCAGTATTGATTTTAACGTACTTCACTGAGATAGTTTCTTTCATTGTGAGAAATGTCAGAACATCATTCTGAAAATAACTTATTAGTTTAAAGAAAGGCGAAAACATTTGTGTCTAAAATCAGGTAATTACTTATTAAAAATTTTACTAATATCTTTTTTCTATTTGTAAATTTCTAGGTGCATGAACTTCCTCCAGAAAAATTGAAAATTAGAGATGTGATTTACATTGACATTGGCAGTGACCCTGTGAGTCAAAGTGATTATAAAATTTCTGAAGATCCGTCTAAGTTCAAGTCAGAAAAAACAGGCCGAGGTCCACTAGTTGGACAGTGGGTTGATAAGGTAAATATAGGTAAAATATAGGCGATGATAGCCTTAATGTGCTTTTCGCCTTAAAAAAAAAGATAAGGTAAATTGTTATATTTATTTATCTATTTATATTAGGTCATTTTTATCAAACTTTTCCATATAAGTAACGTTAAGAGTTATTTGTTTTATGTAATTATCCATTTATGGCTATTTGTAAATATTTTTTAGGAAAAGCCCAATTTTCTGATCCTATTTTCTTCTGATGTTATTTTCAGTTCAAGTATTAAATTTAAATCTTAAGCTTCTTTCATTGATTATTGTAAAATTGAATTTTCATTATAATCATCTTATTTGTTCATCACTAATGTCTATCTTAAATTGTCAAAGTAACTCATTCTATAAGTTGATTATTACACAGAATGTAAGCCATTTCAGAAGTATTATTCATAACTTTAAAAAAGAAACATGAAATAAATTGCAAAGTTAACAATTTTGATAATTTTTTTTCATAATTTTGGGGACTAATAGTATATAAAAAGAAACCCTCCCACTTTGCCACAAAATTTAAAAAAAACTAATTTCATAATAACAGAATAAATATTGAGCTAGTTAACTTACTTGATCCTGATACAGATTCCATCAATGAAACGGGATGATTGTAGGTGGCCTTGAGACAAAGTTGGCAGGTAGTGGGGGGATGTTTACTAGCATGCACCACCTGCACAATCTACCATTTAGTTGCAATGGATCGTTGGACGGGTGAACAATGCAAATATGCAGTGAAAGCGTATTATAAAAATAGCGAAAAAAATTTTCACGTTCGATGTACTTTCCGATATCATTTCAACATACTGTGTAACCAGACAGTTCCGTCAGATAATACAATTCGAACAATGATAAAAACCTCAAGCAAACAGGATCACTGTATTAAAAAATAGGCAGGAATGTAAATACTGTTCAAACACCTAAAAACATCTCAGCTGTTCAACAGGTTATGGTTACAAGTCCTCGCCGATCAGCCAAACAACATGCCCATCGCATTGGAATAAGTGACACATCTGGGGGAATACCTCTTTTTTTGATGGGGATACTTAAAACCAAAAGTGTTTCAAGCAGATCCACCCCCAACCATTCAAGCCCTCAAATAATGAATTGTAGAAGAGATTGCAGCAATACCTATCAACATGCTGCGAGAGGTCATGTAAAACTTCCAAGCCAAGTTCCAGGAATAACTTAACTGCACTGGAGGACATTGGTAGACGTAGTGTTCAGAAAATAATATTTTTTTGTATTTTACCCATAATTGCTATTCTTGTATGTTCAATTATTTACTAAAATATATTTTAAAAGTTTTTTTCAACAATCAATTACTTAATCATCCCGTTTCACTGGCAAACCCTGCATATATTTTGGTAAATTTTAAGGGATAAGTTCTGAAGTCAAAGTTTTCTTTTTAAAATTTTTAAAAAATATCAAACATTTTGACATTGTTGTTATTTTTCATTTTAAAATGTCACAGTTTCAAAATATCTGAAAATGTATGTTTATATACGAGGGTAAGTCAATAATTAAACAAAACTGAAAAAAAATCTATATATTGTACTAAATCTAAAATCTAAAATATATTGTACTAAAAATCTATAAATGATACTAACATTACTTTTCAACATAATCTTGTCCTACTCAATGCACTTACTCCATCTTTTAACCAGCATTTGAATTCCTTCCTGGAAGAAGGTTTTCAGCCTAGTGTTCAGAAAATTTTGCACTATTTGTATGACCTCTTTATTAGATCGATAATGATTCCCTTGCTGTTCTTCCCCCCCTTTTGTTGTTCTTTTAATGAGCTGAAAAGATAAAAATTGCTTGGATCCAGTTCTGCCCTATATGGAGGGTGGTCTAACAGCTGAAAACCGAGATTTTGAAGACATATGACTGTGTTATAGAAGTATGAGGTCAAGCATTATCCTGAAGCAAAATCATGCCCTTTGAATGGTTACGTCTTTCGGATTTGATTCATGATTTCAATAAACATAGTAGCTCACAGTAGCTGTCACTATTTATTATTTGACCTGTAGGCTTGAAGTCAATCAAAATTGGATCTTCCACATAACCTTGATGATATATTGGTATCATGATACCAATCATAAATCGGTATTATCATGATAACCTTTCCTGCAAACAGCTTAGTTTTGAAGTTTTTTGCTTGTGGAGATGAAGGACGTTGCCACACTAAACTTTGTCGCCCAAAGTTATTATTAAAACCCATCAAAATTTATTATTTGCTTATAAAATGAGTCTCCTTCATAACATTACAAATGCTACTGAGAAATTTTGAAACAATAGTCTTTGTGGATGTTGGTCAATTGACATGGAACTCAGCGAGCACAGACTTTTCGAAAATTTAAAGAATCGTGGATGATTGAAAATGCTGAGTCGTGGCTTACATTCAACTCATTGGCAATATTATCAGCTTAATTCGTTGATTATCGTTTGTTTAACAGCTTCAGTATTGTTATTAGTCTTTCAATCTTGTTATTACTCTACCAGGCCGCTGTTCATCACACAGAGAAATTCTACTACTTTGACAGCAATCAATCCATTCGTAGATCTTGCTTCCACTCAAGCAACTAATTTCAGTTGGAAATATTAATTGAATATATATAGAAATCAATTTTATTTATTGTTTGTCTAATGTAATATACTTGGTTTTAGGTACAACCTGTGATGACTTGTTACAAAATGGTAACAGTGGAATTTAAATGGTTTGGACTTCAAACTCGAATAGAAAATTACATCCATAAATCAGAACGACGTTTATTTACCAACTTCCATAGGTAAATATATATAATAAAAAAGTTATTTTTGCAGCAGCCTTTTTGTACACAGATAATTCGAATTTCAGTTTAACTTACATAAAAAATTCAAAAATGTCTGTCTAAATAAAGTTTACTGAAATAGTACATTGTATTGACGGCTATTTAACACGACTGTTACTAGACTTCGTCTCACATTTTTTGACTTGAAAATAATTGCCTTCTTTTCCAATCACAGCACCTGCACAGTCAGGCTTATCTGACTGGCCAAGAGTTGTACTATTAAGAATTTACTGCATTTGTTTCTTTTATTTTGTAATTTGAAAACAAAATAAAGTTTCAGTTGAAAACTTTACAAACCAATTTTGATAAATCAATTTTTTTCACTAGACAGGTATTCTGCTGGGTAGATCGTTGGTACGGCTTGACCATGGAAGATATACGTGCCATAGAAGATAAAACAAAAGAAGAGTTGGACAGAGTAAGTTCAGTAGTGAAATTTGACACCGTTAGGTGTATAATATTTTTAAACATATCTTTTCAAAGAACAAATTTTACAAATTTAATGTAATAAATCTTTTATAAACATTTGAATAATCCTCATGAGGACACATTACAGTAGGCTACAAATACTCAATACTTGCTGAGTTCATTTTATACTTACTTTTTACAATTACTTCTTGTTATGTCTTTGGTTCTTATACATGATTTTTCCACATCATGTTGTATTCAGTTATAAGGATGAATACATTAAAACTTGAACATGTTTCATAACTCTAATTTTCAAGCAGGTTATAACCTGCTAGAAAACATCAGGCCCTTTAACACATTGTTTTAACACATTTGTCTTGTTCCAGTCTTAAACGTAATAAATAAATGACATAAATACTAAATAAAAGTAGAAGTTCTAAACTGTATTTGTCATCTTTAAGATTTATGTAGGTTGTTTATAAATTGTTATAATAAATTTGTTAAACACACCAATTAGATAAGCTTACATTGCTGCCAATTTGCATATTTTAAAACATGTATTCAAACAAGTAAATAATTTTGTATAGAATTTTGGTTCATATTGTTTAAAAGATTAGATCTCACTTGAGTAACTCATTCTATAAGTTGATTATTACACAGAATGTAAGCCATTTCAGAAGTATTATTCATAACTTTAAAAAAGAAACATGAAATAAATTGCAAAGTTAACAATTTTGATAAATTTTTTTCATAATTTTGGGGACTAATAGTATATAAAAAGAAACCCTCCCACTTTGCCACAAAATTTTAATTTATTATTTATTATTTATTTGTAGATAAAATAAATATTCTTGAATTCATCTGTTAATATTTTTATCTACAAGGTATAGTTAGGTATCTATTATTTTTCAAACTGTGGTCTGTAAATGAAATAAGAAACAACAAAATACTGAGCTCATAGAAAACTGATCAGGGTGTGTACTAGTCCTGGATATCCCCGGTGTCTTGGAAAAGATATGGATTTTATCAAGTGGTCCCGGATTATACCATAATTTAGAATTAAAGTCCCCCTTTTTTCCTAGATAATAATAATTTCCTTTCCTTCTCAATTATTTTGTAAATTGTGACGAAATACAAATAAATAAGCCTTGATACGGAAAAAGGAAAGATGATACAGAAAAACAAACACTTTATCAAAACTGACCATTGTAGTTTTACAATAACAAGAACATTTAGTAATAGATACCAGGGAACAGTTTCAAGCATCTGTTTGCAATAGTACCTAACTAAATAACTTGTACTAACTGGCTACGTAGCTTGTTATTTTTTAGTATGTACCGTATCGTCTGACTACGGTAACGGTTATCAGTTTCTTTATGTTCAGTTAAATTCCAGTGTGATTTATATATGTATTGATATTAACATCGGTGATCTTTTGTTACCATCGCCATGCTGATGAAATCAAACAGAAACTTTACGGTTTTTTTGAAAAATCATGAAAACAAGTCCATGCATAAAATATTACATCAAATTGATAATGGGTTAAAATCTCGATGGGTTAAAATTAATTACAATTAAAAATTTATATTGAACTTATAAAGTTGTATAAACTTTTAATTATAGCCAAATTTGGTAACGAGATTTCATGCTAGTATTTCTCGGAATACAAGGCAAAACCCATATAATATTTCTCAGAATACTAGCTGAGTATACTTTAAGAGACTCAAGGATACTAGGCTGAAGTGGTGGGGAGGTAATGGTATGAAGTACAGAGTATTGGTACATAGCATTACCATTTGTGATGCATGCACATTGTTTATCCTCAGACAGAATCCAAACGGTTCACATTCAGTATATCTAGTATATCAGGTAATCTAACTAGGTATATACTAGGGCTGAAAATACCTAGTACAAATACCTGTTCTGGTATATATGCCTCACAATCCAACAAAATTGTTGGATATAACTATTTGCATATAACGTTTGTACCAGTTAGCCTTTTTTCGTGGGTAAATCATTTTAATTTTATTCTCAATTTCGTGTACATAAATATTTTTTTCATTTAGTGTCATGTGAACAATGCATTGTAGAGGAAAATGTCGTTTCCAAGATTCATGGATTGAAGATGATAAATTTCCAAGTAGGAAGTATTGGTTACGGACTGGTAAAGATGTTTTTTCTGCATTTTGTATTTTATACAAAAAATTAATTGACGTTTCACATTCTGGAGTTCGTTCATAAACCTGTCATGAAAAAGGTAAAAAGCATTTACAGTTTGAAAATAATTTGAGCAGTGGAAAGCAACAAACCATACATTGTTTAACTGGTAAAAACCTATCTGGGCCTAAGCCAAAGCCTGTTGTTAGTGGACATAGTGATGGTCATTCTGAAACAGTGGGTGAGGTGTCGTGTAGGCTTACCTCTGAGCCTAATACTAGCAGTGGAAATATTTCGTTGAATTCTTGTATTTGAAGTAGTGGTAAAATTACACTACTTAGTGTCCTAGCTTCTTAGTTAGTGATAGTGTGACTAAAGCCAAAATTTTATGGGCCTCCTATTGTTTTTCTCACATCATCATTACGCTGTGGGGGGGGGACAGCTGTAGACCTTTTTCCTATAATGTTTTCTGATAGTAACATAGCTTCAAAATTAAAAATGCATAAGGATAAATTTGCATATTTTGTGTCACATACGGCCTCAGCAATTTAGTTATTTCTAAGAAGCCGCCTCGGTGGCCTAGTGGATAGCGTACTAGGCTTTCACCCCGAGGACCCGGGTTCGATTTCCGGCGAGGGCTTGGCATTTTCATACGCTATAAATCATCCCATCGTCTGCATTAGCCCAAGTGTGCACAATGGTCAGATGTTAAACACCAAAAAAAAAAAAAAAAAAAAAAAACTGAGAAAGAGTTCAATTTTTGCTCTGTCCATCGATGAAAGTCTAATTGACATTTGCCAGAAACAACAGCTAGACATTGCAGCAAACTAATGGGATACTGAATTTAATAGAGTTTCCACAAAATATTTGACTTCTTTATTTTGTAGAAACAGCGAGTGCTTCAGATATGTTAGAAAATTTGCTTACATTTTAAAAAAATACAAACTTATCTTTTAATAGCTTAGTGCATGTGTCATCAGATAGTCCCAATGTAAATTTGAAACTACATTGTGATCACTACTCATTGAAACTACTCAATGATCATGTGAAAAGCAATACACCTAATGAAAGGCAAATTTTAGACATTGGAACATGCTCTTTGCATATTGTTAACGGTGCTTATAAAACTGCACACTTAAAAGTTAATTGGAATATCAGAATATTTTTAAGGTCTCTTTACCATCTCTTTAAAAATTATCCATCAAGAAGAAATGTTTTCAAACAGATCACAGGCTCCTCTATGTTTCCCAGAAAATTTTATTCTATCCGTTGGATTGAAAATTCTTCAGTTTTACAAAGGTTTATAGAAATGCTTCTACTTCTCCGGAAATACGTAAAAGTTATTAAAAAACCCCTGAAACTGAGCCCTTCAGTATAGTTAAGAGTATACTTACCACAGATCCTACAATTGAGGTGAAACTTCATTTTTGTTCTATGATTACCCTTGAATTAGAAGAATTCGTAACATTGTTTCAAAAAAATGCTCCTTTACTGCCATTTCTTTAGCAAGAACTTTTTTTATGTTAAAGAGTATTGCAAATAAAATAATTAGGAATTCAGTCATGGACAAAATAACCAGTGCTTTTAAACTCACTCAACTAAATCTGGAACGTATAGAGAATTTTAAGACCCTTGATAATGTCGACATGGGCTTTGGAACAAAAGCTGCACTAAAAAATACAAAAGAACTTGATTCACAAAAATTTTAATTAGAATGTAAAAACTTTCTTCTGCATATTTTGAAAAAAATGTTGGAAAGTCCTTTTCAGAAAAGAATGGTTCTTGGTGCAAGTTCCTTAAATCCAACCGTAATGACTGATTCAACAATAGAGAGAAAAGAGTAAAAGTGGCTATTGAGGAGTTGGTAAAACATAAGCATCTTACTCCTGCTGTAGGTGACATTATGAAACGATCCTACATAAAGTTTTGTGAGGATAATTTCATGAAACAGAAGTTGCAGAATTTTAATTGGAAGAAGGATAGGCTGGATGAATTTTTTGGTCAAGTTTTTAAAGAAAGGGAAGATTTGGACCCAACATTGTTCATATTTATAAAAAGCATACTTGTATGTTCTCATGGAAATGCTTCTGTAAAAATAAGTTTTTCTTTTAATAAGAATTTTTTAGTCAAGAACTTTGAAGAGAAATCTTTGGTTGCTCAAAGGCATCTTCATGACCACATCTGCTCACTTCCAGGTAACAGAGTTGAGCTTTTGTAATAAATAGAGTTAGGTTTTTGAAATAAGCTGTTAACTTAGGCGTATAGTCTATATTTTTCTATAGCCTAGCTGTTTTAAATACCAAAGTATTCTAGACTAACATTGGAATTAGCTTTGTTAAAATGGAATAAATTTTTTTGATAAAGATACAACTAGACATTGATTATAAAAAAAATCATACTTTATTTATTTAAAGATTTCCTATGTAAACATACACAATTGACAATCAATTTTTCTTAAGCCTCCTCAGTCTGGCTTGTCGCTTTTAGAGCTGAATTTTAAGTAATAATGAATGAACAATGTAAAAGTTTTAATTATATTTTACATTTGTACGTAGACTGTTTACCTAATTTATTGGGGAAAAAGAAAATAAAGTAAAACCATTGTAAAACAGCGTCTTTACAGAAACTACTGTAAAATAGCCTATTTAATTTTATTTCTTAAAATTTTGTTACCAGTTAATGTTTAAAATAAACAATTGCAAAGAGCACTGAACTTAGAGTAAGTAGGCTATCGTCTACAACAAATTATTTTTAAGATATTTTTGTTAAAAAGAACATTTACAATTAAAATTCATTATGAAGTTATATTAGGTTTGGTAAGAGTTTACATTTTTTTAAAAATTTGAATTAAATGTAGGCTAACTTAATATTTCTACAGTAGGCTGGCAGTCTACTGTTATACTTCCAGAGCAAGTAGGATAAGTTTGCAGAGATAAGAATAGATGACATTGAATCTTGTGTAATTTCATTGTATTGAAGCTATCTCAGTTGTTTTTCTCTAATCATCATCATGGGTATATTTAAAAAGTATGGTCTCAAGGTTTTTATTCTTCTCTCTGCATTTGATATACAGAGATAAGTTTGTCATTCTTATTAATTGTAATTCTTATGGGTGGTTTAGTAAATAAATAAATTACAAGATCTTGCTTCTTTCAGATTTTATTCTCACAATGATAAATAATGTATTAAACTATATTCTTACAATTTAATTCCTTTACTGGGCCACAACGAAAGATTGAACAATGTTTTCTTACAAAGAATTCATAAGGGAGGGAGTTCTATGTAAAAATAGTCTATTAACTTGATGCCACCGGTGTTTTTCTGAAATTTTTACCAAGAGAAGTTTCTACTGTTTTTCTGGAATTTCTACAGTAGGCTGGCAGTCTACTGTTATACTTCCAGAGCAAGTAGGATAAGTTTGCAGAGATAAGAATAGATGACATTGAATCTTGTGTAATTTCATTGTATTGAAGCTATCTCAGTTGTTTTTCTCTAATCATCATCATGGGTATATTTAAAAAGTATGGTCTCAAGGTTTTTATTCTTCTCTCTGCATTTGATATACAGAGATGAGTTTGTCATTCTTATTAATTGTAATTCTTATGGGTGGTTTAGTAAATAAATAAATTACAAGATCTTGCTTCTTTCAGATTTTATTCTCACAATGATAAATAATGTATTAAACTATATTCTTACAATTTAATTCCTTTACTGGGCCACAACGAAAGATTGAACAATGTTTTCTTACAAAGAATTCATAAGGGAGGGAGTTCTATGCAAAAATAGTCTATTAACTTGATGCCACCCTTCATTCTGGGGTGGACCTCAGCTTCCTGTCCTGTCCTTTTCTTACACGGTTGCCCAGAAACTCCACGGTCAGTAATTCTTTGCTGGTGGTCCAGCTACTGACTTTCTGATCTGAACCTCTACATTCTCTCTGACTTACTTTTTCCCAAGCTTTTATTCAAACTACTGTTCTACATATCACATTGTTTATAATAACAGGCAATATGTCAACAGTTTTGAGTGTGTCAATAGTGTTACCTTTCGGTTATGTTTTTTACAGTTTTCCAAATAATACCTAGCACCAATCAACTTTTTGCAAAAACATTCACTTCCCTGTCTATGTTCGATGGTAGACATAATTGCTCAATCAATTTACAAAGTATGGAATACACCATTTAGTCATGCAGTAATGAGGTCAGACATTACATATTCTAACACACAAAAGATTAAACTACAGAAAATTATATTGTGTAAATGACATATAGTTTGTAAATTTTTAGAGTGATGTACTGTTTAGCCTTCTGATGTTTTAAAAAAGGTGATTAATAAAGTAAATATTATTAAGTAAAAATAAGGCATTGTACTCGGTACACTAGAGGTGACATTGTTATGATTGCTTTGTTAATTTTACAATTGTTTGTTCCAGCAACGAAATACTGGTGAAGTTCGAGGTATGAAAGGTGAAGAATAAAATCAATGTTACAAAACAGGCAGCCTCTCAAATCTTCATTAACAATGTCACAACTATTTGGTGCTTTTAATTTTTCTCCCTTTCTTGTGACTGGTTTATTGGGAAATGGCTAATGTTAAATGAATTCATAGATAGGTTAAATACTTTAATTGTTGTAAGTGTGAAACAGATTTGTCTGTTATAAATATATGATACACAAATAATATGAATTCACCTCTTGTTAATCTAAAAATATGTTAACCAACTCATTTCTCAATAACTAGGCGATATTTTTAAAAATTATTATCACCAAAGTTTCTAGAAACCTATTAAAATGTTCATTTCTTCATGATCCCTTTCTTAAATTAAATTTGTTTTTAAATATGAACTTTATTTGTTATTACAATCAATATTTATCGTAACCACCATGGTTTTGATCGTACTAGACTATTTTCAGATCATTTTATTAATTCTAACAAGTAAGTAATTACTGTAGTGGCATGTTTTAAGTTATGAAAAGATTCAAAAATGGAGTACATTCGAAACCATCGTAACAGTAATTGTAACCACAATAAGGTAATGTTCTTTTTTATTTGAATTAATTACATTTTAAAATATAATTATGTTTCTGTCATTTCAAATATCTTAACTAAAAGTTGAACATATTTTAATTTGTAATCAACCTTTCTAGTGCCAAATATGTTTATATGTGTGTGTGTGTGTGTGTGTGTGTGTGTGTGTGTGCCAACTAAATTCAAATTAAGCTAATCTTTGTTTCTTTTCCTTGTTTTAAAAATATTAGAACTAATCTCCTTATGTCGTTTATAACCTTTAAAAACAGTAATTGATTATATTATATATAAGTACTTAAGACAATAAATAAGTAATATAGGTTTTTCATTTATTTATATTCTAGTCGAATGTTTTGAAAACTAATAATGATTTTAAACATGCCACAGTGTTAAATTAATTTTAGAACATGATCTTTTGGAACAATTAGTACACAAAATAAACAATGGCACTATAAAAGGTTATTGATATAACTAGAATATTTTCAAGTCGTACATAGAATATGTAAACTGTATACAGTATAGTAAGATATAACGTATCCATTTTTGATTGTTTAAAGTAATAAGTTTGACACTTTTGTAATTTGTAATGTCTGTTATGATTTTGTCTTTGATTTGAAATAACTTCAAATTTCCTTTGGAGTTTACGATGTTAAAAATAGTACAGAGTACTATCTTTCTAAACATAATACCAAGTTTTCTTTCCAAAATAAAAATAATAAAATTATTTTTATTTATTTTATGATACGAATTATTCCTATTTTTAGAATTAAGCGTCTTTTGCGTAATGTATAGTTTATAATTTATGGATTCAAGACAAATTAAGGTTAACTAAATCTTGGTGGAATGTCATCGATAAAAAAAATTAAAGTAAAAGTTAATGTTAGAAAAACATATATGTAAATAATGATTAGAACCAAAGAGAGTTTATTATCGCACGGTAGTTTTTTAAAGCAAATATTAAAGTGATTGTAGCCTACCAAGCAATAAGCAATGGTAGTAATGAATAATGAAGTGAGATTGTCTGTTTGAACAATTAGGCAATACTGTGTACTGTATTCTGTAAAATACTATACATATACAGCTAAACTGCCTGCAGTTCGTAAGCGTGTATTGAAAATCTGTCCCAATTTATTTTTTCATTTTTAGTGTTGTTCAAAACATTGTTGAGCGTGTTCTTAATGTGTAAAAATATTTATGTTTGACATTAGTAGTGCCTGTTTGTATTTTAACCTTTTGGTGGAAATGTATGCTCGGTTTCCTTTTTCTGTAAAAAAAAATATTTTTTTCTGGGAAGGAGTAAATTTAGTTAAGTTCTGTTATTATGGTTTTCACCAAAACAAATTTGATTTGATAGTTTGTTCATGTTTTAAATAGCACATGTAAGGCATAAATATAAGACTGGTAGCAAAATTTCATTTTAATGATAGCAAATGTATGGAAATTAATAATTTTATAGAATTATTTATTTGATTGTCTTAAATATCTTTAGTTGTACTTAAATGCAGGTTAGAAAGTGATTTGTTTCCATTTTGTTTTTTGCCTACGAACATGTTGCATAACTTTTAACAAATTATGTCTTGTTATTGTATGTTTAAGGCTAGACATAAGTTTGTCTTTTCTTCATTTAAAATATTGAACAAATATTTCCAGTATACTTAAAAAAAAGTTAATGTTAGTAAACTTTAACCTGTACTAGATCTTAGTTTGTTTCATTGAACTGACTTATAAATAAAAAACATTGTGATTGTGATATGTTGTTGGCATTTATCCCACTCTGTACTGAGGTTAACCCTCATCTGTATCAATGTATTAACATTTCTTTATTTTGTAAAAACCATTGTAGCTTACGTTTGTGTATGTTTTGACTACTTTTGCCAAAATGAAGAATTTAAATTAAATAATTGGGACCCTTCCTTTAACATAGAAACTATGAAGGAATACTAATTATACTTCTTTAAATATAAGAAAAATATGCAATTCTATATTATAAATTATTCAAATAATATTGTATTCTATATTATAAATATTATTCAAATCACAGGTGAGTCATACCATAAATATATTTGTGTTGTCATTAAAATTGAATTACAATCAAATGTCTACAACGCAAGTAATTTTTTTTTTTTTTTTTGCTTAATTGGTTTCTAGCACACATGGAATTATAATCAATTTTTACTTTTTTTCAAATTCGAGCTTTGACTTAAAATACTGTATTTCTCAAATTATAATACTATATTTTAAAATATGTTCTCAATTCACATAGTTTTATTGTCTAGTTGAGTAGGTTTAGGGTTTACTTTATTTGCCTGAGAAAGCCATTGAGTGACTTAATTTTAAGTTACTGGTATTGGCACATTATAATTTTATTTGGGGATACTAGAAATTATAGTTGTGAATTTGTTTACTAGTTGAAATAATATTGTTTTTAATTTTTATTTATATTAATTATTTTTAGAAAGAAAAAGATTTTAAAAGCATTTTGGGTTTTTATTTTGCTATACAGAATGTATTCATTTTTGCAGTCATTATTAACATTTAGTTTCAAAATATTTTCCTCTCTGATTGTTTGCACTTTGTGAACTGTTAGGAAGGAACATTTTAATTACAAGGCCTTTTTCTGCTAATTTTTTACACATCAAATTTTTTCACTCAAGAGTAACGATTAAAGTATTATATAGAATTACAATGTTCTTGTAGAGATTATGCCTCTGAACATAGAATTGGATTGCAATAATCCTACTAGCAATAAAATTTATCAAAGAACACTGCCAGCAGGAAATAATAATTTGGTTGGAATGATAACCTCTTTTGTCTAACCTTCATTTCAGGTTGTTATGAAATCCTTCTATAGTTAAAACATGGTTATATATTAAAACCTCTGTTAACCACTATTTTTGGGAAAACAAAATCTGCTGTCATTTTGTATATTCTTAGAAGGAATATATCGCCCTAGCTTCATCAATAACAAGTTTGTAAGTTCTTTTGAATGTTCCATGAAATGTAAGGCAATTTAAAAATAGGAAAACTAACTAAAGGAAATGATAAAAAATGCAAACCCAGTAGTAGTAAATTCAATTACCGTACATTAAGTCGTAATGTAATAATGCCTTACTACCGCTAAGACATTGAAGATGTTAATGGCATGGCTCACTTCTCGTCTGTCTAAATTGCAAGTGTTCACTGTGCAAACAACACACTATTTCCATTAGTTTTTTTAAGGTCTTTTATTAAATGGTTAAACACTATTTCAGTTGGAAAGGTTTTGGTTACCAGAGGTTTAAAGTTTATTGTTTTATTTTACAGATTCTTTATGTTCTGATTTCAGAAGAATAACTGTTAAGAAGTAGGCTATACTAGTGTAGTATTTAATTTACATCAAAATTAACAGAAAATACAAAACTCCAGAATATGTTATATCCATTTAAGTTTGAGAAGAATAAATTTCAAGTATAATCTTATAATAATTATTTTTTTAGTTTTGTTAATAGATGGATCAGTAAACCGTGTACTACTCACCCGTAACACATTGATTTTCTAACCTTCTACTGAGTCAGAAGAGCTTAAAATGTTTTTTTATGCAGTTCCTCTTCATTCCCCTATTTTGAAAACTTTGCATGTCACTACTTTGTTCCTATGTTTACTCTCAGAATCTGGGTTTCATTTTTTCAAAAACATGATTATTTATCCTACCTCTTTATTTCTAATTTTATGTGATAGGTATTTACAATTAAAAACCTGTTTTGGTCGAAAGTTTTTTTTCATGTAAATTTCAAGAGTATTTTTGTAAAGAACACAATCTTAAACCTTTAGAAAGAATAAAACATTAATATTAGTTGGCTATGTTGTAAATGAAAGCTTTGTTGTAGGCCTGTATAAATACTGCAATCTGCAATGTTTAAGTTAACAAAAATGAGCCAATAGAACGATTTCTGTTTACATAAAATAAGATTCAAATTTATTTAAATTTTAAAAAGTTCACTTAATTTTTCTTAAAGGGTAGCATTTTTGAATTGCCATGTAAATGTAAACAAAAATTATGTGCAAAATTTGAAATTTGTAGCATTTTTGGAAGTTTATTTTTGTCACAGTTTCAACAGAATTTTTTTTTAAAATTTGTGACAACCGTGAAAATTATCCGACATCCGACGTAATAGTTCCATTTTAAGAATTGTTTTATATGAATATTGTATTCAGTGTTGATACACAGTCTGATTTTATTTAAGAGTGCATTGTTATATTCAAGATTCAGCATGCTTATATTCAGATTGAATTTACATTGTTAACTACTTTGTCTTAAAGGCTATTTATAATTTATTATCAGTAATGTGATATTAAATTCTATAAATTATTTATTTGTAAATTTTATTCTTGTCCTACCTGAACTTTATGTTAATCTATAACTTAATTTTATCCTGGTTAATGAATTTCTTTCCTTAAGCTTAGTAATTTATTTATTTCACCAAACTTTATAAAGCTTTTTTAGTGTTCAGTAATTCAATTCATTTAATAATAATAAAAAATATTGTTTTCCTGTCAGACTGGCGCACAAAGGTTAATTTGGTAGTATTGTATTTACTGAAAAATTTATAGTGAAAATGGTTGAACCAGTTTCAATACGAATTTAACAAGGTATTATGGCACATAAATTAATTAATTTGGTATTAATTTATTGTATTTATTTAAAAGTTTATAGCGAAAATGGTTGAACCAGAGTCAAAACAAATTTCACAAGTTATTATGGCACATAGATTAATTAACTTGGCAGTATTATATTTGTTTAAAAGTTTATAGTGAAAATGGTTTAACCAGTTTCAATATGAAATTTCACAAGTTTCATTATCTTCCACATGTTAATATTTAATACCTATTTCTTGATTTTGTTTACGTCCTAGATAAAATTTGTTTACACATTTAAATAAAGTAATATTACAATATATATATCATTTAGGACATATGCCTGCATATTCCGTCTGGTTCTTTTATATGTTCTCTTTAGTCAATGTAGCAACACAGTAGTGCAAATACTTTTCTACCAAATAGCGTCTATTTATATTACTATTTTTTAAATTTTTGTAACTGGAAACAATTTTGAAGTTAGTCAGAATTTTTAATGTACAGTGTAACGTCAAAAATCCGGATTAATTGGGACTTTTCTAGATTACAAATTTTTTTCAGACATTAAAACTAGGACATAAAGTACTGTATACTGTAATTACACTTAGAATAATTCATGTACAGTATTTTATCACCTGGAAGTTAATAAACTAAGGACAATGAATATAAAAAAATATGTCTTCAATTAAATAAAAATATGTTTTCTTGACAGCTCAGAGCTCCATTTTATTCTTTTCCTAAACAGTAAAGATAAATAACTACAGAATTGTAGTTGTTACAGACTTGATTTAATGTTTTTTATAGCTTTTAATGTTTTTTAATGGAATTATTTTACCTGATTAAAGTGAAAGGAATGTTGTAGCAAGTTTGTGTGACTATTTTTACTCATTAAAAATTATCTTTTTAATTTTGATTTTTCTAATTCCAAATTTTTGACATCCGAATTTTTGATGCCTCACTGTACTAATGTAATAAGTTAGCGTACATTTTTTCCAAAAGGTTTTTTAAAATGAAATAATTTGTTCAATTTTTAAATTGTAAATTAATTTAATAATGTACACTTAAAGTAACCTTAAGTAATCTATATCCCTTATATATGAAACAGAATTAAATGAAGAAAGAACAAATATTTTAAAAATTAATTTTTTTCTGGTTTATTAAGTAAAAAGTGGATTTACTTAAGATGTGTTTTACAGTGTTATATCACAGTTTTTTTTTTTTACAAGAAACATGAATTTTTCTTTCATACATTGCCTGTAGTTCTTACACCATTCAGTGTGTTATATAGTTACTAAAAAAAGTGTAAAGTTTTGTTTAAATATATTATTTTTGTGTCTAATCTGCCCAATACAACTATCTATTTTATATATTGTAAATAATTGTTTTAATATATTGGTTGGTTTGTTTTCTGTCATCAACATTTTGTCCATCATTAATAAAGTGATACTAAAACTTTTTACTAAAATATTTTTAACAATGGTATGAAGTAAAGTGTGTGTGTGTGTGTGTGTGTATATATATATATATATATATATATATATATATATATATATATATATATATATATATAAGCTTATAGAAATATTGTATCCAAACCCAGAAAAAGCAGATTACAATGACATAAGTGTTCATTTCAGAAAAGTGTTTAAAGTATCTTTAACTTTTTAAGCCCTACTCACTGAATTTAAAATGCTCAAAGCTTAGGCCTACTATTAAGAGACCTATATTGAAAAAATAGGTTGTTATAATTTATTAATAAATAAATGTTATAAAAAACTTCTCTAGATTCCATAATATATATATTAATCCTACCATAACTGAAATACAGCTTTAATATGTAAGTGCAGAAACAAATATTTAATGATAGGTTGCGCTTTTAATTTGCATGCCATTGCAAAACTGGGAAAAGGTGGATTTAGTATTTAATTACACAGGCAAAGTGTGCAAAATTCATTATTCATGTTTAAAATGGTTCTGTTCCAAAAAAATTGTTGAATTTCTAAAATCAAAATCCTTAATTACATTCCTGTATCTGTATTTATATCTTATTACATATATAATTTTATGTTATTTGAAAGAATGAAACAGTTGCAGAATGAAGGTTAGATGATAATAAGCAATGTTTTTGCCATTGTAAAAATAAGTAATAAGTAGATTCAGGGTTGCAAATAAAACTAATCAGTATTTTAAAATAATATATTTCAGTTTAAAAGCATTTTATAACCTATCGGATTTCGTTATAATTTTCTATAGAGATAAGGTAGATTAGACAAATTTTCTTTGTTTCATTAGTGTAAAACGTTAATTTCGGAAGTTACCATTACCGTTAGCACTGCTTGTGTGTGGAATTCCCTCTTGTATGTGATTTATCTAAATGTTAAAAGTTAGTTAACAGTATTTTCTAAAAGCATTCCACAGAAATGTTCTAAGTGGTGTCTGGTATAGAAAGAAATCCTAGTTCTTATTAGATCTTTCTCAGAATAATGTAATGTTCTTAAATAGAATAAAGAGTTCTCTTTAGTTGTTTATGCAATGTTAACCGTATTCTTTTATTTATCTCTCCTCTACTCTATGCAATATTGGTTACTGACATTATAATATAAAGACCATGCATTGTTAACCCTTTGTGGTCAGTTGAATGTATTTTATACTTCCTCTCAGCTCGAAAGGCCATACTTAATGACTATTGTATTTTTGCTGATGAGGTTGGCGATGTTAAGTAACATTTCACAATCTCAGCATGGTCTGGCCATGCGTATTGGCTCCATTACTTTCTGCTACAGTTTGACTGTCCTACCTCTAGTGGCTTTATATTCTACTATTTATTATTTTTTTACAAATTCTAGATAGAACCAATATAGTTGGGAAGTGCTGCAACCTACCTGGAAATAACTGGCCTAATTGAAAAAGTCATTAACTCAGCTTTTGAGATAGTATATACAACTATTATTGTTCTGTTTATTTACATCTAGTCAGTCATTCATGCCATATACCTTCACTTGAAATATTTAGGTATTACTATTATAAACCATTTTGTTAAAATTTGAATGGAAAAAATGAAGTGAATTTTTTCATTAGATTAGTCTACATTGGCATTTTGCAATTTTTGACAAGTATTGATATATTGTAGAGCTGCAGTGCTAGGGTAATTGCTTATTTTTTGTGACTATATTGAATTGATTTAAAGTATAATATTACAAACACTTTTTATTATTAAAATACAATTAATTATTATTAGTGTATTAGTCTGTGTATGGAATTTGAATTTATAATGTTTAAAATATTTTAATTATATTATCATACTAGGTTGACATTTACTTTTTATACACTTCAGTAGTAATTTATAATAATGTCGAAATAACTCAAAACTTGTTTATATATAATTAATAACAATGTTTTTTCATAAAATTATACTTGTTTTGTAAATAAAAATATTAATTAAAAACATTTTAACACGTATTTTACACAAATAAACAGTTTTTTTTAAATAAAGAAAACTATACATTAAAATGATATATATATATCTGTATCAATGAATATTAATGATTCAGTAACAAAACTGTTAATTGCAAAATTTTATCCAAAAACTATCGTATTGATTGATAAAAGTTATTGATTTGAAAGAATACATCCAAAAACGTATGATTTCATTCTATGTGTAGGCATGAACAAGGACTGACAGATGACGAGCCTATCAGCAAAACTGTGCTAGCCACATATAATGGCTAACCTGAGTACTGGGTAAGCTGCAGTAAATATTTGTTCAATCTGATTAGAAGATTATCGATAGCCACAAATTGTGGCCCTCTGAGTGCAAAGGGTTATGTATGTTTGGGTTGACTTTTTTATAAGTACATTGGGAAATTTTCCTTGATAATAAAAAATTGGAAGTCATTTTTTATATTGATATTAGAAACTGAAATAACTTTCTATTTCATTAATTCTACATTGTGGAGTGACTGTTTACTGCCTGGTACTACTTTAATCTAGTAAGAGGGTATACGATGTGTGGCTATTAAATAACAAGACTGACGTAAAAAATTTTATTTTCATTTTATGTATAATTACTTGTTATCACCTTCAATATACACCCATTCTCTATCCCTACAACGCTCCATGAGAATTTTCCATTATTGGAAACAGTGCTGGAAGTCATCTTCTGTCAACTCCTTCAGGACTCTTGCAGCTTTCACTTTTACAGCTTCCACGGACTCAAATCTCGTCCCTTTTAATGCAGATTTCACCTTAGGGAACAAATAGACCCATGGTGCAAGGTCTAGTGGGTAAGGTGAATGTTCTAACACTGAGATGCTGTACTTGGCCAGGAACCTCTTGACAGAACACGGAATGAGCTGGCGCATTGTCTTGGTGGAAAACCCATGATTTCGGTCGTTTTTTCCACATTTCGGGTCGTTTTTTCCTTACTCTTTCACGTAGTTTACCAAGTACCTCAAGGTAGTAATAATGATTAATTGTTTGACCTTCAGGAACCCAATGAAGATACACAATCTCATGAATATTGAAAAAACAATCATCATTGCTTTAAATTTTGACCTGCTGATTCTTGTTTTTTTGGCTCTCGGTGAAGTTGGTGTCTTCCAATGCATGGATTGGTGCTTT
The DNA here is from genome assembly GCA_022606455.1 of Callitettix versicolor. Taxonomy (NCBI): domain Eukaryota; kingdom Metazoa; phylum Arthropoda; class Insecta; order Hemiptera; family Cercopidae; genus Callitettix; species Callitettix versicolor. Next base: position 51,784,530 of record CM040182.1, read on the forward strand.
GTTTCCGGATCATACGTAAAAAACCATGATTCATCACATGTTATTATCCTTTCCAATAAATTTGGGTCATTTTCAATGGCATCCAAAGTGTCCGTAAAAACATTTTTGTAAGCTACTTGTTCAAATTGAGAATTTTTGGCACACACTTTTCGCATGTTCAAATTGTCACGTAAAATTGGCCATACACATTCTTTATCAATGTCTACAGTTTCACCAATTGCACGAATACTTAATTGACGGTCAGACCAAATCAAATTAGCAACTTTTTCGAAATTGTCATTCATTTTGGCGTTGAAGGGCGACCTGGCCGAAAATCATCTTCAACGTCTTGTCAGCTATCTTGAAAACGCTTAAACCATTCAAAAACACGTGCCTGCGATACACATTAACTGCCATACACTTCTTTCAGTAAATTATAAGTTTCAGTAGTGGTTTTTCCAAGTTTGAAGTGAAATTTAACAACAATTCGTTGCTCTATTATTACACTAACCACTTTTTCCGGCAAAACAAAATAACAACACTAACGGAAATGAAGGTTATGACTAAACGGTGTTGGTTACACAAACGAGACTAACTGCATTCTGAAGAGAGAGCTTCACACTAAACAGCTGTTGGTTAATGGCGGTTGGCGCATGTGAACTTGTTTCACCGCAGCATCAGTCTCATTATTTAATAGCTACACCTCGTAGACCTAAATTTATGCCATAATGGCCTCAACTATTTTTCAGCCAAGAAAAAAAGTGGTAGGAGTTAAAATGTTTTTTAAACTGACAAATTAAAGATCTGAAACCGACAGCTTATATGTCATCCAGCAAGTGCATGGATTGTGTTGTGGATGTTGAAGCTCAAACTGGTTCTGCAAGACATGTGAAAACCTGTGGAGTACATTGATGACTGAATTCAGTAGATCCTGGCGAGGAAATGTAACTTAGTATCAATTAACTCAAGTTCATATTTGTACATAGGCATAGTCATTATATTTTTTTTAATTCAAAAATAATTATTCCATCTAGGTTTGTATGATATTACAAAATAAAATATGACTATAAAGAAAATAGCCGGCCAGAGACCTCAGCGGGCAATGACACAACCACTGTACAAATATTGGACATAAGCTAATTAAAAAAAACGTCCCTGACCACCAATGTTGGTCGTCCTAGACGAAGGGTAAATTATATAATCATATTCTAGGGATTAGCTTTTGTCTCACCTGTGGAACTAACTCCGCCCTGAAGAGTGTTTTTTTGCTCAAGTACTAGTACATCTGTGTCTATCCGGTTGATAAATGAGCAGTTATCAAGGAACCTTTATCTTGGATTATGCTTGTGAAAGTTACCAATGGAACAAGTTCGGCGGATCAGTACCGAGAACAGTTAACCTGATGTAAATAAAGTTATACCTGTCTGTTTGTACGGTATTTTCTATTTCATTTTGTTTTAGATAAATGGGTTATTTTTATATTGTTTTTGTTATGATGCTTCTCCTATGGCTTTAGTGGCATACGTCAAGAAGCTTTACCTATAAGCATGAAGCACGCACACATACAAATTATAAACAGTTTTTACAGTACCATTTATTGAAGGTTGCCATAGTATGTCAACTTACTAAATTTCCCGAAATGTACATGATCCAATTAAAAAAAATTAAGACAACTATTTTAATGAACGCTGTAGGGGTTAGAAAAATAATATGTCCATGATTGAGATAAATTATAGATTTATGATTTCCATAGAAAACATTATATAGCATGAAGCCTACTCACACACACACACACACACACACACACACACACACACACACACACACACACACACATATATATATATATATATATATATATATATATATATATATATGTACATTTTTTAATTGGATTATGTACATTTCGGGAAATTTAGTAAGTTGACATACTGTGGCAACCTTCAATAAATGGATACTGTAAAAACTGTTTATAATTTTTTTTAAGCTCACATTGGAGCACACACAGTCAATTTAATTAAGTTTTTTGGTTAATAATTTATAATTTATATAAACAAAATAAATGTTTTTTCGTGAGAGGTCATAAAGCTACTAAACAATACTTCTCATAAAATTTATGTAAATAAAATAACATGATGAATGTTAAGAAATAATTTTAAAACTACAGTAATATACAACGGATTTATTAATACCTAGCTCCAACGTTCTTAAAAATCCACTGGATCAGTTTAAATCTAACTAAACGTTCAGGGGACGTTGATCAGTTCCGTTCTGTTCCGCAGTAATCGAACCCTGTCCTATTAATACGCTGCTCAAGTGTTTAGACTTCCAGTCCTGAAGCTCAGTTGTAGCTGTTGTATTGAACGTGTTGAGAATTTTGAAGTATTAAAAATGAATTGGTTTCTTATCGTGCAAAATTTAAATTTATTCTTTAAAAATCAAGTCCCCTTGTTTTTTGTAGTTAGCGTATGGTTTTTAGTACACATTTTGAAATGGTCAAGTAACATAGAACGAATTTAAATAGCTGCATTACAAAAAAGCCTGTAATGAGCTGAGGCTATATCCCTATACATAAGCATTGTTATTATTGTCAAATGATGGTGCTAATGAGTTTGTCAGTTCGTATTGTTTTCACAGTTATTAGCCTATTTTTGAATTTACAAGTTGAAGGTGCTGAAGATGCCAACGAAAAATCAGGTTTGTGCACGAATTAGAGTTATTTTTGTCTTTAAATAGCCGATTTTGTAAATAGAATTACTAAAAACGAGACTGATTAGGTTAGGATTTAAAAGTTCAGTTTTAGCATATTGTAAAGCGTAGATGATAGTTTTTTAATTAATTATGAGTAGTTATTTTTTTATTGTTAAAAAGTGCACAACTTTAAAATCTTAGGAACAGTAAATCTGAGATTATATAAAAATTTACTTGCTGTATAAAAATATTTTTACATACTTTATATGTTATTTTAAATTTACATTTGGTATTTAATCCTAGAGCAGTAAGTAATGGTTCGTAAAATATTATGGCCACAATTGCAGCACTGAAGGTTTCCCTCTTACACAACAATTTCCTGTGAAACTCTGAATGGCTTCATTATAAACGTTAAGAAAAAAAAAATTTTCAAATTAAAATTTTGTCCGATAAGTATATTAAATATACTTTGAGTAACAAGATTTATAATATTGACGATTTATAATATAAGATTTATAATATAAATAAAAAGATTTAGTAATCCATTAAAATATGTTTTGAAGTCTGAATTAATGTATATTTCTTGATCCTGTGTGCACTGACTGTCATGGTCTGGATCTTAGGATGATAGCCATCCTCATTGGAAATTCAGTAAGACAGGATACGTTTTTTAAACTCTTTCTGGAGGATTAAAGGAGTTTAATTAATGAATGCTTTTGTTTCAGGTGGCAGTGCACCTTCACAGCTGAGTACTGAGAAAGTAACAAATACAACTATAGACCTCACCTGGAAAGAGCCTGAACATAAAACAGAGGATGTTATTGATTACCATATATATTATATGCTTCAAAATTTCACAAATACAAGTGTACAGAAAGTGGGGACCAATTCATTATTGAAATACACATTAACAAACTTAGGCAAGTTTTAAATGGAAGTTGTTTTCAGATCTTGTTAATTCATTTAATCAATCTTTACTATATTTTTGGTAGTTTAAAATTATTTTAATAGCCAGAATTATTTATAAATTATAGTAGACTAAGAACGTTAGTTTTAAATTATGTTTAATTTATTAACTGTTTAAATTGTTTCTTTATTGAATCCCTTTTTCCAAATTTGACAGATGTTCAAAATACTGTATTTGTGCTCGATAATCTTGTGTCTTTTTGTTAGAAGAGATTTTTGCAGATAGTTGAGCTATCATTGACTTTGGATAATTTGAAACTAGAGATTAACGAAAAATTTTAATTGAAAAAAAAATTAAATATATTATATTTGTTAATGAAGTAGTAACACGTTTGTATATTTACACAACTTTTTTATTTGAATCTTGCCAACAAAGGTTTCACTCGTTAGAGCATTGCCAAGGCCACTTAACAGATTGAAGTTAAAACATTTAATACAATATTGTATTCTGTTTATAAGAAACCCACTGTAGAAGTCTAAGAACTAGGAGAAGGGGATAGTGACGTAGGTCATTAATGAGTGAAACCTTCGTTGGCAAGACTCAAAAAAAATTGTGGAAACATATAAACCTGTTATTATTTCATTAATATAATGGATTTCCACGAAGTACTAATGGTTTTAAATGTAATAAATTATATTATTTTTAAATACTCTTCCTTTACTGTACAGTTATGTTTTTCAATTTATGGTTTCTATATTCCTTGATGATTGTCTTGTTTCTTAATTAGGAATTGTCTGCAGTATAAATTACTTTTATAGTGTTTGTCAACATAATAATCTACAGCAAAATAGTATTAGTCTCATACCAGCATGAAAAAAGTTTTATAAAATATTTCAAAAATTCAAGGAATACTGCATCAAATTGAACACAAATTTTACATGTAGCTATTAAAGGGCAAGCTCGAACATGTTGACTGTACTAACCAACAGGGTAGAGTAACAAGCTGATGCTGAAGGGAAGTCAATCTTTTTTTGTACAAAATAAAATACTTATTTGCCAGATCGGACTCTTACGGTTTACTTATACTTTATTTCAGAGCCATTTTCCAATTACAAGATTTGGGTGAAAGCCTTATTAAGTAAACATGGTGAAAGTGATCCAAGCAATGCTGTAAACAAGATGACAGATGTTAGCGGCCCTGGGCCTCCTAATATGGTCAACATAACTTGTCCAAATGAGAACACCCTCTTGTTGCAGTGGGAACACCCGATCTTATTCAATAATAGTATTGATTTTTACTTCATTTTTTATCGCCATGGGGACTCTTCTGATGATTTCAAAGAAATTATAGTCAACACAACTAATGAACGCATGGAACAGGTACTATATTTTTATCAATTTGTTGTTTTTGACAAAAAATTTCAAATATTATGGATTTTGTTTTTTATGTTCCTGTCTGCATGACTGCTCTAGTGGTAAACATAATGTAAACTTGAAATTTTGAGAGAAAATATGTATTACTGACATCCAACATGGTAATGATTTCCCTTTCACTGGTAATCTGAATTACTGAATTAAAAATTGTATTGTTTATCAACAATTTATTGTTGATTTGAATACTCCCACTAGTTTTCGTTACGTTCAATTTGCACTTGTACATAGTAAGTAAGGTTTATATTCAATTAATTATGATTGAGACAACTCTAAACGTCTAAAATGATGATTTAGAATGGCATCTGGGTAATTTAGATGAATTGTTATGCAGTACATCCGAATGAATTGCTTATTCAGTAGGATCTGAGTTACATGTGCATAGCACCCTAATCCACTTGTCTATCCAGACTAGATAAAAGTTATTGATATAACTATGGCAAACCTATTAATTTTAATTTTTTTTTAATGTTCAGAATAATAATTTTTGAAACTTCTCTCCTACATCTTCATTATTCTAATTGGTATAGAGTAAAAATATTGTTACTGAGGTTATTCTCTAAAAATATTGTTACTGAGAATAATATTTCATAAAATGACAAATATGCCAAAGCCTACTAAACATTTTATGGATTTCAGATACACACAGTTCTTTGTCGTTGTTTTTATTCTTGATTATTGGTTATTGATTATTATTTTATATTGGTAAGGATAAAGTCATTGGCTCTGGATGTTTAAAAATGTTTAAAAACTTACTCAGTGTTTTCAGATTTTTGCAAATAAAGACTAGGCAAACAAAATTAATTGCCTGACTCATACACTCCTCTCTATACTTTTTGGGTCTGTAGGTAAAACCAACGACTCTTATAAATTTGCATTTGTATCCATCTGTCTGTCGGTAAATCATCTCTAACTGTAAACAATATGACTGATCACTATGAAATTTAGTGAAAATGGTCTTTAGCAGCCCAAACCCAGGAAGTATATGTCAACTACAAAAAATATTAAGGGGTAAAATTTAAGGGCAAACATTCTTTAATTTTTTTTAATGTATTTAGTATAGAAAGCATTTGAAACTAGAAGTAATAGTAATTCTAAATATATATAAAACCTCCAGAGCTCTTCTAAAGATCAATTTTTCATTGCCATTCCCCACCAATTTTGACATGTTAGGTCAGAAAAATCACACAGAAAATGTATAAACATAGTTTGGATTAAAGTAAAAAGGTTTTTAGGATTTTTCAAAATGTTAATATATATATATTTGTATTTATGGACTTCAACAAAGTTTTTCAGGATTTATCGAAATGTTAATATATATTTGTATTTACTAACAATTGTTAGTAAATTTGTATTGTATAAGACTTCAACAAAGTTTTGAAAAATTCGTCAACAACTTTAGAAGATTTGTTGTTTTCCACTTGATCTGTTGCACTGTTGGTAAAAGTAAGTAGAATGTACTTTAAAAGTCATTTTTATTTTTTGGCATCAAATACGGGTTGAAAGGAGCCACTTAAATCATTCCCTACAAGTGATACAGTCTACGCTATGTGTACAGTAGCTGGTATACATGTGTACTAGTAACTGGTACAGTCTAGTCCACATTGTAGCATTGCAGACAGCATGTATGTCATCTAATCCATTCTTGAATCAGTTTTATAAACTCAGCATTTAAGTTAACATTTCAACAGTTTATACTAATGTACAAGATGCCTACATTTGTTGAAGAAACATGTCATAGTATGTCTTTGACCATTTTATTCCTAAATTTTTTTGAATAATGCTTCCTTACTACGGCCAATCATTGTTTGGTAATCAGTTCTTAATTTTGACAAAGTTTGTGTTTTCAGCTGCCAATTTCGAATCTGCCTTGTTAGAATTAACTTTTTTTTTCAAAGTGAATGTAGTAATGTGAAACATGATTTCAGATATTTATTTACACTGGCATAATGCTGAAATCTGATTAAAAAAAAAATTATTTGTTATGAAGATATGGATAGATTCTTACACTGAATATTGGTGGTTCAAAGGTAATACTAAGATGTGGCCAGAAATACCAGTTTCATCAAAATTAAGTATTGCTTATCTTGACTAGTGGTAGTTTGGCAGCAAGATCTAAAAAAAAAGTATAAAAAAATAGGGAAGAAACATTATGTAACAAAAATAGAGCTTACTCTTTAAGAATTAAAAACTACTAATAACTTGAAAAAGAATTATTTATTCAAAGTAATATAATAGTTCCGAATAGTGCCATAATACAATTATATGTGTATATATATATATATATATATATATATATATATATATATTTGTGAAAAAATGTTAGTTTTAAAATGGTGGATAAGAATACAAATTCCGTCAAAATTCAGTATTTTTCTATGCAACAGTAATTGGGAGAAAATATCCTGATAAATGTAAAAAAAAGTATATGGAAGGGTTTTTTTAGAACTTGCTCTATGTAATTCTATAAGGGAAAATTTGTGTACAAAAATGTTAGATGATAATAGATACAAAACAATACATATGGTAACTCCATTCAAAGGTTATAAACTAACATAACAAGATAATGTTTTATTTTAAGTAAAAATGTGTAAATATCAAATTAAAAAAGTGTTGGCATCAAAGTATAGTGCAAGGGTCCTTTCGAAAGTAAAGAATGTTGTTTTTAGTTTAGATATTTTTTATTAACATAATTAATAAACTTAATTTATAATATATTTGATATCTTAGCTTTTTCTACATAGTCACGGTTTAAATTTAAACATTTATTGTAACATTTCATGAGCTTTTCTATGCCTTCTATATTTTCAGTTGCCACCAAGTTGTTGAACCACTTCCTAACACTCTCTTTCAGTTTGTTGTCACTTCCATAGTGATTTCCGCCCAAAAAATCCTTCAATTTTGGGATAAAGTCTGGTTTATAAGGCAGATTTTTAAAAATTTCCCACTTAAATTGCTGGAGCAAGTTCATCATCAGTGCAGCAGCATGCAGACGTGCATGATCATAAAGAAGCACCACTGCAACTCGCAACAATCCATGTTATTTATTTTGAATGGTGTGGCTTAGTCAGTGAAGGGTCTGAAGCTGCTGCATTTATGGTCTCCTCCTCTACGCATGTAATCGGTCAGTAGGACACTATTTTGATCCCAGAACACTGTAGCCAAAACCTTCTTGGCCCTCCGAATTTTTTTTTTTAATGGGAATTGGGAATGATCCCATTCTAATTCTACTGACTGGCATTCATGTGACTATAAACCTCGGTTATCAGTCTGTAAATTTCGGTGGGGCAGACTTTTTTTGAATTCCAAAAACATATTACACTACAAACCTCACAATTGGCGGGATTGTTAATTTTGTCACACATTTAATAGTAGCACAAATAAACAGTAAATGACTGTAGTGGCTTGCTGTTAGCATTGTAGCATTGGTCTAGTGCAAAAGAGTGGGAAGGTCAATTACGTAATAGCGGTGGTGGTAGGCAAACTGAGCAGCTTATCAGGTTAAAATATTTCTTACATTCCGAATGACTCTTGTAAGTTAGAATTTTGAGATAGATTTATATTATTGATTTTCTATTTTAATGATAAAGAATTAATGGCAATAAATCAATAATAATGGTACTTTATTACAGTACAGCATAAGCAACCTGACTGACAACACTGTGTATGAAGTGAAGGTGTCTGGAGGAACACATAGTCTCTATTCTGATATGATCGTGACTGGTATACCTTCAGCACCAAGAAGAATATCATTACCAAATTGTGGCAAAAAACAACCGCGGATCCAATACAATGATAATAGCCTAGGAACAGAAGTTATAGCCAGTACACTATGTGCCTCTCTTGCATTTATTCTCAGCATAGTGGCTTTTATTATCTGGAGGTAAAAACATGTATTATAAAATAAAAATTTACTTGTCCCTCATATATAAAATACACCATGGAAATAACAAGAATTATAAACTTAACCTTATTCTTAAACACAATAAAGAATTAATAAATTTACAAAGAAGAAAGATTGCCTGTTTATAAAATTGTAGTACATATCTCGTACTACTATCTTATACTACTGTATAACTATCTCGATGTCATAGTATATGATATTACTACCTGTTGTTTAGTATGGTATAAAAATTTAATTACTTTATGAAGTGTTCCCATATTTATGAATCTTTTCAGTTATAAAGAATACAGTAATTGTGTTATATTAAATTATACAGTAAAATTATTGCTTAGTGTAATAACACGTCCCCTTCCTTTACCATTAAAAGATGCTCTGCCATGACTCTTTGTTTAAAAAAAAAAAATGCATTTTTACTAATCTGACCTAAAATTGTTATAGGAAATGTTGTACTGTAATGACCCCAAGTTCGGGCAGATACAGAAACAATTGAGCATATCTCATTAAACATATCTTTAAAATGTTTGAGCCTGCATTAATGAGGAGTTAGGCATAAAATATTGTAACTTTCCTCCTGACTTTGCATAATACACATTAAAAAAAAATAGAAGACAACGTTTTTTAGTACTGAATTTTTCAATCTGAAAAAATATGTTCAGTTAAAAAAAATTACAATAAGTTAATCATTATGTTGTCAGAAATAATTTTAATAATTTTGTAATGGACTTAATTTCAAGTATGATATACTAACAAGTTCTCAGTAGTAATGAAATTTATTTCATATTATCATTGCTTTTCACAGCTTACGAAATGTTAAAATTATTGTTGTAAAATATCTGCTGTATATGTAAGTCTTGAAGTGTAAGTGTGTGCGTGTGTGTCTGGGAGGGGGCTTATCTGTAGTATTAGCATTATCTCTGTGTTTGTTGCATCAAGCTTGTTGAGCTAATTGATTCAACTTAATAGTTGAGGCATTGTAGCACATGGAACACTGAACATGAAAAGTAATTAAAATTAGTGCCCAACGTTATAATTCTTAATATATAACAGAAAAATATGAGGAATATATCTTATATCACCACACTTTGATGTATGTTAGATATGAAAGTTACTCAACTATATTTGAAACTTATGTTATATGGTATTTGATTTGTGCAAGTTTAAAATGGAAAAAAATTGTTTTGTCACTTCTCAGCCCCAGATCTACTCAGTAGGCTATGTTAAGTGTGGTATTAACAAAGTGAATATTTTCAGTCACTATCTAATAGTACTAAAGCTAAGTAAAACGTGACAGTATCTGCGTTGTCAGCACCTCAAAAAGGTAAGTAAAAAAGTAAAGCTTTTGTAAAATGTAATGTTTTTTCCAGCAGTTTTTAAAGTTTAGTTTATTGGAACATAATAGTGTACGTGTTTGTATAGAAAGTGTGAAATTTATAACCTGTATGAGAATACTAACTGCATACAAATTTTATTTACCTGAAAGTGTTGAGACTAGACCAGTGTCATACAAATGAAGTTGCAGTTTTTCACCAAAATTGCATGTTTAAAGAGAAATCAAGTACTTTGTACATATTTACAGTATTAGAAAATTTTAATGAATACAAAATCCTTTATTTCGTGTTGCTGTAAATATTCATACAAGAATAAATACTCCACAAGAATTAAATGTATTGATTTATACAACTAATAAAAAATGCTTATTCTTTCTGTATTACTTAAGAGGTCAGTAAATTATAGTGACCTTGCGGCTAACAAGTTTGGTGCTAGTTTATGAGGGCCTGCATAATTTGTTTTAAACCTCGTGTTGATAATGGAATGAGATATCAGTAATAGAGTTATCTCTTTGTCATGTGCTAAATTTAAATGTCCTAAAGTGTTTTGCTTGTTAAGTGTTTTGTTTATTATGTTATGTCAAATAGAAACCTTTACACACCAGCACATGTTTTTATCTTAATGTACAACACTGCCGTACAGTCTCCACTAACAACACTGTGATACATATATATATATATATGTTATTATTATTATTATTTGCGCATAGACCCTGTTGGATCACGCGAAGCACTCCGACTCATGTCTTGTTCCTTCTAATCCTCCACACCTCCATCATCCTGTCCCCATGGATCCTCTTCCGCTCCTCCGTCCATTTTACCCCTGCTCTCTTTGGGATTTCATTCTCTGGGACCTTCCAACCGAGCATCTTTCTCCTGTATACGTGCCTATCTTCAACATCTGTTAAGTCTATTCCTGCGTCATGTAGGTCTATTCTGACTTGTGCGATCCACGACGTTGTTGATTTGACACCTTGTATATACTTAAGGATTCTGTTGGCAAGTCTCGTTGGGAGTCTACTGATGTGTCCATAGAACCGAAGCCGCCTCCTTCTGATATCTGCTGCCAGGTTCGATATCTTCTCTGTGGTCTTCTGGGAGTGCAACCTTTATCCATCTTCTGTTAATCTCGGACCAAGGATCTTCCTCAAGGATTCTTCCTTCAAAATGTCTTCCATGGTACCTTTTGTGTGGAGTGCTAGCATCTCGCTTGCATATAATACTTCCGGTTTTATGACTGTGTTATAGTGTCTGATTTTTGTGTGCGTCGACATACATCTCTTATTATAGATATCACGCGTTATACCAAGAGCTTCATTCTCAGTAGCCAAACCTTTTGCACAGCCTTCTCGCCACCTGAGAGTTCAAGAATTTCTCCCAGATATTTGAAGTGCTTGACTCTCTTTTTATATATATATATATATATATATATATATATATATATATATATATATATATCTTGTATTGCATGTAGCATTATTAGCTGTTCTGTGCAAAAACTTTTCACAAAATTTTTTATTTTCCTTTATTTCCCTAAAGGCTCTGACTAAAAAGCTACTGAGAAAAGTACGGTTTAGGAGTAAATAGAAAAAAAAGGAATCAAACAATGATTACAGTTTATTTATTTATTTTTATTTACTACAGAACTGAAAATATTTATTTCTAAAATGTTACACTGACTTGAGTTGAGAATCTTCATATCTAATCAAATTTTGAGCAAAATCTGACAAACCAATTTTGATAAAGAAGACTAATTTTTTAGTTTTACGGATAGCTCCAAGAACTATACTTTTTGGAAAAATATGTTTTATTTGGATACATATGGGCAAAATTTGATTAAAATCGGGCTGATTTTGAGAAAATCATATTTTTTAGTTTTTTGACCAAAAACACTTTAAATCTATTTTTGGAAAATTAAAAAGGAGTTCTAAAATATTAGCAAATAATGTGCATGCCAAATTAGTCAATTAGTTTAAAACCTGATGGTGATGAGAGATTTTTTGTTTATTACTGAACCATATTTTTTTAAAATTCACTACAATGACTTGAGTTATGAAGTTAAGTACATTACCAAAATTTTATAAAATCTGATGAGTCGATGTGGGAAAATTATGCTGATTTTTCATTTTCTTGTAGTAGCTTCCGAGTCAGTGTTTGGGGATAACCAAAAATTTTGGTCAAAACCATTGAAAACAATTTTGAGAAAATCCAGTTTTGAAAGGTCATTTTTTCATTATGACCTAACTTTCAGTATACTTTATAAAACAGAAACAAGGAAGTAAAAACAGAACGATTCAATACAACATGAAATGTAGTGAAAATGTGCTCAATTATAATAAAAACTTTAAACAGAATTGTTTTTAAAAAACCTTTTTTGATAAACATTTTAGGTGGACGAGGTGTAGTTTGTTATTTGTATCATTTTAGTGTAGTTTGTTTCAGTTAGTTAGTGACGTAAGAAATAATTAAAAAAAAATGAATTTGAATCTAATTTTTAAAGTGACTATTATTTGTATCAAATGTTGTATAAAAACATGCATTTCTGTTATGAGTCAGAAACCATTGCGAAAGTGGTTTTCTAAAATTTCTTAATAATTATAAAAGTTTTAAAAGATTATTTCAGGACTGCAGTAATCAGATTCTGTTTTGATGGATGTTCCAGAGAAGTACAGTAGAACTCTATTTATCTGTCACCTTTGGGTCCGAGTAAAGATAAGAACACACGGAAGGTCGGATAATAGGAGGACTTATTTATAAAAAATACGTATTTGGTAAGCTAGATATGCAATTTCTAGAAGTGGTAGCTCACCCGGTAGATTGTTGATTATGACTAAAGTGACAGATATACGAAGGTCGGATATTACGGGTTCTACTCTACTTTTCTTCTGATTGGACACATCAACTCCAACATTGTTTGCACTTTTGTATTCCTAGAAATATTTAAGAGTGTTAAGGACCTTCTCCGTATTTGCCTGGTTGTTTTCAATTGTATCAAATTCTTATTCCTTTAGTGAAAGTTCCATTTTAGGAAACAGGTAGAAGTCTGCAGAGGCTGTATAAGAGGATAAGGGATTACGGAAGCACAAGAATACCAAATTGGCAAAAAATTCAGTGATGGAGAACACAATTAGCTGGTTTTGTAGAGAAGAAACCAATTCTTGTTTCGTCAAAGTGCATGTTTCCTTTTGCTTCACACAGACATTTAAGATACATAATATTCCTCCCTTAGGGGCGAATAATGCACAATACTAGTAGAGTTAAAAAAAACCAACTTTCATTTTTTTTTATGGAGACCTTGGACACTTCTACTGCAATGATACCCAATAAATCCATGATTTTTTATGTGCAATTATTCTATTTAACAAATCGAGGTCAGTTTTGTTCCAGTTAATAAGTTCTTGGGAGATTTGAAGTTGGTGTATAGTTTCTGCTAGTCCGACAAAATTTCAAAATTAATTTTACTGGCACATGATGCATGATCAAATCTTCAGTTATAATTGGCTGAAGCTTGTAAAATTGAAATTTGGTTCATCTCCTTAATTGTAAGTCTTTGGTCAGAGTACAGTAAATCACCAACTTTCATTTTGTTTTGTTGGCTTTTGTAATGGAAGACTGGTTGGATTATTTCATGGCCATCTTTGATTCTGTTGAATCAGATAAAAAGTCTGACTAGCTGTGAAATTTGTATCCAAAAGCTGTTTTTAAGAGTTCATATGTCTTTGAAGCTAATTTTCCAGTTTTAATACAAATTTGTTCCATTTTCCTTCCAATTTGCAAAGTCAGTAATACACTGAGAAAACCATCAGTAGTAACCAAAAATGCATCTTCACTTTATAGGATGTCACTATCTACTAAACAAAGGTTATCACGGCAATCTATTTAGAATATTTCAAGGACAGAACAAGTTTTCCCTTTCTCACCCATAGACAAACTTAACCTCTCCTATAGAGCAGTGGTGACACCTTCTTAAAACTTTCCAGTAACACCTTGAAGTAGGACAAACAATTATATTTGATTGGGTAAAAGGTGTGTGATAAAATTATCTCAAAATATGCCCTTAAGGAGTAGCTGAAAATTCTGAAACTATTCAGAATTAACATATTCTGTTCAGAATTAACATATTCATGTTCTAAAAAAAAACTAACATTTTATTTTAATCATTAAAAATTGTTAGATGTATGATTTTTTTTCCCCGGTGAAAAACCGTTAACCTTATCATCGCCGATTTAGTTAGATGTATGAGGTGTGACTAAAAAATAAAATATAAAAGATAAGAAAAAGTGATTTTTCTAAAGACAAGAAGCTAGTGCATTCAAGGTCAGTATTTCTGAATAATGTGACATCTACTCTCTCCATTCCTGCCGCTGATACGACTGCTGACCTCTCAGTCGGACTTTGGCCTTTGTTCAAATTAGAGACTGTGCATCTTCTGCCCATTGGAAAAATGTTTAGTGTTAAAAAGAGCAATGAATTAATGTTAAGTTTCTTGTGAAGCTCGGAAAATCTGATACCGAAACTCATCCTTTGTTTAAATAAGTGTATGGTGATGAATGTTTATCACATAATCAGGTTTTTGAGTGGTTTAAATGGTTCAAAGATGGGCGAAAAGAGATTGATGATGACCCACGTCTAGGACAACATTTGACACAAATGATGGACAAGAACAATCAAGAAATTGGCAATTTAATCCAAAAAGGCCATCAGTTGAGCATTCACATTATTGATGAAATGGACAAAGAATCAGGCAGATTTTGGCACGAACATTTTAACATGAAGAAAGTTTTGTACAAAAATGGTGTCCAAAAATCTCACACCTTGAAAAAACAAGAGTACTCTCAAATTAATATTTGAGATACTTTGAAGTGCTAACACTTTGATATTCGTCAAAAAGACCCTAAACTCTTGGAAAGTGTAATAACATGTGATGAATCGGGTTTTTTTTTTACTTACGATCCAAAAATTAAGTGCCAATCAATGAATCAATGCACTGCAAGTCATTCACCAAGGTTGAAGAAAGCTTAAATGTCCAAATCAAAATTCAGAGCCATGATGGGTTGTGTTTTTTGACATCCATGAGATTGGGTACTTGAAGTTCAACCATGAATAAGAATTATTATCTTGAGAATATAACTATTTGTGAATGAGTAAGAAGAAAGTGACCTGAGTTGTGAAAAAAATAAGTCATGGATTCTTCATCAAGACAGTGCACCAGTCAATGCTGCATTGGTTGTCAAGATTTTTTGGCTAAGCATGATTCTTATTGTTGGAACACCCACCCTACTCACCAGACCTTGCTACTTTTGTTACCGAGAATAAAATCAGCGCTGAAAGAAATGAGATTTAAAACAGTTGTAGCTGTGGAAGAAAAAGCAAAGGAGACTCTAAACATGCTTTAAGAAAATGACTTGAAACACTGTTTTGACCAATGAAATATTTGCATGAAGTGGTGTAGGGGTCGTGGAGGGGTGTATATTGAAGAGGATAATGTTAAACCTGTAGAGAAATAAAAAAAAGACTATGATACCATTAATTTTAGCCACTCCTTGTATATAAAAAAATATTTTTATCATCATATTAAAATTACAGTGTCACCTATATAATTTATGAACAAATCACATATTTCATTATAAATGTTTACTTTGATCTTGAAAATTACTCATTTCAAAACACTAAAGTAATACAACTTCTAATATGCTCTCACTCGTACCTCACTGATAACAAAATAGACATGATTTATTCCATTTCAAATAAAACTCTAAATTGTTATAAGTAATGCAATGTGTAATGTCATTAGAAGCCAAAGTAGATGATTAAAGTATACAGTATTGTGCTTTATTTTCATTTAAAGTTCATTTAAACAAGACAAACAGAATGCGCTGAAGGCTGGAAATTACCTTCTGCCTTTGTATTATAAAAAGTCACACATCACAGAATAAATTATCACATGAATGAAACCATAATAGAAAACAAAATGTAATTATGCGAGACCTTATCAGGAAGGAAATTCACATGATGGGTTTACTCTTTTCAAACAAAAACGTAGACCAGTTAGACAAAAAAACAAGTTAACATATTATGTAAGAAAGCCTAGATAAAAGTATATAGCCTAGGCTTTTAGTCACTTTTGCATCAATATATGTAAACTGAGCAGCGGAGTGACAACTTTCAACCTTTGCAGTGTGGGTTTTTGGTTAGGTTAAATACATTGTGCAGCGGAGTGACAACATTCAACCTTTGCAGTGTGGGTTTTTTGTTAGGTTAGGATAAATACACTGTGCAGCGGAGTGACAACTTTCAACCTTTGCAGTGTGGGTTTTTGGTTAGGTTAGGTTAAATACACTGTGCAGCGGAGTGACACCTTTCAACCTTTGCAGTTTCGGTTTTTGAGAAAGAAGGTAGATTTTACGTTATAATTTTATAAAATAGTCCATTTATTTACTATGTATTCGGAGTGAAATACCGTCATTGACTAGACTATATACAGGATTAGTCAAAAGTATCGTGGCATCTGAATAAGGTTTTAGTTTATTAACTGATAGAAACCCAAATGCATGAAATATTTATTTATAAGGCATAAATATGTACTTTTTAATACATGTAGTATGGGGCAACTTTGTCTCGGCACCCAAAATTGCAGATTTTTAGTTGCCTCATGCACTAAAATGTACATTTTTATGTCTTCTAAACACTTCATAAGTTTGGTTTTTCTCCATAAATAAACAGGAAAAGTATGAGTCACAACAACATTTGACCAATCCTGTATATTAATATAACTTACTCTTCAATGATACCGGGTGGGAAGAGGTTCGCTACTTGTTTGCAAATATAACTTTCACAAGTTGACCATGTAGTCATAAAATCCCAAACACAGGTCAAGCGTTAGGGTAGGATTTGGAGAGGGAGAAAGAGAAAGACAGAGAGGCAGCAAGTGAGACAGAATGTTATCACCCCTATATCTGTCTCTCTTTGAACTACAAGTTCAGGAAAAAACATGCAGCGCTGTCTATCAGCGGGAGATCCAAGTAGCGTTCTCAGCCGAATAAAATGAGCTGACTTTTTCTGGCAAGAAGTGTCCTCTTTATAGATTCTGTATTCATTGATATGGTCATCTAATATGAAACAAAACAAACATGTTTTTAGAAATTTATTTTTGATCCTCCAGGGTAAAAAAAAAAAGTTAGAAATAGAGGAGTAAAACGGGTTTATTCCCCAATTTTTAAAATAAAAATTAATTTGTAACTGCTATTTTTTTTCTAGTTAGGCTGGTAACTACTTATTGGTAGATACCAGAGGGGCATTACGACAGATATAAGGTCAGACATTTGTATGAAAACCTTGGTCTTTGGTGTACCTTCAGATATTAACTATGATCAATTGAACAGGGTTGCTATGTATTAAATTCAAATGGGATTGACACAGTAAAAGAACAAAGTTAGACCGTTACCTATTTTGGTAAAACAAATGTTTAATAATCACAAAGTCTTTGTATATGATATCAACATGTTAATATTTTATTAAATTTATTTGCAGGAATTGTTTTCATGCTGCTTACTATTATCTAGAAGATTCCCCTCAGAATCCTCCTGCAATCATGTCCGATTGGGATATGTCAGGAGAGCATGAAACTACTGTACCACTCAGTGAATTTTCAAAACACGTCGCTAACCTGCATGCTGATGGTGACATTGGATTTAGTAAGGAATATGAGGCAATCCAAGCATCGACTTCCCACAAGAAATACCTTACTGAGTCCTCGCAGCACCCAGAAAATAAAATTAAAAACAGATACCTTAACATACTTGCTTGTAAGTTCCTTCTGTTTTTTGCTTTAACGAGCTGCTGATACTGCTCTAAATCCAATCATGTTTTAACTAGAGACTGTAGATTTCTGTAATTTTGTAGATGTTCTGTATGTATAGCTATAGCTGTTTCATTTGAAGATATGACGTCTTGAAATATAGTGTGCAGAACATGTACAAATTATAAGATTTATATAAAGAGATGTTTTTAAGTATAAATAAATTTATAATTAGTTAACCGGTTTATCTAGGAATAGAGGGGGTATAAAGTAGGAAAATACTTTTGTAAAAATAGGTACAGTAGATCTAACTTTGGATTAACAGACTATATATTATCGGATTATCTTAATGGCCAACTTGACTGTACTGTAGTCAGTCCAATTTCCATCTGCACTTTGGTTATGTGACTCTTTCTTAACTTTATCCATCTTTTGCTTTTTTTATTATTTATTTTATCACTTCAACTGAAACACTGCGGCAGTTCAAATTAATAATTTTCTCTATTCTGTTAAGTCAGTTAACTCCTGAATCGACAGTTTATTAATAAAACTGCCTTACTCCTTTTTTTTGTACATTGTAATGTTTAGCTATAAGTCCATGGAGGTGGCTGATGGGCTTAGCGATCCTGCCATACTTGTAAGTCATACCACTTTCACTCATCTATTTAAGGTATTAGACTACATAGCTTGGCTAACTAAATGTAAAGTGACCTGTGCTGATGGAGTGAATGTCACTGGCCCAATGATGTATCAAACGGAGTCCTGGTGACTTCCCAGTGTACCATAGCCTTACCCATGCATGCAGGGTTCTGTACAAGTATACTTCATTTCCTTAGCTACTTGTGGGTGTTCCCATTAGTAAGAAATAAAATAGAATGAGCATGATCTCATGACACAACAAAAAGATTGGCCAAATGAAGGAGAACACCTGTAATAAGGGTCAGGAGAAAGAAAAATTGAAAAGGAATTAGCAGAGCAAGCATCTACAAACTCCTCAATAAGGATTTGGAAGTAAGCAATTAGAAGTGGTGGAACTATTCACCATGAATCCCGTCCATATTCTAGACATTATGAAGGTACAAACTCCTCAATAAGGATTTGGAAGTAAGCAATTAGAAGTGGTGGAGCTATTCACCATGAATCCCGTCCATATTCTAGACATTATGAAGGTACAAACTCCTCAATAAGGATTTGGAAGTAAGCAATTAGAAGTGATGGAGCTATTCACCATGAATCCTGTCCATATTCTAGACATTATGAAGGTACTAACTGAGCATCTCAGGAATGTAGAAAGGATGCACAATAGATCTGCACAGGTGGCATATAGGTGTATTATACAGGGTGTAACTGCCCCCCCCACATTATAGGGTGCAATAGTAACTACAAATTTATTTATTCATTCATCAATATCAGTATTTTGTGTCACTGTTTAGTAAACTTTAAGCATGATGCGTTATCAGGTAAATACACCAAGGATTCAGTATAAATATACTTACATATATAGGGCTAGTACACAAGACAAGACTCCAAGGCAATATTTAGTGACAGATGCTTGTTTGATATGAACTTTTTGAGGTTATATGAAACAGTATTGTGATTGTTCTGAGGAAAAGTGGAACCAGAGTCAAGGGATCACCTGATCCTTCTAACAATTTGTCGAAGGATTCAATTCCAGGAAAATCACAAAAAAAAGAAATATGTATGCATTTTTATTGTATAACTTCTCAACTCTTCTATTTTATTAACTTGAGAAGAAAGAATTAGCTACAGTTGGTACAGGAAAACTGTTTGTAATAATTAAATTTTCTAATTTTATTTTCATTATTGCAACATAGCCACTGGACCACATATTTAAATAATTAGGATTATGACCTATTTTCTTCCGTCTGGTGGTCTTTTAACTGACCTTATAAAGACTACTGGGGTTTCGAAGCGTCACTGTTTCATCTTCAGATCGTAGCACAAGTGGTCAAATCCCTGTACCATCCGCACTCTAGGCCGTCTGGAATGTAATGACATACAAGTTGTATGGTAGTGTTTGGCCAAACCAGATTATATCATTTTTAATCTAATTGATATAATCGTAAAATCGTGTACATTTTACATTTTTAATGTAAAATCATGTAATTGTATTTAGTATTTTGACATGTGTTTTTAATGTTTTGTTTACTTTGTGATGACCTCGTTAGAGGTATTTGACCATTTGTATTATAGTCTGAAGATGAAACATTGAAGTTTTGAAACTGCGGTTGCCTTTCAAAATGAGTTAGAAAACCACTAGAAGGAAGAAAATAGATCATAATCTTAAATACTAATTTTCTTTTGTTAAATGAATTATATGTATATATAGTTTAAATTAAACATAATTTTTACATATTAAAAACTACACTTAAACTTTATGACAAATGATATTTCCTTCCAAAAGACTACCTCTTCAATTTTCATTTGTCACAATGTATGCCTCAGTGCCCCTAACCTAAGACCATTTCTACCTGGTAAAAATGTTTTGTTGCATACCTATGTCCAGGATATTTAATTTCTGTTAAAGGTAAAAAAAATTCACTGTGAGTATGGTTAAATTTTAATAAAAATACATATATGTATTAAAGTATTCTTTTAAAAAACTTTTGAAAAAAGTGAAATGTGTGAATATGCATAATGATATTTTGAGTCAAACTATGGCAAAAAAATAATAAAAAATGAGCTCATATTTTGTTTCAAGTACAACAGACTTGTGGTAGACTTAGATCCTCTATACATTTGTATTTTTCCAATAACAAATCCAGATATTTACATCCAAATTTTTAACGTTCCGCTGTACTAGCTTCATCATATTTATATTGTATGAATCTTTGCCCTTTTAATTATTCTACTTTTCATGTGTTTCAAAACCTATCCCTCAAAATTTTAATGGTGATGGATATTCATGGTTCTACAGTATTACAACATCCATAGATTAATATTTGTGGACATGGTAAGCATTGCATATGTTAGTCTACTGGTTATTATATGCAATTTTCAGGTTTTATTGTATTACTAGAATATCATGGCTTTGTTCTTGTTATAAACTGAAAATGTTCTTAATATGATTGATTTCTAACTGACATTCTGGAATATTGTAAAACATTGTCAAACATTCTGAAAATTTATAGCATTTTTTGGAACATTCTAAATCATTCTCAAACCTTCTAAAAGATTCTATAACAAACATTCTGGAATATTTTAGAACATTTTGGAACATTCTAGCCAGGTCAGCCACTTCGGCTCTCGATCCCTAGCTGCTAGAATGTAACATCCTGGAACATTCTAGAGCATTCCTGAACGATTTCCAAAAGTATATTTATGCATGCATCTCCCCATCGTCTTTGTATGCCATTCTGAGCTGTATTGTGTATCCACTACAACAGGTATGAAACATTTGAGAATGTTTCAGAGGATTCTGAACGTCTGTTTCCTGTTTCTACCTTCGAAGTTTTATAACTTCTGGGACATTCTAGAACATTGTAGAACATTCTCAAACATTGTTTAATTTTCTGGAAAGTTATAGAACATTCAGGAACTTTTTAGAGCATTCTGAAACATTTTGGAACATTCTTGAATCCTCCTAGAATATTCTAGAACATTCTGTAACACTGGACACATCCCAAAGTATTCTAGAACATTCAATAACGTTCTGGTCAGTTTCGGCTACTTTGGCATTCAATTGCCAGCTGCTTTACTCACTTCCCATAATAAGAACTTCATTGGTGTGATGCCCTTTTCGATACCCATAATGTGTTAAACTTGCAGACATATGCATGATGTAACATTTATAATCACTGCAGACTCTCTCCTGGAAATCACATTGTGTGTTTATGTAAAAGAATCTGTGAAAGAAACTAGGTAACTCTGTTAAGAAATAGAAGAGAAGATAAATAAAATAACTTTTGTATGCCAAATTTGGTACATTTGAAGACTTGAACTGCTCCCGCTGTAGTAGAAAATATTTTAAAGAAAATAAACATGTCTTAATAGCACAATATTTAATTCTTATGTAGATCATTATTTTGATTAATATTTGTTTTTATAACTTTTAATTTCAGTTCTTCTTAAAGTTAATTACCAACAAAATGTTCGCTTGACCTTCCTTAGCCACCAATTCCTAAGTATAACTGTACGGTCAGTCCACACCCTCATGCCACAACACTGACATCTGCATTAGTGACTAACTGTTATTACAGAATTGTGGATTGCATTAAATTTTAGATTGTGCTAAAATTTGTTGATCAATGCCAACTAATGTCGTAATGAAAAGATGGAGGGACATTGCTGCTAAAAAACATTGTGAGAGTTGTAAGAAAAAGATGAAATTTCCTAAATTTTTTAATGAATAATTAATGTGCTATAACCTATTTATAATAAGTACAGTATACAATTTATTGATGTAAGCCTAATAATGTAATTTTTAACTGTAATAAAGAACATAAGTCATGTACAGCTTAAAAAAAAAGGTTGAAATCATTTGACATTCAAAATCTTCTAGAATTAATTGGATACAAAACAGTATTTCATATTTATGGCTTAATAAAAAAAAATGTTATCTAAAACAGCTTAACCTCCTTTATTTCAGATAACTGGGGTTGTACTGTAATTATTTACATTATTTTTAAATATTAGGTAGTGGGGAATATTGTTGAATCTTACCCATTGACCTATGTAGAAGCCCTGGTAATATAATATGTGGTTTAATTTGAGCAAAATCAATTAAAAAATTCAGAATTTTATTAAATTATATTTATTTGAAATTAATTTACAGTAAAATTATTTTATTGTGAACAGACGATCACACCAGGGTGAAGTTATCACCCTTACCAGGCCAGAATCGATGGGTAGATTATATTAATGCAAATTACATCGATGGCTTCTTCCTCTCTAATGCCTACATAGGCACTCAAGGCCCACTGCCAGTTACGTTCGATGGTTTTTGGCGAATGATCTGGGAACAAGGCGTTGTGATTATTGTTATGATCACAAATTTAGTAGAGCGTGGACGGGTGAGTTTGAATTAAGGCTTTAGTTTTATAAGATATTGTAAGACTATAATTTGTCAGTTTTTTAAAATTTGTAAAAGACTTAAATATGTTTGTAATATTTAATAGAAATGAATAATAAATTTATAACAAATTCTTATATTCTTGAATTTTGTTAAAGTAATAATTTACTAATGTTTAATTTAATAATGTTATAATTTAGAATATGGTTTTCTAATTTTAAGTCATATTTTTATTTTTTATTTTTAAATGCGTTAATAATAAAGAAAGAAAAATCCTCCATACCACACAATAACAAATAACTAAATCAACTTTTATTGTGATAACATCTTACTATCAATCCCATCGACTTACCTCTATTCTTTTTAATGTGTTTCAAAGTAACTCTTTTTTCAGAAACTGTTTCTTAAATAATTCTCAATTTTAAATTGAATGTCCGCCTGATTATTTGTTTGTTTACAGTATGTCCTTTTTTATTTTTAATTTAAATATTTAAAGTTTTTATTCTTTCTTCAGTTTCCTTTAATTTCTGTGTTTTATGTATTAACAATTTGGCTGCTGGCCTGCCTTGCCTATAACTGCTCGGCTATTTTAACTGGAAAGTACTTATGCAACTATATATTTAAAAATATTTAGTATTTGTTTTCAAAATATGAAAAATCACTTAACATAGATATTGTGTAGGATTTATTTACGTAGTAATTTTTTGTTTTAATTTTAGTTTAAAAAGATTAAGTTTTTCATTTTTTGTTGTAGATATAAGTTTTAAAATGTTAAGTTTGAACTACAATAAATCACTGTTTTACTGAATACCCTAATTTGACGTATAATTATATTCTTTTGTAAATTCTGAACCTTTTTATGTATCATAACATTTAACTGAATTATGACTTCATCAACACCAAACACAAACATATTGTGATTGCCAGCCATTTTGACTACCTAGTAAACAAAACTTGAAGGCCAAGGTTATGTTACAGTTATTGTAATTTCATTTCTGTAACTTAGAAAAATATGAAAGTAGCAGAGAATTGAACTAAAAAGTTCAGTTATTGAAAAAAAAGATTTAATGCTATCTATTAGGTTTTGTTTTTAACTATTATCTATTAAAGTATAGCAATGATAGATCATTGTGCTGTATTTTTTGCTATTCAATTATGACGATAGATTTTTGTGTAGTAGCCAAAGGGTTTAGATGTTTTCTAATGTTAAGTGTAAAGGTTAGGTATTATTATTTTGTTATATTTCAAAATTTAAAACTTAAATGTTCACCATATGTAACTTACAGGAAAAGATTGAAGATTATTAATGTTAATTATTGCACTTATTTTCCTTCTATGTATTCATTTAACTTTGCTTATGTAACTATTTAAATACTATGTTTGTTCCTTAAATGTACGGAAACAATGTACCACTCCGACTTCTATACTGAGCTCCATACCGTCTTTGCAATTTAAAACTGGGTGAAAAATATTTTTAAATAACATTTTATGTCTTGTAAATGTGAACACAATTACTCAAATTTTATAACACACTTAACCCTTTAGCTGCTACACAACGATCTATTGCCAATGTAAATTACTAGCAAGAAATGCAGCACAACAATCTATTTTTGCTATATTTTAATTGGTAATAATTGAAAATAAATCCAATTGATAGCATCTAAGTCTACATTTTTCAATTACATGATCTTTCTAGTCCAATTTTCTGCCAGTTACATTTTTCTGAGTTACAGAGATAACATTATAACAGCTGTAACGTAACCTTGTTGTTCAAATTTTGTTTATTAGGTAGTTAAATTGTTTATTAGGTAGTTAAATTGTTTATTAGGTAGTTAAATTGTTTATTAGGTAGTTAAATTGTTTATTAGGTAGTTAAATTGTTTATTAGGTAGTTAAATTGTTTATTAGGTAGCTGGCAATCATGATATGTTTGTGTTTTGTGTTGATAACAACATAATTCAGTTAAATGTTATGATACATGAAAAGGTTCAAGATTTATCAGAAAATGTAACTACCAGTAAAATTAGATTTTAATAACTGTGTATTCAATAAAATAGTGGTTTATTGCATTTCAAGCTTAATGTTTTAAAATTTATATCTTCAATCAGAAATTAAAAACCTATTTTTTAAAATTAAAATTTGATTGAAAAGGAATACTATATTAATAAATCCTAAACAATATCTACAACAAGAGTGACTTCAGATTTTTAAGATGGTAAATAGTAAATGTATTAAAATATATAGTTATATAATACTTTTTGGCGAAAGTAGCTCAGCAGTTGTACGTAGGACATGTTACTGAGTATGCCAACAATCAAACGGTTATTTAGAAATAAATTTACTCTCAAGTAAATGCAAATAGACTAATAATTTGTAACATACAGTAAAACCTCCTTCAACAGACACTCCCGATACATGGAAACTTTTAGTAGGCAAACATTTTTTTAGGGACAGAAAATTTTGTATATACGATCAACTCCCAATTATCCATGAAGCAGCTTATCCAGGGTGACAAAAATTAATTTTTTTTAATATAGTGAAACAAACAAAACATAACGGTCAATTTGCCTTTAAAAATAAACAACAATTTCAAATATAGTCATTGTAATTTAACTTTGTGCAATAGTACACCAGGAAAGGTTGGAATCAACAAACTACGTGAAATCTTTAATATCAATAGGTTTGAAATATGATAATTTAAAATAAAAGTTACTAAACATTGTACTGTACCGCACACACTATTGTACAGTAATTCTGTACACCTTGACATGTTATAGTGTATCAGATTGTAAGTTTGCTGTTCAGGATAAAATGTCAGTATTAAATGTCATGTATATTTTATGTATCTTATCTAAAGTAAACAGGTCTATGATAGCTGAGGTAATCAATAAATAGCAATGTGTTTTTGATGTTGTTTGTCTCAGCCTGCAAAGCAATTGAGTCATGTATCTCATTACTGTAAATCATTCTTTTTAATTAAAAGAGTTTATGATTATTCTTTTAATTAATTTTTAAATAATGTTATAGCTTAAAATACTGTACATACAATATTTCTTGTGAAATAATATGTATTTACTGGTTCTAAAGAAAGTTTCCTATAATGTGGGTTATTCCCGGCAGTCACACCACCCAGTCTTGCAGATAACCAGCGTTGACTGTATTTACTAAGAAATTACTCTCCTTCAAAGGGACACTGTTGGCAGGACACTGAACAATAAAATTTGACAAATTTTGGTATTTTGTACTTTTATTGTACAGACTCACTGATGTAAAAATCTATATAGTTGTCGTAGTTGGTATATTCATTGAAACTGAAAGATATGCTCACTGATAACATATTCTAGCATAGAATATTGACCTTTAAAACTTTTTTGTAAATGATGTGACAGCATTTAATGTTTTAATAGAGACAAGCTAAATTGTTTGAAACTAAAATATATATATATATAATACCATTATTTGTAACCAACACAAAAACCATGCTGTACAGAATTGTAGAATCTTGATAAATGCTCAAAGGTGATTGACACATGTCACAACTGAGGTTGAACATATTTTATTACTGTTTTTGTTTACAGTATAAGTAACAGTAATAATGTTCTTGTAATTTATTCCAATAATGAACGGAATTAAAACTGAAAGTTTCTCATTGATCTCTACTTTTATGGTTTTCTTTGTTTGAAGAGAAAATAAATACTACAAGATTCCCTAATTACCTTCATTTCACAAAAATCACCCATTGAAACAATTTTCATAATATAGTACTTTTTTCATTTAGGCTTACAGAACACTATTGTAATTTCCTAAATTCTACTTGCCAGTTACATAAAGTTAAAAGTTATTGTACAAATGTGTCGAGTACAATAACTCCTTTGGTTTTATTTTCTGTGTAAGAAAGTAATAGTTTTTAATTTTTGTTTTGTTTTTAATATAGACATTTTTCTAAATTAACTAAAGTATATCATTAGTTTAAAAATTGTCTTAAACGGTTTTTATGAATAGTACTTTACATTTAAAACTATGCACTATAAAGTACATACTGTATTTGTGCAGAATACAGTATAGTGTATCTATATTTTTTAACTACAAAGGGGTTAATTATAACTATACAGCCATGGTAGGACCAAAAATTGTTTGATAAAAATATGTCAAAGAATAATCCGGTCTAGACATGACCAAAGTTGAGGTATAAATGGGTAGTTAGATTGGTACTGAAGGTATCAGGTGTTTAATTTCAATAACTAATTTGAAGTTGAAATGTTTGTATCATAATTAAGTAATTTAAAAAAAAATATTTCTAATTGAAAATTAGAGATTAACAAGAGGATCATTATATAAGTAATTTGTCTCATGTAAAATACACAATCAAAATCATAACCATAAGTGAACTTACCCAAAAGGTGGAAGTGAAAGGTGGTGGTGAACTAACCACCAAAAGGTGTTAAGAGTGTTCAAGGTAGACAATGTGTGGAAGGAGCCCTGTAATTACTGTAGATTACTGTACAGTAAATAAAACAAGTAACAGCACATAGTTTGTGCACACAAAGTTTATACACAAAAGTTCACTTATGGATTTTGATTGTTATAACTGTTCACTTATATTCACTTAAAGTTCAAAACCAAAAATAGAGTGATTGAGTAGGATTTAGTATATTAATCGGGCTATTTTGAGCATATGATTTATGAAATAAATGTCTCACTGTTGGAGCACTTGTAAGTTAAGAAAGATACTCGTTACTGTGATGGAAGTATCGAAAAACAGTCCTGTAGTAGAGAGATGTGACAATCGTACTAAGAAGGGGTTAAATGTTATACACAGTCAGAGATAATTGTAGATATTTTTATGTACTAAACTCTCATTGAGAAATATTACTAGTGGTAAAATCACTTAGTATTAACGGATTGGAAACATGGTTAGAAGTAGTGCATCGACTTACCGAACGAACACACTGACTGCACTTATACAAGTGGTGGTTGCTAACAAAGTGAAGCTTGGGAAGATTGAATTATATAATGCACCAGTCATGACCTTGGAGTTGCATTCTGGGTAACCACTCCAAGCATGGGTTTTTGTATTAATTCCATTTTTGGCAGTAACAGGAAATTTAGCCAAATGATAAATCAAATGTTCTGATTGGTAGTTGTGCTTGGAGGATACAGATAATGAGGCTTAAATAGAATCATTAGCTAGCACCAAAGAATTATTTGGTGTGATATCATGCAATTTGCTGATTGGTTATAGAATATAGCAATTGTTATTGCATAGACATCTAGCAACTTTCAAATTTATAATGTTTTGTTTTCTCCAGAAGTCATGGTCTAATGGCCTTAACAATGTTCAGAACTATAAAACAGAACATACTTTGGTACACTTCACTTGATCAGAAATTTTATATTTATAAATATGGTAACCCTAGGATTTATTGAAAGTATATGATTTTCTTAAACAAATCTCCCCCCTTCTAACAGACAGTCACACTTGGGTGAATGAAAAATTAAGAATGGCAAGTGTCTGTATAACAGAGATTTCACTCGTATTTATAAAAATCCACCACAAGGAAGACTTGTTAATTTTTAACAATATTTATAGGACAATTGTTATATTTTTCAATAAACAAATAATTGTTTGTTGAAATGTCAGTCCAATATCTAGAACTTTCAGTATTTCAGATCATCAATAATATGAAATTAATGTAAGAATTTTAACTTCCAAGAAAATAAATACGTTTTGAATTTTAATATATTAAATGTTATGCTGGGAATGATTCATGCAGATTTTGTTCCCTAGAAAATAAATACATTTTGAATTTTAATAGATAAATGTTATGCTGGGAATGATTCATGCAAATTTTGTTCCCTCAGTAGAAGCTATTGTTTTCTGTTTATTTTTTTTGCGGTTAAAAATATTTTTTTAAAAAAATTTAAAAAATGATTTTGAACTTGTTTGTGGTATGTGTCCATCATGTTACAGAGTTAAAACATTTGAAATCCTGTATTGTATAATCAATAACTTTGAAGTAATCATGTTTTTGTTGAGAAACATTCAAGTAACAAATAAACACATTGATATTGTTACAGAGGAAATGTGATATGTATTGGCCTAAAGAAGGAATGGAAGTGTATGGTTATATACAAGTAAAACTTGTGAAGGAGGATATATTAGCCATGTATACAGTCCGCACTCTGCACATCTCTCATTTACGGGTATGTTTCATTAATTAAATCATGTGGTTTTAGACTGGAGCATGCTTTGGGGGCTAGAAAATGTCCTTGCATACACTAGGTAATAAATTGCTTGAATAACAAAGTTAAAATAAATACCATAGCCTATGAGCTGTGGTTGAGATGACTTACACGTGATATCTAGCTGAGTAATATGAATTAATGACTGTTTAGAGTTAGTATTACATTCCATTCTTTGTTGACTTATTTGTGTCTTTTTTCTATAATCCTGAGATTCTCAGTTACACGGTTATGAAACTTCTCTTCTTCAGCCCTTAGCCTCTTAATAAAATTTATGATTTGGAGAGGATTCAAGGTAGGCAACTCGTACACTTCTAATTTGTGACCTCACAGAGGTTTACCTCCCCTTGTACAGTAAGTGCCATCTGCTTCAGTCACTTTGGAACTAGATCCTAGGCTGGATCACAAATGGACAGATGAACTGAAAATTAGCTTTTATTAAAAATTAACATACTTAGTTAAAATAATATCAATGAATTTATTTTCACTGATTTCCAGTATTTTAATTTTAAAAAATTTCTGAAAAAACATCCTTCCTAGCTGGTAGTTGATAGTTATTATAAAATTAAGAAAATGTAAACATATAAATTCAGTATTAAGTCTTCCACTAAAAATGTAGCAACTTCTGCGGCTCCTAGAACTTTCTACAAGGCATAGAGAAAAAAAACCAACAAACTAAGGCTGAAAAAATTCTATGTATTATTATTTACATATTTTATATTATTCTTTTTCATATTCTCTCCTCCTCAACCTCTGCATTGCTCCATGTGTACAGCATTGCTGTACCAGTAAGCGTTTTCATGACCTCTGTCACTTTTGCTGTTATTGCTTCAGCAGACTGAAATCTCATTCCCTTTAGAACTGTCTTGTTTTAGGGAACAAAAAAAGTCACAAGGGGCTAAATCAGGCAGGTGGTCTAGAATGGGGATGATAATGTCAGTGCTTGACCAAAAGCGTCTTTAACGGACAAAGCATTGTGAACTGAGGCATTGTAATGGTGAAAGATCCATGACTGTTTTCTTTGTACTAGCTCACATAGTGTAGTCACATTAATGTTATAATGTAATGTTTGTCCTCTGCATACTCAATCAATGTGCACAATCTCTGATAAAAAAAAAAACATCTTAGCCTTGAACTATTATTTTTGCCATTTATATATGACGTTTTCCATGATGTTAGGAGACCTTCAATATATTGATTGGAATTTTGTTTCTGATCATAAATAAGAAACCATGTTTCATTGCAAGAAACTACATTTTCTAAAGAAACTAGGACTTTTGATGTTTTCCAGAATGTCAGAACAAATGTTTCTTTAACATTCCTTCTGTTCAGGAGTGAGACACTTTGGAATCAACTGTAAAGACACTTTTTTCATGTTGAAACTCATGTCTAATACTTTCTTTATCAATTGTTATAAATTCAGACACTTCTCTAATAGTCAGATAGTAATCTTGTCGAACAAGTTTTTCAATGTTAGTGTCTGTTTTTTTGCTGAAGATGGTTTGCCAGAGCATAAGTCTTCATGACCATCTTTAGACTGAACTGCACAAATACTTCTCTTTGTGATAAACAATTATCATTGTACACTTATAACATTAAGAAGGTTTTAGTTGCAGAGTTTTCAAGTTTAAAAAGAAATTTGATATTCATATTCTGTTCTTTCTGAATACTCATATCATTATTATGATGCTGCTTCAAAACATCAACCAATTTTAACCAACCCACTTGCTTAATCAGCATATTGATTAAATTATGTTGACAGTTTTCATATAAAAAGGCTAAGGATCTTGAGTTTAACAAATACTGACTGGAGTATTTTGAATCCAGGTGGCTGAGTTCAGCAAATATGTTTTGCTTCAATGGATGGTTTAGTTGGCCAAACAATTAGGCAGCCTATCTAATAAGGATGACTAGAGTGAACATAATAACAAATGTAGAAAATTGTTTATTTTCAAATTGAACGTTTTCTTAGCACTTGAAAATTTTTTTATTGTATTTCAGATGAAGAAAAAGAAGCACACTGTATCGGAACGTGTGGTGTACCAGTTCCATTACACCAATTGGCCAGATCATGGTACGCCTGATCATCCTCTTCCTATTCTTAGTTTTGTAAAGAAATCGTCTTCGATGAATCCACCAGATGCCGGTCCCATTGTTGTTCATTGCAGGTAGGTCATCATGTTTGTTCGTTTCGATTAAAATATATCTACATAGCAGCACTCTTTGAATTGCCTGTTAAAGGAACGCTTTATTTATGGGGTCAATCAGGTTACAGAAAAATATGGATAATTGGATATCCTATAGAAAATTAGTAAAATATATCATATACTGACAAAACAATGACAACTACAAGTGTATCTGTGAATTTTAAGAGTGTATGTCAGAGGTAATAATTCTTTAAATGAGCTCATATCGAACCATTGTAACTCTGAGGTATCATTGTACTGTTTCAAAACAGATTAGTTTCTAATTTTGTTGTTATTTCCTTTAATTGATTTACATAATTAGATCTTTAGGTAATTCTGTTTAGTTCTGTGTAATTTGTAAGTGTTAGAATTTACAACTTTGCTAGGTTTCCAACTTCTGTAGGAGCTGCTGTAAGACTGAAAATCATCAATCTTTTCTACTCCAGTGCTTCGGACTTGAAGAAAATTTCTGTGTGCAGGACGTACAATCTGCTTTTCCTTGAGCAAAGTATTTCCTTAGTATTTAAACACTTCCTGAATACTTCATGTCCTGTCACAAAGATCAAGATTTTCCTCCTGTTGCCTCTACATATTCGGGAAACTTGTTGTGATAGTTTGTGATGGATTGATGCAGTGACCCATAGAGCTTTCTCACCAGAAGTTTAGGGTCTCTTTCTCATCAAAATTTTCCAAATTCCCCTGTGTGTCCATGTAAAAGATTACCTTTGATGTTATCGTCATAGTTGGCACTAACATGAGCTGTTCTAAGTCGTCTAACTTCAGTGAGTCTAGAAATGATGGTCGGTTATCCTGCTTCAGAATTGTTTGTCGATTCTTCTGCAGTAGATGAATCAGATTAGTACAATGAGATCACTAACCCTTCATCTGCTCACTTCAGCTGACGTCCTAGAACATATTTCAGGATTTTAATTGTGTTTTTGAGTGGTACAGGAAAACCGTACTGTATTGGGTTTAAAGATGTCCCACTCATCAAACACAGAACTGAGCAGATCCAAATAGTTTTGAATTATGTTGTTGCTGACTTTATTGTCCGATATGGACAATAAATAGAAAATAAAACCAATCATATACTCTCATAGTAAAAGAAACAGGAAATTCCACTAGGTATTAATATAACAAATACACTGTCTGAATAACACGTTTCTACCACCAGTGTTTACATTTGAATATACAAAGGCATTGGTGGTGACACCAAATAAACTACAGAAAATTCCTTACCATATTTAGGAATAAACAAAATAACATCAACAAAATGTTTATAAATATTAAACCCTTACAGAGTGATAATATATTTTTAATTTGTGTTAACAACTTTCTAGGAGCGAGATATCTGAAGATAGGATTGTAATCTTGAAACGCATCGTGAGATGTAATTAACTGTCATAGACGTAAAAATTAATTTAATTTCCTATGATAATATATCTCAGTATGGGAAGTTTATTATAACCAGCCAACTGCAACTGTCATAGCTTCATTGAGAAAGGTATCGATGGCAGAAACTAGCAAGAAAAAGTTCATTTTAGCCATATTAATACTTTAAATGTCTACTACAGTGAAACACTGAGTCTAAATGTCAATGTTGTCAGTAAACAATATACCTCAAGAGAGGTGGTAGAGGCACTATGGCTGGAAACAAAATACAGGAATGTCTCGATTAACTGTCATTCTTAAAACTGTTTGGGTGACGGATGTCAGAATGGATGGGTAAGAGAAATAGAACACCCGTACTTTCGGCGATTGATAAAAATAACATACTCTATAGATTGCACTTAATATTTTATTATTATTTTGGAAAATGTAGAGATTTATCTCTTAAAATTTTATATTTAACTCTAATTACATAATTCTTTTACATAAATTTTACATACATAGGTATTTAATACAGTAAATTATTTGTACTTAACCTTTTGACTAGTATTCACATAACATATGCGAGAGCACTGTGTACCTCTTAGAGTACTTGGCTAACTAATACATCATCAACTTGTAGGCCGAATGTATTATCATAAATAGTGTGAAAGTGTTTATCTTTCAATAGAAACATTCATGCACTCTTTTGAAATTTGTTGACACTGTTTGAAGTGTTTCTATTTCATTTTAGGTTAGCACTTGTGTTAACTATACGTATGAGCAGCATAGGTGTTAGCTGCTGTCACCTATGCTATAAGTTGTGTGTACAGTGTTTTGTTTTGTCTAGAAGGTTACTTTTATTATTTATTACAAAATATTTAGTATGGCAGATTGTATAAAAATGTCAGATAATAAAATGTTATTTTAACCTGACCGTTAATTATTAATTGACATTTATAAGGGTGATTGTTAATCAAGACTACTGTATCTCATTTACAGCATTTAAAAAGTAAAATATAAATTTGACCAGGTTCTGTTACTTG
The DNA here is from genome assembly GCA_022606455.1 of Callitettix versicolor. NCBI lineage: Eukaryota > Metazoa > Arthropoda > Insecta > Hemiptera > Cercopidae > Callitettix > Callitettix versicolor. The sequence continues at coordinate 51,818,443 of CM040182.1, forward strand.
TTACAGTGCCGGTGTTGGTAGAACTGGAACTTATATTGTGCTGGATGCTATGCTCAAACAGATAAGCCATAAGAACGAAGTGAACATCTATGGATTCTTGAAGCACATCCGAACCCAGCGCAACTTTTTAGTACAAACAGAGGAACAGTATATATTCATCCATGATGCGCTTTTAGAAGCTGTTATCTGTAAGGAAAACAGTCTGAGTAGTGAATGCTTATCCTATCTTATAAAAAATATTTCGGAACCGCTTGCTGAACGAACCCATGCGAATTGGGAGAAATTAGAAACTCACTATAAGGTATGGTAGTAATTTGTTTATTTTAGAAAACCAACATTTATTTAATAAAAAAGTGATATATATATATATATATATATATATATATATAGAGAGAGAGAGAGAGAGAGAGAGAGAGAGAGATAGCTGTTAGTCTCTTCAGTTAAAATTAAGTGGTGCAAAAACATTGCATAACTTCCTCACATTCAGTTATTTCCTTGAAAATCTTGTTAAGGAGGTATAAAAAAGAAGGAAAATCAGGCTAATTTCATGTAATCAGTTCATGTGTTGCTCATATATTGATCAACTATTTTATTTATTTACTACCAAAATTTCCTTTATATAATAAAATACATAAGTACATAATAATAATAATAAAGTAAATAATAAAGTACAAATGGGGTATATGCTCGTACATAAGTTGGTACAAAAATGTTATTTGTAATGTTATTAATAAATAACGTATCTCATCGATTCTAAGATGCACATTTTTTCCTATTCTGATACTCAAAAAACGAGGTGTGCCTTATATTCAATGGTATCTTACATTTGATGTCAAAGCAGTACTAAGTAATCCAAAAGTACTTTTATTTTCATATTCCTGGAAATGAACCCTTGTTAACTGAACATTAGAACAAAGTGCCCAGCTGCAAAGTCATTCATTATGATAGCCACTCCCCCTCTACAATTCTGTCATTTTGTTCCAAATAGTTAGTGAGTAACGAGTGTTTTTGTTTCAATCTTGTGTTATGACAAGTTATGATATCTAAGCTAGTGTTGTTTGGAGAAACTAGGTTGTTAAAAAAAAATATTTTATATAAAATGTCTTCAAAGAGAGCACATTATGATGCAGCAATGAAATGAAAAGTTATGTTATTTGATGAACAAAATGAAAACAGAGTTGCAGAACAGAAATTATAGAGATATTACCGGTGTTAAAATATGTAGTTTCATTATCAACATAACTTTAATGACTACTTAGTAGGTATCATAATCCCAAGGTTTAGTGTAGTACATTTAAGTGTTTGATCATGTAAGTGTTTTCAAGTAAGTGCAGTAAGATATATTTATTAAATTTGTCACTTTGTAATTTTACTTAAAAATTTTCTGTAATCATCAGTGTGTCTTAGAATGCTGAAATATGTTAAATAAATGTGACATTTAAAATTTTCTTGGAGAGCAAACAATGAACACATAGAAGCTCTTTTAAATCATCATACAGCAGTCTATAAGAAGATGTTCTTTAAAAATAAAACATCAGAAAATAATTTTTTGTAAGCATCCAGATTTTTGGATACGCACTCTTGCAGAGTTATGAGACAATACTGTGAAAGCAAAAATTCTATAAGAACATATTAGTGAATATTAATATAATACCAGGAAGATGAAAGATACATTGGATTGAGATATGCAATGAATGTATGTAGATTAAAAATGATAGTTAAATTGCTAAGCCATATTATCTTTTAATGATTTTGATTTATTTCAATTTTTTGACTTAAACAATTTATAATGTAGCGATAAAAATCTGAGGGTTGGAAGCAGCACAGAAATTTAGTATAAAATGGGTGCATATTTAGTATTTGCTTCAACTCAGGTCTGTAAAATGGTATGTTGTCAGTTCAATTATTACTGATTGTAATATTAGTGTCTCGTCTTTGTCAGTGTGTAACGTCAATTTTTCATTACACTACTTTTGGGTGGTGCTCTAACCATCTGCATTAAAGGCATTGTACAGTGGTCAAACTTTAGGGAAAGGCTTTTGGCTCTGTTATAAGTGCACTACTTGAGAAAATCATATGACTATTGACCCATCATATGCCACCATAACATCATTGCCAAAAGGGGCTTTCCGATGGAAACTAAAATAGCTGTAGGGTTAATGCTTTGGGCCCTATATGTAAAATGGATCATGTATTGATTTTCTAAACAACCTATTTTAAGTATGATCTGGTTAACACCCGGCCAATAACTGCATAATTTACTTAAGCAAAAATTGGGTTGATAAATATTCTCAAGACTAAGGAAGGGGTGCTCATTATTCTCAAGAATAAGGATTTGAGTGCTCATTATTCTGAAACAGAAGGATTCGGATGTTCATTATTGTGGCCAAAACTTACATGTGGTCATGGGATGGAGATCTTTATATCTCGGGATGTTCCAGGCCCATCAAACATAAGTTACGGAGCGAGCTTATGTGATCACAAACACAAACCAAGACTTAACTAAGTGGGATAAACATATTAATTTGGGTAGGTAGTTTGTGCGAACACTATAGTTATTTAGGACGAAACACTATATTATAAGATGGATCACTACATATTAATAAGACCAAGCACTACACTGATGTCGGAACCAAATATTGACTGCTGCCTACCCCACAACGCAAAATGGCCCCATTGGCCCATGACCCAAGTGTCTAGCATCCCTTGGGGCCAAAACTTAACCACCCATTGTCATTAGTAAAACACTATGCAAAAAAAAGATGGTGATCACAGTTGAGTGTTTCTCCAAATGTGTGTCTGCTCTAGGACTTGGTATGACATTGAAGTGTGCATAATCAGCCGATTGAGTTGGGGGGGGGCTATACATATACACAGTGCAATATTCCCCACATGAAAAAAAGGGAAAAAAGAATTAACATAAATCCTTACAAATTATACTGGTGAAAAACATCCCAATTGTCAATGAAAACTCCTCCTCATTTGATGCCACTCATCACAAACCCTATGTCCAAGGACAAGATCAGGACACCAGGGGGGAGGATGGAAACAGAATAAGCATCCAAAATCATTTTAAGTTTAATGGATGAAGACAACTAGCTCTGATGAAACCTTTCGAAAAAAAACTGCCAGATGAGGTGATAAGATAGAAAGTTTTGCTGGTGGCACATTGAGATGGACTTACTCCTGTCTCACTTCCACCTTCCCTATGATCCAGAATTATTAGTTCGGAACTTGAATAGTCAAGTTGCTTAGTCAAGTAAAGGTATTGATTGGTTAGTGAGAAACCCCAGATTATTCTGAAAACGAAGGATTAAGGTGCTCAACATTCTCAAACCTAAGGATTCTGGTGCTCAATATTCTTGTGTCTAAGGATTAAGGTGTTCAGTATTCTTGATCATAAGGATTCAGGTGCTCATATTCTTGAGGGCACCCTTAAGATTCTTTAGATTTGGGTGCTTAATATCTCAGATATAGAGACTGAGGTGCTTAATATTCTTGAACCTAAAGATTTGGGTGTTCAAAACTGTCAGGTCTAAGGATTAAGGTGCTCAGTATTCTCAAATGGAAGGATTCGAGTACTCAGTAATCTTGAGCATAATTATTTGAGTGCTCATTATTCTTGAGTGTAAAGATTTAGGCACTCAATATTCATGTAAGTTTTCGGGTATCTAATATTCTCAAACTTTTGCAATCCTAAATAATCTAAGGATTGGGAATGCTCAGTAATCTAATTCTTACCTTGCAATATATTATCTGCTTCCTGGTAGAGTACTTCTTTCCACAGTAGTTGATGATAAACTAACCACTATGTTTGATTGTAATTGACAATAAGTTGCATAATATCCTTGAGCTAGGTTGGTGGTCAACAGCTTACTATTCTCTATCAGAGTCAGCAATGGATTGCTTACTGTTCTTAAATGGGGTGTGCAATCTACTCACTAATATTTCCGAATGGAGTCAGCAATTGACTGACTACTGCAGCTTTTGTACACGAGTGCTGTGCATGCGCAAAAACCAATTTTTGTTCAGTCAGGACTTTTTGATATATTTGACTGCCTTGCCTTAGATTACATAGGAGTGAAAGTATGTTTTAGTAACAGGTTTATTTTTAACCTGTTGCAAGTCTTACTAGCTTAATGTAAAGATGATAAACCTTCTTTAAAAAAGTCTTCAGAATTATTATTATTTATAATTTTTTATTGTAAGGTACTTTTTTATGTTTATTTTAGGTTTTGCATTTAATTCTTTGTAGAGAAACTTAGCTCAGTCAGTACGTCATTGGACAGTTAGTGCCAGTGTCAGATGATACAGTTTCTTGATGTCCATCGATCAGCATGAAACTGAACAGTTCAGGATTAGAATCTGTATTATATGAAGAAGGCAACAATTTTTTATTATTGCTTATTATCATTCTTTTTTATGTAGTGGGCTGCATTCTTGGCATACGTGTTCCAATGTCTTTTATTACACTAATGTTATTTCCAAAGTTGAAATTTGTAAACATATGACTCTACAATGATTTGGTTTGTTCTTGCTTGAGCTTTTACACACTGACCAGTGTCCTTCATAAGGCCTTAATTCAAAGATTGATCCACATCTCCACGAAATTCATGAACAAGGTTTAATCTGTGGAAGCCCTTTGAGATGTAATGAACTAAAATTCAATTGTCTTTTTAGCAAAATTGATAAACATTTCAATTAATTTAATTCCCATGCCCTTAGGAAAGTAATATATGAATATTACATAAATTGAATTTCAAAATTGAAGATTCTAGATTGTAAGTAAAACATTTGATTTAAATCTGTAAATAATATTTGTTCACAAAAGTATATTCAATATATAGAGCTGTGCTTTTGGAAAACTTAGCTTGTAACGAAAAGAGAACACAAATTTGTGTATTAAAAATTAACTTCAAGTAATAAGATAGAGGAAATTTTATTTTCATTAATTTTTCATATAGTTTAACTTTTTAGACAAATTGGGGAATATGTAGTTTTTATTTGAATTTATGTTTTGATGCAAATGAGAACTGGCTTTGTCAATTTGTCTAAAGATAGCTTAAAGAGAAAAATTGTAAAACATTAATTAAAAACCCAATATGAAATAGTAGTTTTATATAAGATTTAGTAGAATAACAATAGGGTAAACCTCTGAGGATTTAAATCAATTTACCTTCATAGATTTTGTCATTGATGTGACGTACTGTGAAACTGACAAGGTGAATTTGTGTTTACCTTTTGTTTTTTTTTTTCATTGTTTTAGTATAACTTTAGCTTGCAGAGCATAGATGTCTAAACTCTTCATCAATTGACTTTCACGAAATGGATATCGTTTGTTTCAGATGGTAACATCATTTCAACCAAAAGACTATAATCTTGTGTCCGCAAACAAACAATACAATCGTTGTAAGAACCGTTCACAAGATTTTATGCCAGTAGAAACTTCAAGAGTTCACTTGACTCCAAAAGCTGGTGTTGATGGTAGTGATTATATTAACGCTTCTTGGATTTTAGGTAAGAATAGCAACATGTTATGCTAGATGTCTATTCACTGATCATGTTAAAGTGTCTGATACCTGATCATGTTTAAATGTCTGATCACTGATCGTGTTTAGATGTCTGAATACTAATGAGTTTTATGTATTGATCACTGAGTCATGTTTAGGTTATGGTTACAATGAGAAAATATTCCACAGTTAAAAAGAAGTTATACTTGTAGAATTAATTATTGTTACTAATTCAAGCAAATTATTCCATGTGCTAATATTAAAGAAGCTACAACATAAGTTGCTGTTACGTTGAAGTATGTATGTGCAGTTTAATATTTTGTGTTAACCTTTGCACTTCAGTTAAGTTTGTTTTAATTATTTATGCTTATTGGGTTTTAGGTAAAAATAACAGTTCAGACATCTGGGCATTAATCATGTTAGATGTTTGATCAGGTATAGATGTTTGGATTAGGACTGTTATGAGAAAAATAGTTTAATAATTTAACTTTTGTTAGGTAATTTGTAGGCATAGTGAAAATAAATTTATCTGTGTGCTTTATTGTTTGTTATTATTTATTCTTTACACTAATCATTGTTGATCCTTTGCGCTCATCAGATTGTTATTCAATTTTGAAAAGGAATCCTTGGCTTCTCACAGCTATTAATGGAGTGCAAAGAGTTAAATATTATGAAACGAATTTAATATAGTTCTTAGATTGTTTTTCTTTATAACAATGAATACTATTTTTGCAGGATTTAAAAAATTAAGAGAATTTATTATAACGCAACATCCGTTAGCGACAACAGTTTTAGACTTCTGGCAGATGATTTGGGACCATAATGCTCAAACTATAGTGCTGCTATCTAGAACTGACGCAGGAATTGAGGTTAGCAAGCTAACTAGATCTGTAATGTATATTTTCAATTTTGTAGCTTCATTAGGTTTAATGGTGAAATATAAATTATGCAATGAAGTTTTTGTTAAACTATTACCGCTGCCGTAACCCAACAGCTTCTTGCAAAATTCCCATAGGAAGTTTTTGATCACCTACTGTACAGCCTTTAATCTTGCTCGAAGAGATTTTCACGTACTTGGCTCATTCTGTGATAAATTTCTGCCTGAAGAAAAATGACACTTCATAACTCGTACTTGACAGGACAATGAATAAAAGTGGCCATGTTTACAAGTTTGCAGCTCAGCTCAAAATGGTGTTGTGAAGTTGGTGGTAGTGGTCATAGTGGGAGATGGGCTGTCATCCATTGTGCAGCAGAGCTTCTATCGTTTGTCTGGCCTCTTCACAGTATATTCAGAGATGGAAAAAATAGCTCTCATAGAACCTCACCAAATACAGATGCTTGATTGTTACTTTAGGTTTAATGCCATTATTTTTGTAGTACAAAAGTCTTAATTAATTAAATAAATATGAGCTTGTCGAATGTTTGCAGGATGATGAGTACAAAGTGTTTTGGCCTGCTGAAGGAGAAGAGTCGTTAGATGGGGAAAACTTTAAAGTGAAATGTATAGTTGAAAGTGAACTTGAGGGAACAGTGTCCAGAGATCTGACTGTCCAATCTTTACAAGATGATTATGAATTGACTGTGCGTATTATACAATCACTGTGTGTAGATCCACTTTCGGACATCCCTTCTCTCTTACGTCTTCTTGAAGTTGTTCAACAATGGCATTTAGAATATCAAAATGGACCAATCGTTGTGGTCGACAAGTAAGTAATTTCACTGTGTTTGAAATATTAAACATTTTCTGTCATACTTTTACTATAAGGTTTTCTTAATTTAATAAATGTTAACAGTAGTTCAGTGGAAAATAAAAGTATATGGTTTTTCAGACATTAAAATAGCATCTGGATCATCTGGTTTAACTCAATATAAATTTAATTATGGACGATATTACCTTAAAGTTGTTTTTCAGATATTAAAATAGTCCCTCTGGATCATCCAGCCCGACTCAATATAAATTTAATGATGGACATATTACCATAAAGTTGTTTTTCAGATATTAAAATAGTCCCTCTGGATCATCCAGCTCGACTCAATACAATTATGGACAGTATTACCTTAAATTTAAATTTAGTATAAGGTTCCAAATAATTAAGTTGAATCCTCATAAAAATATATATCACTTCACTTATTCATTTATTTTAATTTAAAAACACATTGAACACAAACATTGAGAAATCCACAGTCCTGTAGGCAGTATGATAATAAAAAATTAACCTCTTAATCAGGGGGTTGATTAATTTGAATTATGATCTGAATTTTGATTGACATTTATTAGGATAATGTTCTGCAATATAGTCGGCATGTTGGTTTTAATATGAACTGTACCTAAATCTACACTTAGTCTAGTAATTAGGGGTTTGTGGGGCCCCAAATTTTACTGGTCGGGTCGGGCCAAGTTTACAATTCGGGTGAAAGACGGGTCGGGCCCAAGGTTAGTATACAGAAGGTTGTCTCAGTCAAGCGCGCACGCCTCTTGCGCATGATGTCACGCTACGACCTACCACCGCTACTTGTAATGTGCGAAGCTAGGTATTCACCTAGCTGTGCTGTGTTCATAGTGTGTTTCAAAGTTTTCTTTTCCAGTTTAGATCAAGTGATTGTATTGTTTACAGTTAAATCAAGTGATTAAAATGCCTGGTGAGCGATGTGCAGTGGCAGTTTGCAATAACAGCCGCGTAAAAACATGTGAGTTGTCTGGTGACAGGCCTAAAATCCTTTATCATAGATTCCCTAAGGGTCCAAACATTTCCAAACAGTGGGCACAGCAAACGGGCAGATAAATTATTTAACCCTCTTACTTCTGTAATTTGTTCTGTGCATTTTACTTCCAATGACTATGAAAGAGATTTTAAAGCAGAATTGTTAAATATAACCCCCAAAAGAGTTCTTAAGAAGAATGCAATTCCATCCATCAACCTAAATTTAAAACAAAAACATACTACAGGCATAATCTTAAAAAAAGACAGAGAAATCCGAATTAAGAGTAGAGAAGGCAAAAAAACTTGTTGAAACACTTGTTAACAATATACGCTCAGGAAGTACTTCAACTGCAGAAGTTAACAAGGTATCAGTTTCATTGAATGAAAATAAATTATTAACTAAACAAATATTTTGTCTTAAAAAGCAGATTAAGCATTTACAACAAAAAATTGAGCTTGATACAGTCGAAGTGAGAAAGCTAAAAATTGAAAACCAATATTTAAAAAGAAGAAATAACAAAACGTCTTTGACGTATGAGAAAATGCACAAAGTTTTAACATCAGTGTTTACTGGAAACCAGATTGATATATTACTTGGTTTGAAAAAACATGTAGTTTGGACCTGTGAAGAAATCTCATTAGCATTTACTCTGAGGTATCTAAGCAAACGTTGTTTTTTGTTTCTCAAAAGAAAATTGAAAATACCGTTGCCTGGAATTTCAACACTTCATCGATGGGCGTCTCAATTTGAAATTAAACAGGGATTGATGGAAATTGTTTTCAAGTATCTGGAAGCTGCAAAACCTACATTTCGAGATGTTGAACTTGTTGCAGTACTCCAGTTTGATGAAATAAAAATTAAAAAAATATTTGAGTATGACCAGAAGAATGATCAAATTGTATGTCCACACTCAAACATGTTAGTTATTTCTGCTCGTGGATTGTTTTCGAAGTGGAAACAGCCACTTTATATTAACTTTGACACCCAAGTAACGAAGGAAATCCTTGAAAAAATTATTGGAAAACTGAAGGAAACGGGTTACACAGTAAAAGTTTGTGTAAGTGATATGGGTGGAGGAAATGTTGGTTTGTGGAAGAAGCTTGAAATAAGCACTCAAAAAACATTTTTTATTACCTCTACTGAGGATAAGTTGTATATGTTCGCTGACGTACTGAAGCTAATTCGTAACTGGTTTTTAGACACTGGTTTTACGTTGTCAGATGGCAGATTTGTTAGCAAGCAGCCAGTTGCAGAATTAATAAAACTGGAAGAAACCAAAGAGTTGAAAATATGCCACAAGATTTCAGAGAAACATTTAACTGTTCAAAAAGCCCATCGACAGAATGTGAGAATGGCATGTGAGCTCTTGTCACATACCACAGCAACTGCTCTAAAACACTACTTGGGTGGGACAGACCTTGCTCCAAATACCAGCTACTTTATAGAGCTCGTCAATAAGTGGTTCGATATAATGAACTACAGCACTAAAAAATATGGTGAGCCTTTTCAGAAGCCTTATGGGCAGGACTTGGAGAAGCAAGATCAAATATTGGCAGATATGAAAGATGTTGTAGAATCAATGCGATGTAATGGTAAAAAAACTCAGCAAGTGTTTCAAAGAGGCTGTATTATTTCTATAATATCATTACAAGAACTGAATAAGGATCATATAAGGATCTGAAAGATACTTATGATGTGAAATACATTCTTACACACAGGTTGAACCAAGACTGTCTGGAAAATTTATTTTCTCAAATAAGAACCCGTGGAGGATTGAATGACCACCCTTCTCCTTTGAACGCTGTACACAGACTCCGCATGATAATACTTGGAAAAACTCAGGGTCTGTTACAAAACAACACCAACACAAACAATCCTGAAGATGACACAGAAACCATTGTAAGTAAAGTTTTAAGAGTAACAGGAGTTAAAGTACATGAAGAAAATAATGGTCAAAGTATTGATATAAACAGTGATGAAATAGTTAATTCCAGTGAGTTCAACAAAATCAGGTATCGGCAACGTCAGTGACATACAAAATGATGCATTAGAATACCTAGCTGGATGGGTTGCAAAAAAACATAAAGTTGATTACGCGTATCTTGAGGGTAAAAATACGAAAGAAGAAAAATGTGTTTATCCTCTTGGATAAAACATCTTACATACGGAGGACTGACAAATCCATCATCGGAATGGCTGAAACAATCAAGATGTATAAATGACGAATTTACAACATTCCATAAGAATTGTATATTCAAAGAACCAGGTAAACATATTTTTTAATCTTTAAATTTTCTACTATGGCAAACAAAATATGTGTATTGGATAGTATCATGCTTTTTATCTGTTGCATTGTACTTACTATACTTTTTCTATATAGCCTACGTAGACCCATATGTAATACAGTACAATAGTACTTTGTACACAATAGGTTTCTTTTATCATGTTTTTCATGTCAAGCTGTTGATAAAATAAAAAAAAGAACTTTTACAAAATAAAAGATTATTTCACATATTACTTTCTCAGTTCAGTATATCATTTCAAAAGATTAGGCCTAAAAACAAAGTAATTCATCTTTCAGGGGTTGTTGAAAAACTAACCATGGCAATAGTAAAAAAATATCCTGAAGTGCCGGAAGAGGTTGTAAGATCTTTTATTAAACAAAGAACTGTTATCAAAATGAAATTCCTCAATGAAGACCTTTTCAAGAAAAGGAAGAACGCCGAAACTGTTCATAGAAACAGTGTTAAAAAGTATAAGAAGATTATGAATTAATTTTGTATTTTAAACTACTTCAAATCATAGTAAAAATAATATGTTCATACAAAAAAAATACTTAAATTAAATATATTGTAAAACATGATGTTTAGTTAACAATTCTAATTCCATTGAATGCGATTTCATATTTTGTATTGTAGCTGGGGGGAAATTCTTTCAAATACTTTAGCAATCTTTAATTTGAACTTGACTATAATTACATTTCATATACATTTTCCTATATATATATTATAATTTATTGTAAATTAACTTACAAGTTTCAATAACTAAACAAGAAATCTAATCTTTAATACTTCTTTAAAATTCTAATCTTTAATATGCTATTAGAATAAGAAAATTTTAGTGAATTACTTATAAGATTATATGAATTTAGTACTAATGAAAGAAGAATTAATAAGGACATGAAGGAAATTAATTCCTACAAATTAAAATGCAAAATATGAACATCACTTCTTTGCCTACCCATTACTTTGCCAGGCCTTAGCGGCAGCTTAGGTCGGCGCGTGACGTCACAGCCACGCCCAATGCTGGTTACATGTGCCTTATGGGACTGAGACAACCTTCTGTATAACAACCTTGGGTCGGGCCAAGTAAATATTAACTTTTATTTTTAGGCAGTAGTTTACGCAATACACATACATATTTTCATATTAAAATATATAATAGAAAAATAATATACACAAAAAATAATTTAATTATTGCATGTCAAGTGTCTAACCACTTACAATAATACTTTATTTGTATTAATCTATAAAACCAACTATTGTTGACTTGCCAGTGATTGCAATATTACTGGCTAATTTTATTTATTATTGTGTTGCTACAATGAGAAGGGATCAAGTGGACTGTACATGTTTACAAATATATAGTTTTCTTGTCTGGCCAGGTCAACACACTGCCTTGTCAAATAAATACAACACACTGCCTTGTGAATGTGATTGACAACAGTAGACAAGCAGTTCAGAGAATCTGCAAATATCCTTTTTTCAGAAAAGTATTGCTTCATAATAATGTAACTAAATTAAAAAGAGGCCTATTTTTTCAGACAAAAATGAAATAGGCCTCAACACTTTGATTGTAAATGAGAAATTATATTTTACCATCAATTTTTATTTGGATATTATTTGGGCACTGGAGGCAGGGTGCCCAAACAATTTAAGTATCCAATATTTAAGTATCCACATGTACAATCGTGGTTTTGCTTACTAGTAATACACAGATTGGTGGTATTCATTCAGACCAACAGAGCCCGTATTGCACCTACCTGTGACGGTATTAACACAATTTTTGTGCGCCAATGTAATCGGCCTGTGGTAGTATTAACACAACTTTTGTGCACTGATATAACTGGCCCGTGGCGGTATTGTGCGCCTATGTAATCGGCCTGTGGTGGTATTCGATAGACCAACAGAGCTTGTATATTACATCAGCCCGTGGAGATATTCAGTCACACCAACAGAGTCTGTATTACATCGGCATGTGGCGGTATTAACACAACTTTTGTGCACCGATGTAATCAGCCCTTGGTGGTATTTAGTTAGACCAATAGACCCGTATTACATCAATACGTGGAGGTATTCAGTCTGACCAACAGAGCCCATATGACATCGACACATAGCAGTATTCACACAACTTTTGTGCGCCGATGTAATCAGCCCGTGGTGGTATTTAAACATCATTTAAAAGCTGATTATATCAATTAGTGGCGGTCAAAGGATTAAATATGAAATGAAGAACATTTTAATTCTGATTTTTGTTTTAACTCAGGTCTAGCAAAAAATGTGATGGGTTTCCCATTTAACTGCTTGGCCTGACCCAAAAAACCCGACCCGAACTATAATAATTCGGTCCACAGACCCCTACTAGTAATGTTGTGTAAACAGATTTTAGCATAATGTGTATAATATCAGCATGTAGGCATTATACAGCTGACAATGTGTAGTATACTAGTTTGATGCTATTGTGCTTTCTCAGAGAATATACAAATTTAACCCTTTAATGATTAAAGATATCATATGACGTCTTTGCAGTTGAGATCAGTTGATATCAAAACTGTCACAAAGAAGTAAAAAAAAAAATTGTAATCAAAACTTATTTATTTTACTGTAAAAATATATAAAAATGAAAAATAATTTGTTTTAGTGTATTTTCTTTGTGTGAAAATCCTCAAAATATGGATATACACATAATCCAATGCTACACTGTGAAAATTCAAAGGAAGCATCTTTTCTTTTTTGTTCCTTTGTTTTCTTGTTGTAACAAACATAACACTTCTTTGAATTTTTCTTTTCCGTTTACTGTTTGTTGGTAGAGGTGTGATGAAATGACGTCCTGTGACCTGCAACAGTTACTGGTTAAATTGACAGAAAAGGTTATGAGCACTGTTTTAGAGCAGTGGCCAGGCAATTAATTAAGAATATATTGTAAGGTCTACTGTTCTTTGAACTACAGGTATTTTGAAAATAGTTTTTAGCATCTGTAGCTTTAAATTAAGGACTATTATGCTTCCTTGTGAAGCTTTCTGCCAGAATACACCTTTAGACCCAAAGCAGTTAGTTGAACGTTATGAAACAACAGTTTTTTAAAGGTATGTAGCCAAGCAAGGAAGTATAAATTAATGGCTACACACACTTTTTTTATTTTCAAAATTAGGGAGCAATTGAATTATGGAAATGCATTTTTACAAAGTATGTAAATGTTATGTTTAGTATATAGATTTAAAAGGAACATGGTGCTGATTATGAGCATTCATTTTGAATATCAGAAATATTAAATTTGCTTGTAACGAAATTTGTGGCAGTTGACAAATAATGTGTCTCTTCTCCTAATTTAGATAAAGGGTTGGATTGTCTGAGGTGCTAAGTCACCAGTCAGACTATTGCTTGTGTGCTTCAAGGTTCTAAGTTCAGGACTGCAGTTACTGCTGTAAGCTTTACCCTTTCCACTAGCGCTAATCTCTTGTCCTCATTAGTTTAATTGGCATGAAATATAGACTTCAAGAAAATAAATATTAAATAAAACTTTAGCAACAATTTTTTTTTTTTTTTTTTTTTTTGGTAAGCATGCTAAGCATGCAAGTGTATAATTACTATTTAAATGCTAGTGGTATTTAATAATACCGAATTAATAAAGAATGTTGAATGGTCATTTTAAATGATTAAAAAAAAATGTACCGGTGGGTAAGAAAACTTGCTAGTAGATTATAAACTATAGGTATTTTTGAACGAAGACTTAGCCAAGAGCTTTTTATTATAAAGGATTTTTGCTAGAGATGGAAATTTATTCCAACTAAACTAAATTCACTTATTTGATTTTTAAATTTCAGGTTTGGAGGAACAGAAGCTGCTACATTTTGCTGTCTGGTAACCTTGAACAAACAGTTTGAATATGAAAACAATGCAGATGTCTGCATGTATGCCAAACTGTACCACAATAGGCGGCCAGGGATTTGGCAAACAATGGTAAGTGTGCAGTATTTTCAGTCAGGTCTCTATTCACTACTGTATAAAATTTGTTATCAATAATTTTAGCCTGGAGAGTTGTGAAATATGTTTTTAATGTGGATAGTATCTAAGTGAAGGGGGTGTGTCATCACAGTTACACAATAAACCAAGTGTTTATTTTGTATAATATTGAAAAGATGTCACTTTTCCCATGGTAGCCATTACTTAGATTTAGGTTATGTACTAGGGAGCTGGTTAGTTCCCCCACTGCTGCTGTCGTCATGTCACTACAGTCATTTACTATTTATTTGTACAACTTTTAAATGTGAAACAACATTAACGATCCTGCCAAGTGTGAAGTTTGTAATGTAATACTTTTTTTGAGTGTGAAAAAATTGTGTTCTATCGAAATTTACAGACAGATAAGCAAAGTTTTTTGTAACATGGGATGCTAGTCAGTGGAATGGCATCATTCCTGATCACTGTTAAAACAAAAAAAAAGTTATACAAATTCTGAGTGCCAAAAGGTTATGATTGCAGTGTTTTGGGATTGATAAGAACATGTGTAGAAGGGAGACCATAAATGTAACAGCCTACTTTCAGACCCTTTAACAACTATATTGTGCCACTTAAAACAAATGGTGTAGATTGTTAAGTAGCATTGTGCTTCTTCAAGGTAATGCACATCAGCATGATGCCACATTGACGATGAACTTGCTTCAGAAGTCTAAGTAAAAATTTTTGAATATCCATCTGATAGCCCTGACTTGGCCTTTTAATGATTACCATCTGTTCACAAATTGAAGTATTTTTGGGGCGGATACCCCTATAGAAGTGACAACAAACTGAAAGAGTGTGTTAGTGAGTGGTTCAAACAACTTGGTGGCAACTGAGTATACAGAAGCCATTGAAAAGCTGGTGAAATGCTACATCAAATGTTTGAATTTGAATGGTCTCCATGTAGAAAAAAAGGTATCAAATGTGTTGTAAAATTAGTTTTGTTTCATTATCTTGATAAAAAGTAGCTAGAGAGAAAAAAACATTTTTTTGCTTCTGAACAACCTTTGAACATTGGTGATAAAGGATCTTGCAAACAATCTTCTTGCCTATTTTGATATTGTTGGTTCAAGTTGCAGCATTCCCTTTCAATACTTCAGAGAATCTGCTCGGAAATTAATCCTGAATGGTAGCATTTTTTTTTTATTTGAAAGAAATGCCTTAGGGATAATTTTGCAAGGCAGTAATTCATATAAATTGCTACTTGTGTATTGTGGGAATTAACACATCTTTTGAAGGAGTATCTTGTTGAAAGTAATTAAGCTTTTTCTAGTATTGAAAAGTGTGAACACACAAGGATTGTAGACTTTGTATTTCTAAATTTCTAAGAAGTTAAAAATTCATATAAATGTGCATTTATTAAGAATATTATGTGCAGATATATTAATAATATTCAATAATGAATAAACCTAACTTTATAGGAACTCAAAAATGTCTACTGTCACTTAAAAAAAAGTTTAAAATTATTTAAAAGTTGAAATATGAGTTATTTTGTTTTATTATCATAGGAGTAAAATGTTTTAGTTACTTCAAAGATCATGTCTTATTGTTGAAAATGAATGAATGCAAGCCATCTGTGGTACAGTAGGTCTACAAACAAATAGTGAAAGTTAATGTTGAAATGGAAGTCACCTTTATTCACTGTACTATTATTTAATTTAAATTCTAAACAGTGAAAATATTTAACTTCATTAATGCGACAAGGTTATGATGGTCTGGACATATATCGAAAGTAAATAAAGGAAGAGTAAAAATACCATAGTTGGTAAGAGAAGAAAAGGGAAGTATTTGTAGGAACAGATGCCAGAATGCTGAGTACTAAATTATTGGAAGTACATGAAAGAAGATCATGGAGAGTTTTGATATAACAAACCAATGGACACATGGACAGCTTGTAAATCTTTGGAAGAAGAAGTTTCATAATCTTTTAACAGAAATTATACTTTATGGCTGTTACCCAAAGACCAAACAAAGGAAGATACAGACGTGTAAGCACTAATTTTATTTCATTTACTTCCGAAGAACTGCAAGTATTGTTGAACCCCCCCCCCTAACTTCCCTCCTTTTCCAGTTCCTTTAATACTACAGCAGCTCTTTTCCAAGTTTTACAAGATGAAGATGTTAAAGAAGATCCTATTTCAAATTTTTCAGCTGGGCCTTCTTCTTCTAAAAGAATCTGCTTTGGCATTTTGTCTTCAGACTTTTTCTCAACTTTTGCAAACGATTGAAAAATAAATCTTTTTGCCTTTATTGATCTTACAAGTCCTAATTGTTAAATATTTTAAACAGTATTTTGTACATTTCTTAGTGTTCTTCACTTCACTTTAAGTCCTGTTTTCAGCTACAATCCTTTTTTTAAAGTACTTCAGATATTTTATTCAAACAGTTCAATTCTACTGTAATCATTACTGAAACCAACAAACTCAAAAACTTCCCAACTTTCCAATCTATCTCCTTGTTTTAGTTACAGTTATTTTCTTTTATTTCAAGTTTAGTTTGATGGTTTTAATGCATCTCTTTCCATCATCTCAAACATTTATCCAAAAATTGCAAGACTTTTGGTTAGGAGTGCTATGTCGTATGCTTCATTAAAATTATAGAAAATGCTTCCTTCAACAGATCTCTGTTTAGTTATTTAAAATACAAAATTATTTGGATTTTGTCTTTATGAATCCATTTAGTAAAAAGTCAGTTTATTATTTTTTTAAAGATTAATTCTAATTCTAATAATAATAATAATAGTAATAATGAATTAAGGTGTTCTGTCTTCATTTACTCTTTAATATTACTAATTAACAAGTTGAAATCAATCATGATTAGATTTCCTAAACAATCATAAAAATAATCTTATATGTTAAAATAAGCTTAACTAGCTGATTAATAAGTTAACTTTTAATTAGTTAATGTTTATTTAATTTCCTTAAATCTGTATCATTTGTTTGTCAATTATTTTAATATTTTTATTGTGATTATATTATTGATATAGTTCAGCTGACTAAAACCAGATTACATTGTTTCAGGACAACTATCTTTTACTGTATCAAGCTTTAGAAGTTCTTTCCGCGAGTAAAAAAGTTCCAATGTTACCTACCCCAAGACATCTCCAGTTGAACGGCTATACCAATGGTGGTTTAGGAACTTCCCTACAGACTGCTTAGTGTACTGTACCTGCTTTTGATGTTAGTATTTTTATTTATCCTATCGATGTTTATTTTTATATTTTGTAGATTGACTGTTTACAATTCCTATTGCAGCTTTTCTTTTAAGGATAATATGTACAATCTACATAGTACATACCTGATTTTTAAAAACAACAATTTAAACAAACATAATGAAATATGTGTTTTTATCGAATTAATGTTGATCGTTTATACTAGTGCTGACTTGATTGTTGTTGTTTTATTAACTGTTAATTAGTGGTCCTTAAAATGTCACTACATTTATGTACAGGATCCCCTATCAACGGAGCAGCACCGGTCAGGCTGCTGCTTCTTTGAACGTGTGCACCTCACGGTCATTGGTTTGAGACTTGAGTAACTTGTTAAAGATCTCTTATACTCTTTAATCTTATTTGGCATAAAGTGTAGATGTTAACCCTTTCCTGTCACAATAATTTCACTACAATTAGCTCCATCCATTGGTATTTTATATAGCTTGAAAATTTTTACTACTGAAGTTACAGCTTGTAAATTTTATTTCAAGCAACTTGGCCATGTTTTTTTACAAAACCTATAAAACAAGTCTTTTGGTACTTACTGCATACAGATTTTGTTGTTAATATTTGTAGTCATTTTCAAGTTGGTTAATAGTAAAAATTGTACTAATTTAAATTTTATTTCGTTGTTTACATGTATATTTATTTACTTTTTTTAAAATCAAATTGTTTTTTATATACTTATTATTTTGATGCTTTTCTGAAATTAATCTAAGTATAAATTTTGGAGATTTTGACCAATTTTTAATTTACATAGTCGTGTTGCCTGTGTTTAGTAATTTCACTAACTGTAGCTATAAATAGTGATAAATGTGATAACTTATAATCTTATTTCAACCCTTCAGCGTGCAATATATTTTATGCACTTCCCGTTCGAGTATTGGAGAAAAGTAAGCCTAGGCATAAGTATAATGCACAATTATTTATTTCTAAGTTGTCTTGTAGGCCTGTCTCTATGTATGCATAAATGATAACTTCAAGCTCATTATCAATAATGGTAATAATATCAGTACCATTTTCAAGTCAGTAAACAAGTAACTAAAACACATACACACGTCGATTAAAACGTAGTTTCAGGTATAGAAGTGAATTCATATGTATAATATGATTACACTGAATAAAACAATAAAATTAAAAGCTAAAGTAATTGATACAGTGGATGTAAAAATTACAGAAATCAGCGGTCAAGATGTCAAGAGTGATAACAAACGTGTTGGCAAGTTTATTTCAACTCTATAACGAAAAATAAATGGCTGTCTTGGCAAAGAGAATAAAGAAAAATGATAGGCAATATACTCTAAACATTCATAAGTTGAAATAGCTCACCTATGTAGGAACTCTTACATAATACAGGAACATGTGGTTCTTAATTGCTACAGGTCACTACTGAATACTTCTTAATTGCTACATTTACGTCATGACACTACAGTAATGGAAATTGCTGCACGTAATGTGTACACGTTAAAACATTGAAAGGTTATGTAACTATAGAAATAAATTCTATAAATAAATCATGAAAATATTAAATTACTATTTTTTAAATATAGATCATGAGCTAAATTTACAATAAAACTGGTTATAAAATATTGACACTAAACTTGAATCTGAGTATAATCATATAATATTCAATCACATAAGTATATTTTCGTAACTACAATGATATGTATACTAAATAAATATTCTAAAAATCATTAGAAAATTATAAACTTATAAATGAAAAACTGAAAATAATCATGAGAATAATAACCTTAATACATGGTTACGGTTACAGATGATGCACAAAATTCTTCATTTCATTTTCCAAAATATATACTGTTTTTGCCTTCTTATTGTGTAAAAATATTTTTTTGTTTAATTTCTCTTCTTGTAACTCTGATTATAGATTAAACTGATAATTTTGTTTATTGTTTTTGATTAGTATTTAAAATGGAAATTGCCACTTAATTATCCTTAAATTTAAACTAATTTACTTAAATCATTAGTGTAAGAAGAAATTAAAACTGAAAGCATATTTTGAAACTCAGATGTAAAAAATCTGGAATTAACGTAGTCCGCTATTACTGATAGACCTGCTTTGATCATTTGAGGTGCACAACTGCTTTTGGAGGTTTTGCATCGGTAATCAGCTTATCCCAACACTTATATTTAATAAGTCAGCACCAGTCATTGTTTATTGAATGTTTAATTATTTTATATCTAACTACGTATTTATATGTTAAATGGTTGTCAACTTGCTTATTACAACAAAGTTTTTTTTACTTATAAGAAATTTCTAAAAAATGCTGATTGAGTATGTTAATGTTTT
This sequence comes from Callitettix versicolor, assembly GCA_022606455.1. NCBI lineage: Eukaryota > Metazoa > Arthropoda > Insecta > Hemiptera > Cercopidae > Callitettix > Callitettix versicolor. The sequence continues at coordinate 51,838,453 of CM040182.1, forward strand.
TAAATGTTATGTGGTTGCCACAAAGAGAAATTAAAGTTTTTTAATACTAAATTTCTTTACCCAGACAGATGGTCCTTCTACCTCAAAATGTATGACTTATACGCTTCATGGTCGTAGATTTAAGACTGTAGTTACTGCCATAAGTGCAGCCTAGGTTTCATCTATCTTCATTCTATTTTTACTTCTAGGTCCACTTTTGCCGGTTTTCCAGGGTTTTTTGAGCTTTGATGGTTTGTTTCTAGCCATCAGAATCCCACAACTAACTACGAAAATGAACACCAATACAGAGCCCCACATGCCTAGATAAGGATAGATTAAAAATAAGGTTACATGGTTTCCAGCATCAGTATGCTTAAGCTAAGATCTCCTTTTGTCACATTGCCTTTGGTGTACGCTATTCCACCTTGGCTTGGGATGAAGGGATCTAACCAAAGAGTAGTTAAAGGAAGAAAGATTAAATCCAGCTAGAGCACAGCTCAGGATTGCCATTTTGAACTTACACTTTGTGAGCCCTCTAGGGAGTCATAATAGTTGAATGATTGAATGAATATTAAGGGTTACAAACACCTGTAACCTTTGTAGATGTATTGTTCCCCCTTTCCTATATTTCTGAGACTCTCAGTTACAGTATTTTCTCTAGTCCTAGTCTCTTCATGAAGTCCAGGATTTGGAGAGGATTCAAGATAGGTAGATCCCTCACTTGTAATTGGTAACTTTCCAAAATACTAGCCGTTCTCATAGCAATTACCTTACAGTTTACCAGCAGGTGGTATAAGGAGTTACCTCTTCCCTCCCGCAGTATCTGCAAGTTGGATCTTCTATTAAGCCAACTTAAGATATCTCTTAAGGTTGCCATGTCCCATAAGAAAATCCATCAGCAGTCTTAGCTTAGTCATAGTGGTTACATTTCATGAAACAGGTTTGAGAGTGTTAATCAAGGTTTGGGAATATAAATTTTGTTGAATAATGTCGATATAATAGTTAGGAAAAGAGGTTGTGATTGAATGGTGTCTGTCATTGTTTCATACATATAAATTAGGACAGACTAATTATACTACCACTATCCTTTGTATTATTATTGAACAACCTAAAATTAAACTCTGTAAATTACACTAGATATTGCACACATCATTAATGAAACACAACACTTGCATATGTTGCAACACTTAAATCTGTGTTACAATTCACCAAATGTGTAAAGAATTTAATAAAACATTCTTTAGGATATGCTAGCATTGCGCATAGGGTTGACCATTTAGTCCACTTATAAAGCGGTGTAATGATAATACTGATTCACATTGGATCAATGAAATGCAGATTTGAAATTTAAATTAAGTATTTATGTTGTGTTGTTTACTTGTAATAGAAGGATTGGCTTGGTCGAGGTAACTGGACACCGATCATTCTGCTGTGTTTATGAACTACACATCTTGAGGTTGTAGGTTTCAGACTACAATTACTACATTAAACTGTAACACTCTCAGTCAATGTTGATCCCTCATCCTCATTAGGCTAAATGCATACCTACCAACTTATACATAATATGTGTAAAATGTATGCACTTGAAACTAATGTTATGACTATTGAAAGGTTTAATTTTTCTACACTTTTATGGTATTTTGTTAAAAACATTGAACATTTCACAATTGCCTTTAAACCTTTTGACGAATTTAATTTTGAAATTTATAAGAATTATCATAACTTAATGCTATTAAATAAACACTGGATAGAAATAGAATTTGACAGTATTTTTGGTTATTTTTACATCAGTCGTCATTAAAGGATATCTAAACTAACAACAGATATTCATAGTGTACATGCTATGGTGGTAAATAACCAGATAGAGAACCGAAACTCAATTCGACCTAATCAGTTCTGTTGCCACTATGGTGGTAAGATAACCAGAGAGGTAAAGCTCGACTTGACCTAATCAGTTCTGTGCCAAGGTAACCAGACCAGGTATGAATCTATGAGTCATCTATCAGGTAATAATATTTATAATAGTATTATTAACTAGTAGGCAAACTTAAAAATGAAATGTGCACTTTGTGTCGTACATGAGAGTGACATTTCACGTGCTAGGAAATATAATATTTCATGTCATATTAATAAGTAATGACAAATGTGATCAAAACGGCTAAAATTTACACTTTTTTTTAAAGCGATGTTTAGGTAAATGTTATGAGAGCTGAGTTATTATTTCAGTTACTTCTAATTGAGCACAATGCGTCTGTTAGTGCCACTGATCACACAGCTACTTTTTCATAAAATGTTTCCAAAAAAAGTTATAGTTCTGCTAGAATATATAATTTTGTTTACTAATGTCAATTTTCTGAAATTGGCAAATATGTAAATGGCATGAATATGAACGTAAAAAATGTTTATAATGAATAATGAACTGGTCCTTTGGGGACATTCTCAATAAATGGCCGCAAGTGGTAACAACATAATTATATTTATTTTACTAGTCAGCCCTCATTCACTTGTTGTCTTTTTAAAAGACTGTAATGAAAATATTTTGGAAATTCAAAAATTTTAGTTTGTGTAAGCTTTTTAAATTGTAATAATTTTAAATGTTATATTTTTAACTAATGCAAATTTAAAGAAGAATAAATAATTGTGATACCAGGCTGTGGAAATTGTGCAGGCAAAATTTTAAAAAAAAGTATATTTATGATCCATTTATACATAATTTTTTTATATTTAAAAACTATTAAGTTTTTAGTAAGATTGCAGCACAGTAGAACCCTTTTCAACTGAAATAAAAGTGGCGGAGATGTTTTAGATAACGAAATTTTCAGATAATTGATGGAAGCTATATTTCCGCATTAAAGGTATAAAAAACACAAAATGTTTGTAAAAAATATAATTAATTGAAACAATCTAGAGTACAATTTTTGTTGTTTTTTTTTGTGTTTAACGTTGTGCACACTTGGGCTAATGCAGATGATGGGATGATTTATAGTGTTGATTGATTTATTATGCATTAAACAAACTTCACTTGAAAAAGTACTGTATTGACAAAACAAAAGAATGAGGGGATGAACCCTTCTGCCTGTGATGCCTTTGGCCAATTGTTGTAAACAAACAAGGGTTTGTTGGTTTTTGAGACTGCAATTACTGCCATAAGCTATACTCTTTTTTCTTAGTGTCAAACACTCATTAGCATAAATGGCATAAAGTGTGAATGTTAATAAAAAGAAAGTTTATACTAGTTAATGAACTGGTGCTTTGAGGACATTCTGAATTAGTGGTTGCAAATGATACAAAACATAATTATATTTATTTTACTAGTCAACCTTCATTCACTTACTGTCTTTTTAAAAGACTAATAAAAAAATACAACTGTAATTTTTATAAATTTTTTAAAGTATAATAATTTTAAATGTTATATTTTTAATATATACAAATTTTAAAAAAAGAGTAAGTAATTGTGATAACAGGGCTGTGGAAATGGTGCTGGCCACATTTAAAAATAAATTTAAAGTATATTTATGATCCGTTTAAAGCTAATTTTGTTATACTTGAAAACTAATAAGTTTTAAAATATTTAACGAGATTGTAGGACAGTAGAATCCTTTCAACCGAAATAGAGGTGGCGGAGACATTTCGGATAACGACATTTTCAGATAATTGATGTTAATGGAAGCTATAATTCCGTACATTCATATGTTAAAAGGTATCAAAAATGCCAAATGTCTATAAAAAAATATATTTCATTAAATTCATCTAGAATACAGTATGTATTATACAGTAATTGATTTATTTTTCATTCAAAAATATTTCACTTGAAAAAGTGCTGTATTGATAAAACAAAAGAGTGAGGGGGATAAACCCTTCTGTCTGTGATACCCTTTGTCAGTTTTTGTAAGCAATGAAGTTACCTCTTTACAGGCTCACTATGGTCTAAGTTCTCACTATGGTCTTTACACTCACATGACAACATTTAGGTCTATGTGTGACCCAATTACTGTATTCAACATTTTTTTTCTGATTTCTTATATCGTTTCAGATAACTGGAGTTTGGTGGAAGAGGGTTTTACTATAGTCATAATTTATTGTGTCTATTAAATGACCACTAAAATTGTTTTAAAATCTTTGTGGCAACCACAAATGTAATTTTATCTGTTCTGTGTTATTAAATGTTGTTTTTATTTTTGTATTATCAATAATGTGATTGATGTCTACATTCTAAAGAATACATATGATACATTAACTTATTATTTTAGGGAACAGTGCTCTGTTTGTAGACTAGACTCGTATCTTCATTCAGAAGAAAGTTATGATGATAATAATAATTGTCATTACTCCATAGTTTCACATGATTTTTTTAAATTGAAAAGTAGCTGAATTTGTTCTCAATGTAATTTTTTATTTTCCAATTGAATTGGAGTGTTTGTATTGGACCATTTTTTTCTTCTAAATTTAAAGTTACTAATATCACTGTTTAATTGTTTGTTAACTGCCAATTGGTATAACCCATAACTCAAAAATGGGTTGTAGACAGTCTTCTCTTTCTGGAGATGAAAATACAGTCTCCATTTATTACTTTTTGAAAAAAATAATGACTTTTCAATAACTTTTAACTATAAAATGGTTAGTAAAACAAATTATAACCATTGTTGCCAAATTTTGTTACTTTTAATTTTCACTATAATTTCGTTATTTCGTTATTTTCACTTTAATTTTCAACCATTATTGAGATTTAAGTAAAAAACAAATCAAAAAACATTTTCCTGCTATTTCCTGGAGTTAGCTCTTACCTCAGGATTCTTAGCCTATTCATGTTCGAACACAGCCCAAAAATATTCAGAAGTTTGTTTAGAAACTATTCTATAATTGGACTACATAGTCAAAGACAATTTTAGTACAAAACAATGTCATATTTTAATATTTATTTTTTAGGTTCAGTTACATTAAAAATTTGGTGCTTCATTAAGTTTAAATAATTAAACTTCAGTGGTTTTAAATAATTAAATTTAAACATTTTAAGTATTTCTGATTGTCTCATCCTTTTCTGTATGAATATGCACTAAGATGTTCTATTAATAAAGACTGTTAATCAATGTTCACTTACATTTTGCATGACTTTCTCTGCACGAAATCTCCCTTGAAAAAATATCAGATAACTGTGTCTAAATGTTGATAACTAGGGTATAATACATGCCATAAAATACATTGTTGTATGTTTATACTTTTGTAAATATCCTGGTGTATCTCCACTTTTCTAAGACCTAGTTTGTATTACCGCAACCACATGTTTGATTAATAAAAAACGCTTGCTTGATTTGTGAGCTGACTCCCCAAAAATTGTTTTGGTCTCCTTAACACAGGTTCATTAAAAGAAACCTCTTGGCTAAGCAATGTAAACCACCTTTGGAATAAATTGAGTTATACTTAACATTCGCAACGTAACAATTATTTTAGAAACAAGATGTACCTTTTGAGAGAAACAAACTAATCAAACTTCTCCAAATTTTTAAAGTGTTCAATTAGTTTGTATCTGACAATGGGAGGAAGCATCCACAATCTTATTTTACAACTGACAAAACAACTCTCTCAGAACTTATTAATTTATTTTAATGTTTGTTTGTGAATTATTGTTATGTGATAATATAGTGTAGGCAACTTAGCAAGAGAGACAACTTGACAATGTCGTTATGACATTTATATATGATGTGACATTAATTAAACTGTTACAATTAATAATTGTTATCCAAATTGAAATTATAGTATAATAGTGTTGACATTATAATAATATTTTATCTAATTATGTCTAAGTAATTATTTAGAGCTACAGTTTTGCCAAAGCAAAAGCAAAACTTATTTGATCGAAGAAACCATTTACTTGCATGGCAAGAAGCTAAGTTAAATGATAAATATAATACATTCCAAGCTCTGTATTTAAAGCACAAAAATGGATAATCTTTTTATACAAAATGAAAACTTGATGCAAGTACAAAGTAGATAAAAAACTATTAGAACCAAATTAACAAATTACAAACCCAGGAATTCTTTTTACTACAATTGGTATTAAATGTAATCAGTTGTATCAGTTCCATTACACAACATTTTCCAATGAAAGCTCTTTACTCTCTTCCTACCTAGTTGGGATTATCGCGAAAATTAATCTTTAACGTAGAAAAGTTGAATTATAACAAGTTAGAGTCTTAAACAGTTTAAATGTTTTCAGCAGATACTTTCTTTCATTGTTAAGATTTTTGTAATAGTTTAGCAATGAAATTGTAATTGTTTGAGAAGAATTTGGCTTTTATATAATGCAATCTTAATACTCTTATTTCAGTGTGATATAAAATATGTAGTTTGCAACACAACTGATAATTTTTTTACCTATTTATCTCAAGTGGTGTTTAAAATAAATGTTATCCATTAGAAAACAGTTCAAGTTATGAATGAAATCGATATAAACATCTTTATAGGAAATTTAACCCTTTGCACTTGTATGGTGAATACTGGTGAATGGCTGCTTACATTTCTGTGCTAGCTCGGGTGTCATGTTGATTGTGATGCGTCCACAGCTCAAAATTTGTTTTTCACAAAAATCTGGATTATTAGCATGGGGTCCAACAACCAGACTCTAATTTGTAAAAACAAAGTTAAGATCTATGGAACACACTTTTATTTACATTCAAAAATGCAAAGAATATATATGTTTAGAATAAAAATGTATTTTAATTTTTTAGTGTTTTGGTTTAGTTGTAATTATATTATATTTAAAATATATTTTTATGAAAAATTGTAACATTGTTTTTTCATTATAGTTTTCATGAAACACAAATTGTTTTTTGACTTTCACTTATATTTTAAATTTTTTACAGAATGGTATTTTCTCTAAAGATCAAGTCTAAAAAACCTCTTATAAAAAGCTCTATACAAACTCCATGCAAAAACAGTATATTTGGAATCAGTATAACTTCTAATTCTGAATTATACCCCGCATAGATGAATAAAAAAAAAAAATTGGCCTTAAGGTCTTATCCTTAAATATTCTGTCGTCAATATCTGTATTTTTTTTTTTGGCTGATAGAAAGACCATTTTCACCAAATTTTAAAGTGATAGGTCATGTCATTTATGAGTAAGTGGTGTGTTACTGATAGATATGTGCACAAATTTATAAGGACCTTCGGTTTTAGCTACAAACCTGTAAAACATTTTAAAACTAAAATTAATTATTTTGTTTTATTGGTAATATTTGCAATTTAGAAAACACTAGATTGACAGTAGGAGGTCTAGTGTATCCAATACTAATACATTTAAGGTGAATATGCCTTGTATTGACAGTGCACAGAATCGAGAAACTGTGGGAATCCATTAATTCAAGAGTTGCCTAATAGGTTTCGTGACAATCCAGACAAGGTCAAACAACTATTTAAAAGCATAATATTTTTTTTGCCTGCAGGCTTTCAAAGTGTTTGAGTAATTTTAACTTGACCAGTACTACTGTTCGTCCGATCTAAAAGAAACATAACCAGTGCAAAATATTTCGACCTGACAAAAGCTGTGACCAGTACTACTGGCCACCCGAGAACATATTTTATGAACCATAACTGAGTGCAAAGGGTAAATTATGAATTGAAAAAGTATTCTTTATTTGTCTGTAGGCTTAGCCATTTACTATTTATGTCTTTATAAATGAGTAAAACATGTGGTAGTTATATACATACTGATAATTAAATGGCTACTATTTTGAAAGAATCAGCAAAATTTTATTTTGCAAGAAATTTGTATAGTTACTTGTTCAATTTAATCTATAATATTCCTTTTATTGTTTTCAAAAGAAATTTTTATTAATTTGGGAAATTACTTTAATGTACAGTTCCCACTTGGTATTTTGTACTTGAGGAAACCAGAGAAAAATTTTTAATTATTAAGGGTGGCAAAATATAGAGGTTGATAAAAAGGGAAATTTGAAAAATCGAATATGTATTTAATTAAAAACAATTTGCAGTACCGTTGATACATACAATAAGGTTTTCATCTACGAGAGAAAGAGACTATATTTTGATGCACCCTTTGTCATGATTAACATGTAACATCAACTCTACATAAAAGATATTGCACTTAAAAAGTGTCTGTAAAAACTGACTGACACCTGACACTCCAATAAAGAGGCCTCTATTATTGTTTATTGTAAATATTTACTGCCCCATTCAGATTAGTCTGTGCAGCCAAGTATAATGTCATTTAACAGTACAGTTTATTTGTGTTCCAGCTCTGTAGCGCTGACGTCTGACATTCTTAAAACATTGCTTTTTCCGTTTCGTAATGACAGATGAGTCTTATTTTATTACTAAGTAAATGCATTTGAAATGAGCTGGTTATACAGTTGTTTATTATAATACAACAAATAAACAATGTTGTGCTTACTAGGTCTAAACAAGAAATGTTCCCAGTTAGTGTGATTTATAGAGGCGAAGTATGGGTCAAGTATGAATTATTAGAGTGAATGTTGAGCTTCCTCAGTACGAAATAAGGAAGGACCAAAATTCATTGTTCGTATGATTTATCAAGAGTTTTTTAAGGTCCCATTGTCTCAGTGTGAATTATCTAGTGATGACTGTATTCATATTTAAAAAAATATTTTTTTACAATTAACAACTATGATTGTTTATTTTGTGCAGTTTAGAGTTCAAAATATTTTCTTATGTAAGCTTATCCATGGTTACAATGGATAACTACCTTTCCATAAAATGAAAACTAATTTAATAAAAATGAAAAATAAATACCAAATGTCAAATTATTTTATACTGATGTTAATTTCATTAACATAGCTAACATTGTCAGAGTGATACCAAATTACAGCCACCTTCCCCTAGACCGATCTTGACTTAACAGTAGGCCTATATTAACTGTGTCTAGAGGAGTGGTGAGACCTCTGTATGAACCACAGATTAGGTACAATCAACCCTAAAATACAAACATTTTAACATAACTAAGTAAATATAATGTGAAAGAGCATTTTCTTGATATTGTAAAGAATAATGTAGACTGGAGAATAATTTCTTTGTTAGTATTTAATAACAAATTACGTATAAGGACCTATTCCTCAGTACTATTCTCTGTTTAAACCAAGAAAATAGTTTCTTTTACATTACTTTAGTTTAATGAATTATTATAACTTATTCAGTTGGTAATGTAAAAATATTGTACTTTTGGGTTGAATGTACCTTTATTATCTGTTGACCATAGAAAGGTTACCACACCTCTACACATGTCATCTACAGGCATAGTGTTTGGTGGAGACTAGTCTAGGGGAGGGGACTATGCAAAAAATATTTAACTGTATTTTGTATTTTAGTGTATGTTTCCGCAAAGTAGGCTACATCATGATGAAGTAATTTTACTAGTTTGATGTTTATTTTTCATGTTACATCAAATTAGTCAGTTGTGACTATATTTGTGTATGCCACATGTGGTTCTTGCATATTTAAATCATTGTTTGGCATTAAAGGTTTCACATAACCACTGGTTATTAATTTTTTTTAAATATATTTCTTCTTTGTACATCTGGTTCCTCAATTCTGTTCTGATTTGTACATATTATGTAAGAAATGACCATCTAATCCTAAATATGTGTAAGCATGTTTTTGGCGTGTATTATGTTGAAGTTTATGCTACTGTATTATGTGTTCTTTGAACGTATTTTAAATAAATCATATTCTCAATCAAACTTGAGCTGTTCTTGTAAGAGAATATTACTCTTAAACATGCAAAGATTCTTACAGTAACTGTGTCTATTTACCAAATGTATCCTTTGTCAAATCACATTACATGAACTACAACTAATAAATTACAACTGTTGTAAGAATTTGTCTTATATTTATTTTTAGGAATTTGTGTTATATTCATTGTAAAATTATTTGTGTATACATTGTATACACGCCATAATTAATTTTGCTTGTTTATAACCATTGTTTTGTTTTTTTAATGCCAATTCTTTCTTGTCCATTCCTTATTTTCCTCTAAAAACTAGTTTTCCAAACAAATTCTGTAAAATCAAATATACACAATTTTTGTGTACTTAATATATACAGAACTTGTACCTAGTATTGTAAAATACATCCTTTCACAATATTATTAGATTAGATTTAGCCATAATTTTAGTTTTAATAAGAAATATTATTTTCAGATAACCAATATGTGATCAAAAAAATGTTACCCTCATATAAATTACAATAAAACTTTAGTCAAATGTTGTAAATGTAACCTGTATCATTTATATTTTTATATTGGCTTTATTTTTAAAGAAACCATTCAAACCATTTATAAAATCATTTTTAATTTGTGTTATTAAATTGTAATTATAAGCAGTAAATAGTGAAAACCCAAATTAAAATACAGTAAGGCTCCAATTTTCTGGGTTGAGCTAAGTTCCACACTTGTGCAAGATATAGTTCTTTCAATGGTCTTGTGATTATATATGAGCAATATTAAATTTTTGAATTTTGTTGCAGTTTTAACCTTATTTGTGTGGCATATATTTACATATTCAGAGAAAGGTATGCAATATATAGTTATAATCGTCAGAACACACCAAGGAGGATAAAATTTAGGGCACAAAATATCCACTAGAGAGTACAAGAATGTTCTTTTTATGTCCTCATAGCTGCAATGCCAAGGTGAAGTTAACAGTTTATTGATGTTTTGTCTCTATGATTCAGTGTATGTTTATGTTGTTCTCACATACAAAGTACAGTTTATGCCAGTATCACAGGTTGGCTGTTGACAGTAAGTACAATGTCCATTATAATCATTGTGCTGTTTTTTCTTTGTGAATACAGTTTCATTTTATTGTTTAATAATATTATATTTCTTTTTTAAATGATTACATATCCCTAATGATTTTTAGCTGTTTATGCTCATAAATTTTATACTAGATTAATTTAATGAAATATATTCAATAGGCTCCAAAGTGTAGCTCTTTTAAAAATATCAAATTAGTATCTTCATAAAGTAATGTATTGTATTGTTATGTAAGTAATGTATTGTTTTAAAGACAGTTAGAATTTTATAAACAAATACACATACCAAAAATCTAATACCATTATAAGAAATGGCGGCTGATTGAGAAAATGTATATTTTTTGTTGTTTTTTTATATCAAAGAAGTTTTTTTCAGCTAGGGTTTAGTGGTTGATTTGACTTAGTCCTCTGGCAGTCTGTTTCATCCCTGAAATCCGTACCTCAATGTTGTGAGTTCCAGATGCAGTTACAGTTATGTCACCACTCTCCTCCCCAATTAACACCATTCTCTTATCTTCATTATTCTTTACTGGCAAAAAGTATGGACGTTAAGCAGAAAAAAGCTATTGATGTGTAACACAATGGTTGTTTTATTATTTTGTTTGCTCCAAACTGCTTTCCTAAAAAAGAGAGGAAAGAAGCTTTAAGACCTTTGTTTAAAAATTGTCTATTAAATAGACATAAATGTCAAAAAAGACATTCATAATGCTAATTGTTAATAACAAATGTTTCTTACTTCAATTGTATCATACTTTTTACGTTATTTATTAATTACATTTTAGTCATGTTTTAATATTTCCAAGGTATTTTTAAAGACATTGATGTTTTAGGAATTTGCCACATAACCGAATCTTACCAACATATGTTGGTAAAGTGTTATTCCACCTAAAGTGTCTCTTTAGTCTGTTATTTGTTAAGTTCAGCAATTTATGGTAACTTGGTTAATTACAGGGTGGCTAAAAAATAACCGGATTAATGGTATCACATTCTTTATCTTTATTTCTTCACAACTTTAAAATTATCTCCTTCAATATACTCCCCTCTACAAACTTTACACTGCTCCATGCAAATTTTCAATTGGTCAGAGCAGAGTTTAAGGTCATTTTCTGGAAGCATGTTCAGGGTCTCCATTGCTTTTTGTTTCACAGCTTTACATGAACAAGGTCTGGTGAGTAGGGTGGGTGTTCCAGCATAGGGATCCCATGCTTAGCTAAAAATGTATTGACAAACAATGCAGTATAATGTATTATACTTGATAAGACCATTGTATTATCTTGATGAAGAATCCATGAATTGTTTTTCCACAACTCAGGTCTCTTTCTTCTTACTTGTTTAAGGAGAGTAGTTAGGACCTCAACACAGTAATTCCTATTCACGGTTTGACCTTCAGGTACCAAATTTACGTATATAATCTCATGGATGTTGAAAAACACAATCATCATGGCTTTGAATTTTAATTTGGACATTCGAGCTTTCTTCAGTTTTGGTGCATGGGGGCTCTTTTGGTGCATTGACTGACACATAGTTTCTGGACCATAAGTAAAAAAAAAACCACAATCCATCACATGTTCATAATGTTTCCAAGAGTTTATGGTTTTTATTCATGGATTTCAAAGTATCAGCACAAATGTTTATTCAAGAATTGTTCTCTTCAGGTGTAAGATTTTTTGGCACCATTTTAGAACAAATTTTCTTCATGTTGAAATGTTTATACAAAATCTGCCAAACTGATTCTTTGTTGATTTCAATAATCTCAGCGACAGTGCGAATGCTGAACCGACGGTCTTTTCAGATTAAATTACCAATTTTTTCAATGTTCTCGTCCTTCTTTAAACCATTTAAACCACTCAGAAACTTGAGTGTGTGACAAACATTCATCACTGTACACTTGTTTTAACATAGAATGAGTTTCCCTGGTGGACTTTAAATTTCATATTAATGCATTAATCTTTTAAAATGCTGAGACATTTTTTGACAAGCACAGGGTGCATGATCTAATATGAACATAGGCCACAGCACAATTAAGGGGTTGGCAGTTGTATCAGCAGCAGGAATGGAGAGAAGGGATGTCACATGACTCGGCAATGTAGCGTTTGACCTTGATACGCTTGTCTTTAGAAAAATCAGTCGGGTTATTTTTTTTAGCCACATCTCAAGCAGTGTAGTAATTAATGCTAGCACAAGTCAGAAAGTTTTAATATTTGTTACTATATAAAATATGTATAGTTTCCTTAATGTTGACTTAAAGTTTTATCAGCCAATAATTTTTTTCATATACAACTATTTTTAATGTATAGAGCTTACACAATACGTCGAATATCATGTTTCAAGTTGATGGATATTGTTACTTTTTTATTGCTTGTGCTATGTTAGTGACCCAAGAACAGCAAATAAACACATAGAGTTTACCACCTGGGTTGGCTTATAAACAAACAATAGTATCATCTAATTTTTAAGTAATCCGTGACCGATATTTTGAGCTAAAAAAACTAAAAGAGTTCTATCTCTTCCGATCAAAAGATCAGTAACACAAAAGTCTGGATAGCTGGAGTTTTAATGTATTTGAACAAAAAATATTAAATTTCAAAAGATATAGTTGTTTTGTTTTCCCTTAGCTGTATACCCATGACATTTATCAGTGCATTTAAATTATTGTTTGTAATATAAACATGTTTATAATTCGTTATTGTTTTACTAAATATCATTCCTGTGTAGAGAAACAATAGTTTTAAAATTATATTTGAATTATCAATTCCTTCATTTAATCATCAATTATAAATTAAGATGATTTTATTATTACTGATTGATAATTGTACAAAAACTTTTATATGTTGAGTGACTTTATATGAATGCTATTTCATATATTCTAATGAACTTTATATTTCTAATTTTAAATGTAAAGATGTATAGTCGAAATTATAATATAAACGTAATTATTTGTAACTTGTTGCTATTGTACATATTTATTTTCCAATGAAATGAAATTATTGGGTTTTTCAATGTTTTCATTCAGTCGTGTGTCATATATAATTGCACTTTCATTAATATAGAAAATATTGTTTCTGGTTGATTTTTAATGTTTTTTTTTATTTTTAATCCTCATTGTTTTGTTTTGTATAGATATTTTTGTGCCATTAATATTTAATAGACAAATTATGAAAAATTGCTGTTTTAATATCATATTACGCACAAAGGGAGTATAAATTAATTAGTTGTAAAAATATAGTATCTCAAAATGCATTGTTGGTGTTGATAAAAGAGAAACAGTACAAATTATGAATTTGTTGTCTGATTTTCAAAAAAAAAATATGTATATCACCAACAGAACATGTGAATATTGTTAATACATTTGTTTTCTTAATTTAAATACTTGTTAAAAAATTTCATAGGAATCTATAAATTTAAAAAAAAAAGTTTAGAAAGGTTTTCGAAAATATACAGGAATTATACAGAGTAAAATGTTCTAACACAGTAGATGCCTTCGAAATAATTTCAATTTTTTCCCAAAAAATAACATGCTCTAAATTTCAGAAACAAAGCATAAAGTAAAATTAATTCAGGTCTTAAAAATAATGTCACCCAAATTTTGAACGTTCTTTTATAGACAGTTTTGCAGGTAAGTAGAAAAACTGACCATGCAAATTTCAAGCATTGCCCAATATAGTTTTGAAAGCTCAGGTTAATAAACCTGGAAAAAAATGTATATTATAGGAGCTCTTGTGAAAGCCATAACGAGAGAAATTAGAACAGTTTCATGTGCAATGCTTCATAGACCTGAAATGCCTCAACAGTAACAGTTCCCATTTGGGTGACTTCATTTTAAAAATTTGAATTTCATTATTTTTCTTTGTACCTTAAGTTTCTCATGTGATCTACAAATGCTTTGATTGCTACTTGACTATCAGTATAAATATTAATGCGAGTTTTCTAGAAGGCCAGTTTCAAACAGTCATTAATCGCCATTAATTCAGCCTAGAATACTGTTTCATACTGTCCCACAGCAATAATTTTCTTTGCCATTTGTCTCAAGCAGTACATTTCAGCACCAGTCAGTCTCTTTCTCAGAGCCATTTGTATATCATTTTCCCAACACATGATCTTCCTCAAATGTCATCTTGACATCAAAGGGTCTGGAAACCATGTGTAGTTTGACCATCTTAGCAGTCCCCATAATGGTGTTTGTGATTTTAGCATGCCCCAAAGTTGAGGTTAGCCAGACTCCATTTGTCTGCAGTCTACATGCTGCTTTGCATTCCTCCCCCATGATATATGTCAATGGGGAAAACCCTAGAATCTCCATAGCCACCATTGGTGTTGTTTTCATAGAACTGGTTATGCATAGGCAGGCCAACCTCTGTATTTTAGAGATCCATTGATCTAATAATCCCATTGTAGATATGCTTCATCATGCCTGGCCTCATTCTCCAAATTTTGCCAATTACTCTTCTAACTGTCATCAGTGACTTGTTAGCTTTCCCCTTGATGCATATTCCTATGTTAAAACTACATATTAATTTCAATGAGAATTAGACCACTAATATAGTTTCTCAGAATTCTTTTATTTAGTGACATATGTTTCGCAGTGAAGCACCTTCAGACATTAGAAGTCTTTGATATCAAGGAGTTTCACCGTGTGTTCAATAAGGCACATATTAATTTATTAATCTTTTACTTCTCTTCAGGTGTGACCTTATTAAATAAATATATTGCATGTTAATTTTTTTCATATTTAAATGAGTTCTTAAACTTAGGCAATGGAGATATCAGACAATCTCCCAGTGTACCTTAGCCTTATCCATGCATACGGGGTTCTGTTTGAGAGGTCCTTATTTTCCTATCTACTTGCGATTGTTCCCATTAGTAAGAATGAAAATAGTTCATCATCATCTCACTGCACAACAACAAAATTGGTCAAATATTGAGCAAAAACCTCTGTAATAAGGGTCAAGAGGAGGAAAAGTCAAAAGGGCTTTTGCAGTAGAGCAAATACCTCAATAATGAACTGGGAAGTCAGCATTTAGAAATGGTAGAGTTATTCACCTCAAATCCTAAACTTTATGAAAAGACTAGGGCTGGAGATGATGCCATAACTGAGCATCTCAGGAATAAAGAAAAGGGACACAATGATTGTGTACATTGGCCTCATATACCACATATTCTTTAAAGGATGGATTGGATGGGAGACATTTACAGATTTAATAGGGACCTCTGTGCCTCCATATGATACAGAGTGGAAACTAATTAATTCTGGCCCATACTAGGATCTGTATCAATAGAGCTGAAGGATTGGAAGCACATGCTCAAACCAAGTTAGGACAGCTGCATGGCTAAGGAGGAGCTTAGTCTTAGTGTGCAGACTCTGGATTCAGGGCTACCTCCAATTTTATTTAGCCTTATCTATACATGCAAGGCTCTGTATATGTAGAGATGCACATCATATTTCCCTAGTCATTTGTGAGACCTAATGATAGAAACAACAGAAAACCATAAGGGTGACATGGGGTAAAACCCAGAAAAAACAAGTGACATGGGGTAGAAACTTGGAAAATGAGGAAATTGGGGTTGCACTTAACTTAATCCTGTCAAATCCATCAGTGAAGCAGGAAAACTATCAGGAATCAATTCTTGAACTGACAACTTCCTCAGACAAAAGAGACTGAGATTTGATGGGGGTATCTCAGAAGATGAAAGGGCTGATCGGAAACTGTACTCTATGACTGAAGGGCTATCACACAGGTAGAGGGCATAGAGTAGGAGCTGGTGTTAACTAGATCTGTATTCTAGATGGTGAATGTGACAGTCTGGATCCTGAAACCCCTGGGTGAGTTTCTACCAGATGAAGATCCTGGACTAAGGGCAACTCAGGAGTCAATGGAACTGATTATATGGTACTGTAGTTTAAAGGTTCACATGAACAAGATAAGAATTACCATGATAAACTCTGTGTGTGTGTGTGTGTTTTATGCAGGAAGTAAGAAGAAATTGCAGACCACATAATCTATGATTGTGTGGTTTTAGTCAGCAGGAGACAGAGTGCTTGCTTCCAAGACCCTGAGGAACCCCAGCAAAATAAGTTAGTTGGTACACTGCTGGAACTCACTGATGGAACTAGCTTGCTGAGTAATAACCAAGAAGCTTAGTTGCACAATAGGTCTTTTGATCACAGGTTTATAATCACTATACCTCTAGTAATTAATCTTAATATTTGGGAGACATAGTATATCTACAAAGGTTGCAGTGCAGTAGTTCATTCACTAATTCATGTGCCCTAGAAATTCATTCATTCATAAAAGTGCTTCTGCTGTGATTATAACAAACAATAAGAACCCCAACTACAAGCTCGGCATACAAATGCCTTTTTTGATTAGCAAATCTTTTTTCCTTATGTCTCCCTTTAGAGCACTGTACAATGATCATATAGTTAATCAGAAAGGTACTTTCTTTTTCAAGTTGTTGATTTATGGATACCTGTATTTGTTAAGTAAGTATGGTATATAAATGACTGCAGTACCCACAGGCATTGCCCACGAAATTAAATGTTTTCACTGTGATAAGTGTACTTTTCAGCTAAACATTTATTTAAAAAAATCTAATTAGTAATTTTAAAATCCATCTTGCTGAGATGTGACCTTATTCTGTCCACCTACATTAAATATTTCAGATTTCTGTGGGCCAGAGTTGGCTGTACATAGCACATATGCAGACAAACATTTCCTTTTATTAATATATTGCACAATACATCCTTTGATCACAGTGCCAGGAGCTATAAAACCCCGCTACAACTCAAGAAATAATCTGTAGATTAGGTCATGGGAGACCTTGGCAACATCAAACACTTTTAAAATCAAAATATTTCCATTTACTCCTAAAATATAAATTCATTTTGTTTCATAATTTGCGTTCTGACTAATGGTAGGATTCTTCATTGCCAAATTTTGGAAAAATGTGTTTAACCAATTTTGAGAAATTATATCTTTTCTTTTAAAAATGTAAATTTGTTGTATGGAAACTTTTTTTTCCAGTGATTCTCACAATTTGACCATTTGCTCTGATCACTTCTGTTGGGGATCCAGCGGCCCCCAATAATTACGAGTACAAATATTTACTATAGGATAAAAGCAGTCAGGTTTCTGGGTGTTTGGACAAACTGCCAGAACAGGATGGCCATTTGGACCTCTAGATACAAACCCAATTTTTCATTTCTTCTGAAAAACTAGGTTGTAGATTTAAAAGTAATTTAAATCTATACTGAAGTGTTCTAAAGGAACATTAGTTTTGCTGTATCTATACATTCACAGATTAGTTTCATTTTTTATGAAAAGTAAAGAGCTATAAGTAAAATAAACCACCACTTAAAAATCTGCAAGATAATCTGTCCCTTTATTTACCTACCTTCCATGTCGCAAACTGCTATGAACGCTGCAAGGACAGGGTGTAGAGACATTTAAGAAAATAAAAAGTACTATTATCTGTTTAACTGTAGTTGAACACTTTGCTGCAAGATGCCACCAGCAGCAAGCACTTGCATATTTCTCATAAGTGTTATCATTCGAGTATGTTTATATTCAGTGCTACTACTAAACTGTGATTGGTCTTAACTAGAGAGAATATGCAAAACATTAAACAGACCTGTCACCCTTAGTGAAAATTTGAATTTAAAATTTAAATCATTTTATTCGAGTGGTATTAGGTAGGTAATCTTAATCTTTTATCAGGAGTACTGCCTTTAATAAATACCAACATCTCAAAAGTGATTGTCTTGTTTTCACTAAATTAAAAGTTTCATAATGGGTCTTATTGAACAGTGATATTCATTTTATACACAATTAACTTCACAATGACAGCACATGACCTAAACTATTGCAATAGTTTACCGCAGCATTTCCCAAACTTTTTTCTTGGGACCCACCTTCAGCCTGAAATTTTTTTTCATGACCCACCACAACGTGTGTGTGTGTGTGTGTGTGTATACATACATGTACATACATACAGTGTTTAAAAAAGAACTCCCTAGATTTAAAGTGCCCTAGAATCTGAATCTGTGCATACACTATCCTAGTTTGTTTTATTTAATTCATCAACTATTCTAGTTTTGCTCCTGTAAATGTGGAAATTCAGTTCCTGCAGTTGGCAGGCCTGCTGATAAAAACAAAAGATTACAGTTTGCTGTTAACTTTCTACATATAATTGATGAAAATGACAATTTTTTTTTGAAAAAATGTTTTGTTTTCTGACAAGGCAACATTTCATGGGAGTGGAACAATTAATGGTCATAAGTACAGAATTTGGGGGGGGGGCAGAATCACCACATGTCGTTATTCTGTATCATTAACGAATCATGTAGTTATTCTGTATTGTTATTCAGTATCAACCTGACTCTCCAAAACTTAATGTTTGGTGCAGTTTGATGGAAGATACTAGTGATTGGTCCTTTCTTTTTTGTAGAAAGAACAATAAACGGGGATTTATACTGTGATATGTTGACAGAGTATATCTTTCCCCAAGTGGAAGATATTGAGGTGGAAAAAAAAGCTTTAGTTTTTCCAACAAGATGGCGCCCCACCTAATTACAGTAACAGTGTGCACTAGGCTCTTGACACTCGCTTTCCGGGAAAGTGGATAGGCAGGGCTGGCTCAATCTCTTGGCCACCACGAAGCCTACAGAATTAATCCTACTTCACTTTTTCCTTTGGGGACATATAAAAAATGCTGTCTATGCTGAAAAGATCTGTGACAGCAACCATTTATGAGAAAGAATCAGGTGATTGAGACAGTTAAACCTGCTATGTTGGTGAATACCTGGTGAGAAGTGGAATATCGTCTTGATGTGAGTAGGGCAACAAATCGATCCCATGTTGAAGTTTACTAACATTAAACTTTCATACTCTTTCATTGTACGTTCTCGATGTAGTTTTTTTATTAATTTCACCATTAAATTTATATATAAAATTGGGAGTTCTTTTTCGAACTTCTGTATGTGTGTGTGTGTGTGTGTGTGTATTTACACACACACACACAAAAGGTATGTTCAGAAAGTAACAAGAATTTTAAAATTTCACAGGCTTGGAAAGTCCGATTGTCAAACATTTTTTTTTTAATTATGAACTTGAAGTATGATAAAACTTTCAGCTGTTTTCATTGCTGACTTTGTCTGCGACAGCCACTAAGATTATATGTGTTTTTATGAGCTCGGCGATTTTCGTTTATTAAAAGAAATGGATCAAAGAATTTGTGTCAAATTTTGCGTAAAAAATGGAATAAAGTGTAACATAGTGTTTGAAATGTTAACAAAGGCCTATGGTGAGTCTGCTATGAGTAAAGCAAGAGTTTACGAATGGTATAAGCGTTTCCAAAATGCCGTGAAGATGACGAACGCCCCAGCACATCGACATCCGATGAAAATGTGGAAAAAGTGAAATAAATGGTTATGAACAATCGCCGAATCACAATTAGAGAGGTTGCTGATGATGTTGGCATATCGAATGGATCATGTCATGACATTGTTTCAAATGTTTTGTGTATGAAACGTGTGGCAGCAAAATTCGTTCCAAAATTGTTGGCGAATGGAAGTTGCTCAGGAATCACTAAAGGAAGTCAACGACGATGCAGAATTATTGAATCATATTATAACAGGTGACAAAACATGGGTTTACGGATATGATGTCAAAACTAAGGCTCAATCATTCCAGTGGAGGCATTCTGGCTCGCCAAGACCGAAAAAGGCTTGACAAGTGCGGTCGAACGTGAAGGTTATGCTCACTGTGTTCTTCGATATTAATGACATAGTGCATCATGAATTCCTGCCACCAAGTGAAATGGTCAATAAGGAGTACTACCTACAAGTTCAATGCCGTTTGCATGAAGCAATCTGAAAAAAACACCCGGATCTGTGGAAAAACAATTCATAGCTTTTGCACTACGATAATGCAACAGATCACACTTCATTGCTTGTTCATGATTTTTTGGCCAAAAACAGTATTGTAAAGATGCCCCAGTCTCCATAATCGCAGGCATGGCTCCGTGTGACTTTTTCCTATTAACAGAAATAAAGAGAACCTTTAAAAGGGCCGTCGTTTTACAGCCGTAGATGACATTAAAAGTGCATCACTGAAAGAACTAAAGGCTGTCTCAAAGATCAAGTTTGAGAAGTGTTTAGAGGATTGGAAGAAGCACTGGCACAAGTGCATAATCTCCAATGGGGACTATTTTGAAGGCGACAACATCAATGTAGAAAGGATAAATAAATATTTTGTTAAAAAAATTAAAATTCTCATTACTTTCTGAACACATCTCGTATATATCAGGAATAACAGGACCACAAAAAATAAAGTTAAATGAAAAAGAGAATTAAAAATTTTAACACTTATACATCCTTTTATCTTTTCTTATAAGGAAGTGTAATTATTATACATGAAATATGAAGAGTATTTTATTTCATTGCATTTTTCAAACTCATTCTACTTAGCTAAATGCATATTGTAGTTCCATGTTGAATATTAGCTGAGTTGAACAGGAATGCATTGTCCTATTACCCTGTTCACTTTATTTTGAAAATATGTTTGTTTTTTTTGTTTTTTGTACTTGAAAAAACTTTTTAAGTTTTAAGCTGTCCTCCCTCCTGTGACCTACCTGAAGAATTACTCCTACAACCCACTTTGACCCATAGTTTAGGAACCACCACTAGCTTACCACATAGTCACAATAAAAAAGTGCAGGACACTTGCAATTGTAACCTTTGTACCGTTTTAGCATAATTGGTGACTAAAGGTGTAAAAATTCTTAATCTTATAATTTTTTATAAATGTATTTTATAAACAAGCCTTTTCTTATACTTCTACAGGTAATAGACATAGCTGTATCACAACTTTGTGACCCTTAAATGGTATCTCCTAGTACCACTAAGACTTGGTATAGCCTTACTGAATTTCAATTGGACATTGAGCTATTTAAGTGACCAAATGGTGGTAAGATCAAAACCCGGGAACTTGAAATGAGTGCCAATCCTGATGCCTAGATCACTTTTTGAGTGGTCATTAAAAATTTCATATATATTAAAAATTAGAGCCTGTATTACTTTAAAAAAATATAATATGTAGGGTATAACGAACAAGTATGCACATAATTTTTAACACTTACGCTCTTGATACTGGAATGCTGGCAAGCAGTCGCAAACTGCATTTTGTTGATAGTAATAATATAATAATATGCAAGACCAATAGTTGTAGCAGTTGGATGAGTCAAGGTAATTTTAGATTACAAGTTTATCTTATAGTGCCCTAAGGCGAGTATAATGATGTACAAAGGATGATAAAGAATAAATTCCTTTTCAGAATACTTAAAGATGAATCTAAATGGTTTATTTTTTTACTCTTGATTTGTACAAGAGAACCATGAACTGATTTAGCCCCTAGGGGGATGCTGATTGTGTAATCCATCACTGCCTAGACCTAACAAAATCGAATACCTCATTTTCACAATGTCAGTACTTTCTATATGCCTATTTCCTACAGTGGGAAATTCCGGTGGAGGCAGCTGAAGTGAGCAGCTGATGGGCTTAGCAATCCTACCATACCTCTAGCTCATACTACTCTCACTCTACTCAAAACACACACACACACACACATTTATTACTCTACATAGCTTAGCTAACTTTGAAATACAAAGCATATCTTGCTGGTAAAGTGAATGACACTATCCTAATGGTGTATCAAACAGAGACCTGGCAACTTCCCATTGTGTCTTGTTGATACAACCTTGCATGCAGGGCTTTGTATGTGCAAACCTAATTTCTTTAGCTAATTGTTATTGGTCCCATAAGTAAGAATGTAAAATAGAATGAACAGGATCTTACCACACACAAAAAAGGTTGACCAAATGGAGCAAAACCTTTGTACTAAAGGTCCAGAGAAAGAAAAATTGAAAGGGAATTAGCCGAGCAAGCATCTGCAAGCACCTCAATGAGGAACTGGGAATTGGGAAGTAGTTACCAATTAAAATTGGGGGTGATACCCACATTGAATCCCCTCCAAATCCTAGACGTTATGAAGAGACTAGGATTGGAGAAGGTGCTGTAACTGTAAAAATATGCAAAAAAGCAAAACACAGGGATATTCAATAGCCTATGCTTACTTTATTACTGATGAAAGAAGGAGGGGTGTCTTTAAAAATGATCAAAAGTTTGTTTTCTTACCCTTACAGTAAGTTGCATACAGAATTGTAAATAATGGATTATTACATTAAATTTTATAAACTGGTGCTTAAATAATTTAATACAAATTATTGTTTTAATAATTAATTTCTATGGTATAGGAAGTAGTTTTTCAAACCTAGAAGTATTTTCTTTAACTTTAGTATTTTAATTTTTCTTAAGGTTTAATGTACCTTTCATAACCTAATTTATCAAAAATTAATAAATAAAAAATCTAAATATTTTAGTAATAGGCCTTTGATGTAGGTTACTCCATTTCACAGTTTGTTTTTCCTTAACTAAAACATAAAAGGAACAGAAGTGGTGATGGGATGATTAAGTAAATATGCTGTATATATTATATAAGTTTTATTTATTCTCAACAAATCACATATTTTTTATTATTTAAAACACACAAAAAATGATAAACTATAAAACAAAAATGATTTGAAAAATACAAAAGCTATTTACATGAAGTCCATGGTACACAATAAGAAGATAGTTCTAGTTCTATGTAAGTCTATTAAAAAAATTGTGATAATTGTTTTCCAAATTAAATTGTTAGTGAAATGACCAATAGTGTTTCTTTAAGAATAAATAATTTTAACTTTTAATCATAAATTTACTTTAAATTAAACAATAGATTATAGTTTCTAAAATTAACCGAAAATCAGTCATATTTGAGTAAAAAAAGTATAGTTTGAATATACTAAATAATTTCTTAACTAGCTTAATAAGTAATAGATTAGGAATAAAAATAGCATCCTAAATACACACACACATATTTGAATAAATAAAATAAGGCCAAAGATACTTAAAAGTGCTCAAAACTTACCAAAAAATACAGTACTTGTATTTATGCTTAGAGTTGAAGATAATTTTTAGGCTATGAAAATTGAAAATTAAGAAAAAGGCTAAGACACAGAAAAGTTAATTTATATATAAGGAAAAATTAAAAACATTATGGTAACTCTGTCTAGTTTTGTGATAAATAACAAATATTAAACTTTACCATAATTTGCATTTAATGATGACTAATTGCTTCATACCATAAAAAATTAACAAATCGTTAATGTTTATTCTAGTCAATGTTGTTTATCTTGATTCCCCAAAAATTATATATTGAAAGGCAGTGTTGTTTGTCTTTTAGGATTACATATACATTTACGTAGAAATATGATGAAAAGGCAGAGCAGCAGTTATAGGCCTGGCATATTTCCATAGTATATTTCTACGTATATTTTCATTTGACTTGGGCAGTGTGTCTCTGGCAGTGCACATTGATGTAACAGGCATATGATTACTTGATTAGTTAATAATTTTCTTCAAGCCTAAGCGGACTGGAGGAGGCAATGAAATTAATCGATGTATCATCCAATGTCGAGAGTTTCTCTGTAACAAAACCAAACAAATATGGTATTAACAAGCAATATGATTCAGTTTTATGATGTCATGTTAATGAATTTCAGTGAAAAATTGGTAACAATTGACTGTTCAAACAATAACAACAAAAACAGAACGCAATTCTGAAAAAAACCAATGTGTATTAAGACTGTCTATTACATATGTTCAGAAACAAGGTTTGCTAAAAATATTACTTTTGCAGGTAATTGTCTAAAATTCTTCTAGACTTGTAGTTGTTCATTGTTTGTTTCATATAGAGAAAACATATTTTAAAACAATTGCCTACCAAATTGGGGGCTTTGTTTTCAGAAAACCATCACTGTCCAGAGGGGAATTTAACTTTGATTAAATATTTAAAAGCTGTGTCAGTTTTTCCATTTACAAAGACACCATTCAACAACTTCCATTTAGATGCATTAATAGCAGATAGATTATTTTAAAATTAGTGTTCTTGGTTATAGTTATGAACCCTCAATATAAAGCCATGAAATAAAACACATAATTCTATTCAGTGAATCTGAAAATATTTTACATATGTAGCCTACTTGATAAATACCTGGATAAATTTGTATGTGAAAAATAAGTTTTAATTCATTTTATTTTGTTTTCAAATAACAATAATTAAAATGTAATCCAATAGGATAACAAACTATTTCAAGATTACAAATATCGTATTGTTTGAATGTGTTCTCTAAAAAAAATGTATAGTTGTTCTTAAATAGTGTTTAATTATGTAGGTTTTAAAACGATTTTTATTTTGTAGGTTTAATCAGGCTATTGATCATGTTATTTATATTTAATCTACAGCTATTGATCATAGGTCAATAGATAGTAAACCTAATTTACTCTATGTGAATGTTAGTATGCATTCTAAAATATAATGTAGAATAAATGTTGTTAAATAACACATTAATATACACTCACTATAAAAATTTTAGCTCTATATATTTACATTTTTTCATCACAATGCAAAATAAAATCCAATCTCTTTAGTCCCAAAGGGAAAATTACTAAATTAAGGAAACAATGTAAACACCTGCAAGTTGTAAAAAGAGGTTTCCTTTTTTCAACAATATTTTTTTATAATTTATGTTGCTTGCTATAGTAGTAAAAACATAAAATTTTGTTTTTGTATTTTGCTCTCTAATAATTGCTAAGGTAATCTTAAAAAACAAAGTTTCCATACCAATATTAATTGGTATGAAATTCTACTAGTCTAGCTGTAACCTAAAAGATATAAAAACATGTTGATTATATTCTTAGAAAATGCCTATTATACAGTTAGGAAACATGTTTAATAAACAGAATCAAATTTAATTTATTACTGTATACAGTTAGTAGAGAATAACAAAACGTAAGTATTTTTTAATAAATTGTGTGAAAACAATTACAATTTAAAATGTAGCTCTTCCTGTTTACATAGAAGTACTGTAAATTAATTTCTTAGTAAAGAGTAAATATAAACATAATTAATATGTGCCAATAATTCTTGAATAGGCTTGAAGAATGTGATTGAATTTGTGATGTTTTTTCTATAAATTTATAGTCCACTGCTGGCAAAGTCCCCCAGCTTCAGTCTCAGTATCTGAGCCTGTGCTCTGTAGCAGCTTGGAAATGCCAAGGTTAGGGTGGCTCTTAATGCAACTGCTTTTTATTACAATTTCCTTCTTCTATTATTGGTTTAATGACGATCAACCAAGAACAGACTCGCATAAGCCTACAAATCACCCAACTGCATTTCAAGTAAACTTCACAGACACTTTAATACTCACATTCTTCTCTCACTTTCATAACCTTACTTCTTAATACCTGTATCTTAATGTGTTTTGAAGAGAAAGTTCTATCTCGCTTCTATAAGAAAAAACCACGTACTTAATGAATGTAAAATGTTATCATTAGCCTTGCTAAATTTCAGCAGTTCTTTTACAACTAAACATGCTATTAATTTTTTTCAGAGTTATATGCAAACTTTAAAAAAACTGAGAAAAAAGAAACAACTCTAAAAGTGCCACTTCCGGAATAAAATTATAATTGAAGGCAGCAAAAGGTTGTAAGAAATGTTTAAACAAATATAAAAGTAAGGTAAGCATTTTTTTTTTTACATAACAACCTAACAAGAAAAGACTAGTTCGAAGGCCATAACGGTCATAATAGTTTGTAACACTGGACATTATAACATTATTTGAAGGAGAAATATCATAGCAGATTAATTACTGGACTCCTTATAAGGAAATAATTCATGAATACAATGAAATTGACCACCTGCCGTAGAACTTGACTGCCGTTTTTACTGTATATTTAGTAAAAGATGGTTTTAAAAAATTATGTTATAGGAACTCTGTTTTCAACAATCATTAAATTCAAATAATGACACTGATTAGAATAACGATTGGAGATAACATTATATAACAATATTATGGCTAATGTAACATTTTTTAGGCCTAAAACTGGTGAGAGTCAATTTACAAAATTGTTTATAAATTAATTTATTATTTTAGATCCAAAAACAAGTTAAATAAGTGAGATATACCAGTATTAAAAATTTGCAAATTTACAGTTTTTGAAAATCATAAACTATAATCATACATATGTGGTTTGCTGTGGACTTTAGGGGCTCCTGAATGAGCAATTTTCCAGAGACTGCTTATTTTGTTCACCAACTCCCCCTACTAAATCTAAAAATGGTTCTAAGATATGGGCAAACTACATCTACAAATATTTCAAATGATATATATATATATATATATATATATATATATATATATATAATTATATGTTTATATATCATTATATATAATGATAATGATAAGAGTATAAATCTTTTTATTTATACTCTAGCAATGTGCACAGGCATATCTATAGATAGATACATACATATTTTAGACTGGAACTGAAACTAATTCATAAAACCACATTATTTTTCATGTTTTCGCATGTTCTGCATACTTTGTACAGCAAAAAAAAAGTATGTGTGACAAGGATCCAAAAAAAGCATTATATTTTCAGATTTAATAAAGGTATCAGAACCCCGCCCCCCAACACCCAATCTGTACTTTGTACAAACATTATAGGTTATTCTGTGCACACTTATGAGATTGGTATTTTTTGTTGTGTCAATAAATTTATATCAAACTTATTCAGCCTGATTACATGTCTGCTAAAACCATTTGGATTAACAAAGTATGAATCTCAAATAAATTTCAACACTATTTCTCGAAGCACAGAATGATTGATAGAGTAATTTCATGAATAAAATTCCAATCTAATATAAGGTGGTCCGTTAGATTAATGTCTACAAAAATAAATTAATGACACCATCAACTTCACAACTTCTTTATGATTTCGAATAAATTCTAGCATGCTTAGTTGATTGTTTGATATAAGCAGATATTAAATTTGTGTAGATTTTAAAAAGTACAGTTTTACAAAGATTCTTATTGTTTATAAATTATATTGTTAATTAAATCCTTATACATATAGGTATAATTTAGAATGTTGTTTCAGTGTTAAATTATTCAAAAGAGATGGATAAAAAACCTGTTTATAAAAGCCTTGAAATTTGTGTGATTTTTTTTAGTTTAAAGAAGTTTTTATGTAAGGTAGATGAGTCTACGAGATATTTAATTAATATTAATTTTTAGGGCTGTTAGGTAAAACCCAGATCCGCAACATTCATGTTTGATAAAGTCCCAAATATTTCTTGTGTTCTGTATTTGGGTGGTAATCAAATTATGCATTTTACTTAGTTCCTTAGGCATAATCTAAATTGTTTAAGCCTATCTATCTACCTAAGTATGATCTCGAAAAAGTATTTGTCTTAATTATTTATTTTAAATATGGGAGACATCAAAGATAACATTTCACAAAATATGTTGTTTGACACTGTGTACAAAAGGTCTATGTTACTTACTTACTCTGAGCGGAGCGAAGGAATTTTTCACCACTTCTAATTTCAACAATATAATTAGTTTAATTTAATTTATGTATTTTACATAATCAATAACTCTTTTAATATTTGTCACCTTTTAAAACACAACTTTTAATAATGTCAAAAGGCAATTGAACATTTACACCTATATGTTTTAACAAATAAATTCTGTTTTGTAAGATAAATTAATTATTAATCTGTCCATTATTAAAATTTACAAAACGAGAGTGAGCTTAAAAAAGCATAGAAATTTTAATGTGACAGCAACAAAACATGACAAATATTACTACTCATCCCCGCTCTTGTTATTCAGTTTTTAATAAAGTACTGTTTTTAATACAGGAAAATTCCATTTATAGTCAATTTTATCCCAGAAGAGAACCTACTTCTGTAACAAGGGTTTATTTATCTTTTCCAAATCCCTCAGCACGAGTTGTGGGCCTTTCAATTAGGATTTGTGGTTAGTAAGCGGGACCATAATGCATGCAAGAGTGTTTACAAATTTACTGATATATTCTGAAGACAGCCTTGAAAAAGCGCAAAAGAATAATCAAAATTGCATGTTAATAAATACAAAAATGTAACTGAAGAAAATTTTGTTAACAAATTTGATAAAAAATGACAAAACCAAATAACGTGTATAGGCTGCTGTTCCCCCAAAATATTAGATTTGAAAGCTACAGGTAAAGGTAAAAAGAATTGTTAACAGTAAAAATTTAAGAGGCACTATAGTTTTCAAAATAGAATTATTAAATTTTGTTGATATCGTACATGAAGATTAGCAACTCAAATCAAGGTACAAAATTTTAAACAAAAGCAAATTACGGTTTACGGAAAATCAGAAAAATACAATTTTCCCGCTAAGAGGAATCATTTTTACCGTAGCCTATTTATGTTGGCATACGTGTATATGATATCCCTAAACTATGTTTAAATTACGAACAGGACATCACAAATTAAGGCATTATTACGATCGTTACTTATGCCAGGGTTTGTGGGTGTATAATTGAAAAGAGGGGTGACAATTTTAAGTTCCGCATCGGGTATCGAATCCCTTGTGGTTTAAAATATTTTTAATTATTCAATACTTTACTAAGAAATACTGCCTACCTGACCACCCGTATAGCTGAGGAAACTGTTTAATGTCTTAGGTGGATGCGATTTGAAATGCCGTTTCCTTTTCTTGTGCAACCTGTTGCAGCACACAGAGTGCGAGAGTGAGGACGCAGGATCCGTTACGTCGAGCCTTGAGTAACTCCATGTCTGTAAAAAATATAATAATACAATAAACAACGCACATAATCTTCGTCACATTCAATTTAATATATATTTTAAATATGCTTAAATTGTAAATTTTAAAATTTACAAAAAAATAAATAAAAAAAATCAGTTTACTATCGATATATAAATTCTTGTGTTCCAAAATTCGCGCACTGACTTAGGTTGGGATTGAGGCCCTTGCTTGTAGAAGATTAGGGGTTTTTTGTTTCCAGGACCCAAGAGATCTTCAGCAGAATGAGCTAGTCAGTGAATTGTTTGAACTTATTAAGGTCATCAATCTGCTAAACTAGTACTGAATAGGTTTAATTGCCCAATAAGTTCGTTGACCGCAGTGCCTCAGGTATTATACTTTTTCCTCTAGTTTGAATCTAATCTAATTTGGGATTCTCATTTTGAAAAAATGTTTAACTAATTTTGAGAAATGGCTTTCCTTCCAAAAAAAAATAATGTTGTATGTAAATTATTTTTTCAGCGATTCGTACAATTTGATAATTTCTGACTGACCACTTCTGTCGGGGATTCCGGCGGCCCCTGAAAATTACAAATATTTACGTTATTTGGAAAAAAACAGTGGAACAGTCAGTGAGGACAAACTGACAGAATACGATGGTCATACGTCCAATACGAATACAATGGCCATACAACCAATACGATGGCCATTTGAACCACAAACCCCATTTTTCATATCTTCTGGAAAAGCTAGATTTTAGCTTTAAAAGATAATTTAAATTTACAGATTGAAAACTACAAATTGTTTAATGGAATATAAGTTTTTCTGTATCGATACATTGGCAAATTTATTTCGTCTCTTATGAAGAGTAAATAGCTATAAGTGAAGTAAACCACCATTTAAGAATCTGCAAGATAAACAGCCAGCCTACCCTTCGTTTACCTACCTCCCATGTCGCAAACCGCTTTCACTCCACTGTTTTTTGTTTAACGTCCGACTATTGTGCACACTTGGGCTAATACAGACGATGGGATGATTTATAGCTTATGAAAATGCCAGCCCTGGCCGGGAATCAAACCCGGGTACTCGGGGTGAAAGCCCAGTAAGCTACCAACTAGGCCACCGAGGCGGCTCCACTCCACTGTTTATGGTGTAAAACAGTTCAGGTTGTTTTATTCACAAATCATTATCATACTTATGGACATGACTTTTAAGAGGCTCATTCTTATTTCTTCTTATCTCGTGCCCGAACGCTCTTGTTCTACTATAAATAATTTTCATGAAGCTAACCTTCCTCTTTGTCCGCAAAGTTCTGTCCGAGACTAGACCGCTGTTGGTGGCATATTTCGGGAGAGTATTTAACTATAGTTAAGTAGATAATGCACTGTATTTTCTGAAACGTCTCCACTCCTTATCCTTGCCATTTGTAGCGATCGTTGCGGCAGATAATCCAACTACTCGGGCATTAGCCTCTGATAACGAGCACGCTTTTTGTAACGGTGGCTGTACTTCTAGTCCGTTTATATTAAATCCATTTACACATCTAATAACAACACTGACTTTCTAAAGTCGTTTTAGAATTTTAAAAAACCGCGCCAGAATTTTTTTTGCTTTTTGCAACCGCCTCAAAAGCGTTATGCTCTTCTGTTTCGAAAATTGTTATGATATTGATTGTAGTAGGTGTAATGATATTTGCATTAATTTCTTCTAGTTTGATAAAACGGGTGCCATAAATAATTTCATACCAAGATTGTAGCACATATCGAAGTAAGAAAATATTGTGCCCGTCGGTAGTCAGTAACTACGTGTAGCTTTGATATTTATATTTTAATTAATTGTTAGGGCTGTGGTTGTTTACTTGTTCTGTATATTTAATTATCGTTTGCACTATGTCTGTTTACTTGTTCTGTATACTGTATTTAAATTAGATAGGACTACAGTACGCATTCAGTAAACTCCCCTTCCCTTTTTTATATTCTTTATATCATTTTACGAAGGCCGTACGTAAGATGGGGATCTGATGAAACGGCCTCGAGCAGAGGTGTGGTCTTCTATTTTCCTAAACATGACCAATGAAAGATGGACTTTTGCAAGCATTTCGAAAATTGCGCATAAACTCTTAAAACAATAATTTATGGCCGGCGATATTTTTGCTATGATGCGCCTACAATATTAATTAAATTCCGTTAATATAAAACAAAACGATAATAAACAAGACGTAAATTAAATCTCATATGTTTAGATTTTCACTAGCCTATACGAAGTATAGTTCGTGTTTTTCATTCTGACCAATCTAACTTATTTACATCTTGCGATAAAAGAATACACAATTGTTGGCAGTACCAAATCAAATGGAAGACGAGTGCAAGTCAGAAATAAACTTCTGTTTAATTTTGTTTATGTGACTTGTGGTTTTGCTTTTAACTCACGCTATCCGCATAGAGCGTTGTAACAGTTTTTAGTTTTAGCCTTTTAAAATTAGTCTAAGCATCTAGGTTTACGTTCTAATTAAAAAATGTTTATTTTTTAGGTTAGGCACTTGAGAACGATAGTTCATTAAACTCTTGAAAAGTCGTTTACTTCATTTATACAAATTAAGGCAAATGGTTAAAATAATAATAATAATAATAATAATAATAATAATAATAATAATAAAAAATAATAATTATTAATATTATAATAATTATAATTATAATAATAATTATAATTATAATTATAACAATAAAAACATCAGCCGACTATTTATAAAAGTTATATTCAAGCATCATTCAATGGTTTCCAACATTGTAAATTGTATAGGCTAAAGAGGCCAATGAGGAAACTGCAGATCACATGATCTATGATGATGGCTCTTGCATCTTGCAACATGTGTACATGTAGCATTAGAAGTACCAATGAATACAGAATCTATATTCAGAATGAATATAGATTTCGTATTCATTGGAAGTACTTAAAAGGTAAGGATATTCTAATACTCTCACGTAGCTAAGCGGCAATAAAAGTTCTCAGCTCTGTAGAAATTTCATCAAAATTAGCCTGGGATTCCCCTCCTCTCCCTTGTATCATGTCAAATACTAACATGTTACGCTTAGAACGGGTACGTGGCTTCGCGGGATTGAGGGAAACGAGAGAGCGGACCTGACAGCTAAAAAAGGAGCCGCCACTCGTCTTGTGGGACCGGAACCCGCATGCAGGAACAGACGCACAATTGCGAGAAGTGCAGCAAAGAATAGCACGTCAAACGATGGAGGCGATTCTCTGGTCAGCGATTAGGAAAACATTTTCTAATGGGACAGACCTTGCACTAACAAGGACATTTGCTCGAGAGGTCCCTGAGACATCGTCGCTATTATTAACGGACATGGTCACATCAGGAGTCACCTCAATAAGGTGGGATTACCAAAAATCTCGTCTGATTATCGTCTGTGCGGACAGGAACCTGAAACCGCAGCTCACATACTCCTCTCGAGTGCGTGGCCCTGGAGTCCAATAGCGCGAGTTGGAACTCTTCAGACTTCAGCAACCAGGCGAGGATTTTCACAAAGACACCCTACACAAGATTTTGAAGCTTGCTAGACACTGGTTTCGGGTTAAGGTGAAGTATAAGAAAAACAATAAGCTGGTGTGTCGGAGGCCTGTGGATGTTCTCCGTATCATCCCAAAAAGAAAAAGAAATTCTTGCAACTGTCTAAGGGTTTACAATTTAGGATCGTACTCAAATATTGTATAACCTTCCTAGGAATTTCGGTTGCAAGTATAAAACGTGTTTCTCGAATTTCTCGCTCCAATTTTCAGTTTTGGCTACGAATGTTAGATGTATCGTAATTATTCCATGAGCATTAAATGTCATTTAATATTTGTTCTACATTTTTTCAGTTGCCATTTCCGAACTACCGAGGTTCGCTTTTGTATTCATGTTCATATTATAGTAACTACTTATTATATTATAGTAAATACTACTACATATTATAGTAAATACTTATAATCAATTACATCGTATGTTTTCTTAAATTCGAGATTTGTGGAAGTAACTACAACATGTCAGAACAAATTAATGTTATATTCTAGTTGTATTTATCAACATCCTAGAAATATACAAGATAAATTTAATGTAAAGCACGAGTTGAGTTTAGTATAAGAACGGTAACTCAGAATGAAAAATTAACCTTATTCGTATTGCTTTTGTAAAATTTTATTCATGCGTAAATTTAACGGTTTTAGATTTCTTCCTGGTTTATTGTACATTGCAAGTTTTGTCCTTTGACAAAGTGGCTGGAAGGCCCGCTACGCTTGAACCAATAAATTGTGCACTTTTCGATCTCTGACCACGCCCTTTTTCGACAAATGTTCAAAAATTTATATCCGAGCAACAGTATAAATTTGTAGCTGCAGCCACCACACAACACAGTATAGTGTTAGGCCAAGCCTCGATCAAACCGGTTTGGTGTTACACAATTACCTCAAAGCGCTGCAATATTTTGTTGACACATTTTTTAATTAGACCTACTTTTAAAACGACCCCGTCCATCATTGATGGCAATGGAAACAAAACGTAAACAAAAACATTGTTTTTACGATAACATTGCAGTTATTTTTTTTGCAGGCAACAAAATCGAGCTCTCAGTTATAGGCTCCGTAACTGAACGGGTTAGAAAATATTCGGTTTATAGGTGCAACGATTTGTTTACTTCTAGTGAACGCCTCTGCCTTTTGGCGGACCAACATTGTTACTTAAAGTTGCAACTGCAAATGTATGCGATAACAAGAAGCCTAACATTAAAGTTAACAAAATGCAAAACAGCTGCTTAAATTGCTCTTAAAGTAGTTCTTAAAAACAGAACATTTCAAAATTGATAATTTACTAGTTTGAGAGACACATCAAGATTTTCCTATACTATTACAAAATTTGGGAAAATTTGTATTTTACATTCCAGCCTAAGTTTATGTATGACCATGTTCAGTAAGTTATGAAAAGTGTCATTTTTGTTACTTGCATTATTTTAAGCAAAGAAAACTAAAGCTGTTAAAAATACGTTTTTATTTTTGAAATGTTGGCAAAGTAATAATGTAGGTAAGAAAATAATTCTCTTCTTGGGCTTTAAAGTGGTTGGTGTACAATTCGGTTTTTGCCTGCAGATGTTTGGTATACTAGCAGGGTTGTCTTTGAAGGGGTTGAGTATGCAACTTTGTAATACAGATGTGTTTGGCACACAGTGGGGTTGGCTTTGAAGGGGCAAATGCATTTCGCCCATAAGCTAATTCTTTAATGTCTGTTCACACTAAATTGACATTTTTAAAAATTAATTTATTAGGCTTAGTGCATTCTTAATAAACAAATTTGTAAAGAAGGTAAACAAAAAATTTAACCTGTCAGGAATGCTATCACGGTTCTCCAGAATAACAAAGGGCGTAGTTATAGAGCCTGTAAAATAGAGTATACCATTTGTATTTTCTCGACTGTAAATATAACTTTATTAGTAACATTTCTAAATTGATATTCAAAAAGATATTTTCTAAATGAATATTTTTTGCGTATGATTGCATTTGAAATATTCAGAAAATATGTAACACATTTTCAATAAATTTACAAACTACTAATTTTTAGCGCTTTAATACATTTAAATTTTCGCGGGAATGTCCGTTCGTTTATCTGTTGGTAAACGTCTTCTTAGCGTCTAAACGTTGAATTGAAAATTAAGAAATACTTGCCTCCTAACATTGGACTAATAGAAACAAAACAGTTTTGATTTCTACTTTATTTTCAAAATACTAAATATAGAAAAGAGAGGAGTCAGATAAAAATGTGTTTGGTAAGACAGACGCTAACCGAGAAAAGTCAATATTGAGAGAGACTGTTTTGGGGG
The DNA here is from genome assembly GCA_022606455.1 of Callitettix versicolor. NCBI lineage: Eukaryota > Metazoa > Arthropoda > Insecta > Hemiptera > Cercopidae > Callitettix > Callitettix versicolor. Next base: position 51,873,831 of record CM040182.1, read on the forward strand.
GAGGGTTCCCCTAATTTGGATAATGCAATTTAGTAAAACCCCAAAAAATGGCAAGGCATACTTAAATTCGAGTATTTCGGTGTCTATTATAAACAGTTAAAGCTCAATAGTAAAAATAATTAATATTTATATAATAATAAATGTAACGAAAGATTATAAGTACAACAAGATTTAGTTTTTCTTTGTAAGCACCCTGATCGTGTAAAGTCAATACATAAAAAAAAAAAAAAAAAAAAACGCAAATCTACTGTTATTGTTTTCTATATGCCTTCGTCAACACACATCGGCATTTTGTTGATGTTTTGATGTGGCCCTCAACATTTCCTTGAACATGTTTACACAACACGTAGTGTTTGTAACATAAGCATTTAACTTTTTGATTATACGGAATATAGTCTAGTCTAGACCTAGACAGTATAGAATAGCTTAAAAGTGAAAAATCTATTTTAATATTTTTTTTAGGTATGTCCGTTTTTAGACTCCCTTAATGAAAAATATGCTTTATTTTCAAGTCTGTCTACGTATATATGCGCACTGGAGACTAAATAAACTAACGTCTGTTTCGCCAAATAACCCTGACATTCTACGGAAATCAGGAAAGGAACCCTTCCTTTCAAAACCGGCTTTAACGATTTGTATGAAATTTAGTTTAAATGTAGCCAGTGCTGAATAAAAACGTTTGTGTCCCTATGTCCTGAAAATCCGATGCAGGAGTTATTGGTAAACTATAAAATCGGTCATAAGGCTTATAGCTCGAACAAGCTTACCTAATTTGAGTTAAAATTATTATGATTCGGAAGTACAAGAAAATGAACCCCGACTGTAGGTTTTGTCGATGGCTATCCAACAGGAATTTTTTAACAGATTTGATTTGATTTATGATTTTATTGTTTTTAATTTGAAGGGGCGAAGTTAGGACCATAAGGTCCTGTCAGCAGAGAGATAGCTAAAAGGAGCGTGAATTAAATATTTTTTTATAGGGGTGAAGTTAGAACCATAAGGTTCTCTCTTACACCTCCAATTTAATTTGAATTAAATTTAATCGCATGTCAGAAAGTTTGCGTCATCTTTTTGCACAGTTTATTATATACCGACTTGAACATTCAATGAAATTACCAAATTTTGTAGGTTAACAGACTTAATATATAGAAGCATCTGTGAGCTAACGTAAAAGAATCGATACGGAAGACTTTAATAGGTTAAAGAATGGCGCATCATCGGTAAGTTAAGGATCTCACAAAGACAAGTTGAGATTTATAAAGTGGGCGTATGCATATAGTGTCCGTCAGCGGTCACTAATGTTTACATTGTCAACAGACAAAAGACATTTGTGTGTTGTATGTGTGTGTGTATGGCCTCACTTCTCGTACCGGGTATCAGGTCGTCAACCTATTGGATAACGGAACCTTAGTAGGCCAGTAGGCACATGACCTGCGAGTTAAGCCTACCTTGTGAATCTACATCTATCAAAGTCAGAACCGGCTACCGGCCACCGGCCAACTTCATTCAGGCTAGGCCTAACAAGGATTACTGTGAGATACGACCATCGATGTAACCGAGGAACCATTTCCAATTTGATCGCGTAACTGAATAAGATTCAAGGCCACCGTCCTCGCTTAGCGGGCAACAGCTGATATGTGACACAGTTATTGCATAGAGAACACATTTACACAGCTGACTCGCGGTAATCCGGCGTTCATCGGACGTTGTTATTGCCGGCTTACTGGAAAGGAAGAAAATTGTAGTAAATTAGTATGTAAATTGTAAAAATAATTACAATACAATACAAACACTTTTATTGAAATAGCTCAGTTGAAAATGGAATTATTATTGGAAAAAAACACAAAAATTAACTGAAAAACTCTTAAAACGTGAAAAAAACATTTCTCTATTTACATTACAAGTCTACTGTACGCATGGACCAAATTTTTTTTTCTGAAAGCATCCGACAAAATATACCGCTTTCGTCCGCACTGTAAACTTGATTTGAACCTAAATCTAGCCTACATGTTAGGCCTATATTTAAACTTTCTTTAAACTTCTGTACGAACGGAGCAACTCCATTAACATCGCACGATAGCTTTTTTTACAAGAAACAGACAAAAAACGGGTTCCATATCGTTTCTTAAATTTATCGCTCCACCCGTCACTCGCTTTAAAGTCATCTTTGTTCATATTTTTTTTTATAAAGACCTTTGCTTTCACACGCATTACCTCCCCAGAAATTGGTGTATGCCTGTTTTGTTGTAAAAAAAAGGGAAAAGAGTTCTTCAATCTCCGGAAACTCGCCCAATTTCATTGTACTTTGACTAACACTAGAGTTGTTGAGTATGATAATTCTTTTTTTTAGAACAGAAATAAAACTGGACATGCCGGATAATAGCGAGTGTACAGTGCTATAAACTAATCGCCGAGCGAAGGAAAATATATCGTTCGCAAACTCGATTTTATTTTCAATACGAAAAAGGGAAATGTTTAGCGCCTAACCAGTAATCGGTTGCAGTCAGTTTTAGTCAAAATTTATTGCTTTCTAGTTGCGTTTATAAATAAATGACTTTTGTTTTAATTATACTTTTTAGCTAACAAATATTTATTCTCTTATACAATTAAGGCCTAAAAAAGTTTAAAAAAACAGAATATACTTAAATTAAATTTAAGACTTTGTTTTCTCGACTTCGTGTAAAATACATTCAAGAATTTTCGACTAGTAAATACCCAAACAATGTCGAGATCTGTTGCTGCTGTAAAATAACTCTTCACTCTACTGAAGAAGAAATATGTTTGAAATCGTTATATTTTCCTGGGTTTGGCCTAGGAAATCGTAATTTTCTGACCTAACGTTTACGTGCTAGGAAGGTACGATAGTATAATTCAAAACAAATGTCCATCAAAATCAAAATCATTTTTCCCGATCATATTTTGCACATGTACGGTAAGCCTACTCGTGTAGAACTGCTTAAAGCGGAAGCCAAGAGGCCACGAGACAAAGGAAATCTATTTAAAAATCTCATTCTTCGTTCGTCACTCTTCGCTAGACCTGATAGGGAGGATCTACAACTCAGAACATGGAAACTCACTCTTGATCCCTTCCTACACGATAAGGTGAGCACTCCGCAGCACGTCTAGACGGTGATGACGGGAAGGAGGATACACTAAACCTGAGACTGAGCTTCCGGATGCTACGTTAGCTTGCACAAGAAGCACTGTGGAGGTTTGTAAAGCTACATAGCTACGATGCGTACAAATCCGTCAATAATGAGCAAGAAATGTTGTGGATTCAAGCGACACGTTTGAATCGCAACTAGTAGTTCAAAGAACAGTAGACCTCGCGGTATATTCTTAAGAAAGGAAGGTGTAATAGCTTAAAGATATATTAACTTAGAGATTCGTTTTTCTTTCGATAGTATCGTGTTATAAGTTAAAATCGACCTGTGTAATAAGATAGAGGTTCTGTACTATGTATTAACTTAGAGACTACAGCGCCTGCAAGCGGAGGCGTCGGCAACATATACACACGGTGCAACACACATGATGAAACTGTAGTCTCTAAGTTAATACACAGTACGGAACCTCCATCTTATTACACAGGTCGATCTCTAACTTATAACACGGTACCGTCGAAGGAAAACGAATCTCTAAGTTAATAAATCTCTAAGCTATTGCACATACGATTTGTTTTTATCCTTTCGAAGGCAAACTAACAAACTATAATATTACGCTATTAATCTAAATAATTAATTGGTCATAATTACAGTGGTAAGATAGATTAATTCACTAAATAATTATTAGTTGTAAACTTTACAGTATTAACAAAATGTGGAAAAACGTTAAACTACGTAAACTCTTATCACCGCTCTTGTTCAAAATTAAGTGCATGTGGTCACTGAATATAAACGTTACTATAAAGATAACCCGTTACTAGAATGATAACCCGTATGACGGCTTTGTGAACGCTCGCTGCTGGTGGCATCTTGCGGCAAAGTGTTCAACAGTTACATAGATAATAGTACTGTAAATTTTCTTGAAAGGTCTCCATTCCCGTCCTTGCAACTTGCAACGTTCGTAGCGGTAGACAGTCCAATTACTTGGACTTAAGCCGCTAATATCGAGCACTCATTATAATGGTGCCTGTACTTCTAGTTCTTTTATATTAATGGTGTGGTGAACAACCTCCAACCGCAGCAGCGCACATAAAAAAAGCGTCGCATAAAAACGTGACAGTATTGAATTTAAAGTTTTATATTCAAAGACGTTTAATTTAAAGCTAAATTGGCGGGATCGAATTCGGCCGATTCCTAAAACTCGCGACACTTTCAAGATGGACGCTTGAACAAAAGCTCTGTAGTTAAATCGATCAAAAGAAAACGACTTTCACCCACAACCTTGCAGGGACGAATAAATAACAGAATTAGCGAACTTCTGTGAGGCACTGCCAGTGTTCTGGTTTATAGAATCGGGTGAAAAGGAACACCATTAGGAGTCGGGGAAAACTTGCAGGAATACTCGATTTGTACGACCAATAGACGTATTATTTTAAATTCAATTAAAAATCCAGTATATTATGAATGTCCACTTTAATTTTAAAACTCTTACAATAATGAAATTAGAAGAACTTTCTTACAAATATGCAAAATATTCAAATTATTTTTGGTATTTGTGGTGATAGTCTATAAGATGTTTGGGAATTATGATCTTAGTGTGGTCTTGGGAGATGTTCTTCGAACCTAGCTGCGAACGAATTTCAGGCCTGCTCGATATAATATTTATTACAATCAGTACACATAATTTTATACAGTGACGGTTTTAAAAAGGTGTGGATGTTTTCATGTTTCAAAAATTGAAACAAACTTATCGATGATCCTGTAAACTTGGATGATTTGATACGCGCTTAATTATTTTTCAGCATTCAGTGGGTAGGCTTACGTATGTGTTTTTATTTTTCCATCTTTTGTTGTGATTTTGCCTTTATAGTCTCAGTGCAAATTAGATTCACAAAATAGTAGCTGATTTTATTAAATTTCTTAGTCGCATTAAATTTGAGCTAATGTTTGTTACCATCGCTTACCGGATCGAGGGCGTTAGAGGCAACTCTGTCACCCTAGTTACCTGAAGGTATGATAATAGGCTATTAGGGGGTATATTTATTTTATAAAACAGAGAAAAAATAACATTTGTCTACACGTAGCAACGAACACGTTCTATTCTCAACCGGTAAATTTAAAGTGCTTATAACCTTAATGAGCTAAGTGTTCGAGGTACAACCTGTCGAATATCGTACCTGTGTAATAACTGAACTTTATGGAACTCCGGAAAGGGAGGGTGTAATACGTTTTGTTCTCTGGGTGTGACTTCCTTCCCTTATTTAAAGGAATGCACAAAAAAAATATAGTTCAATTCTGAGGGGATGTTTTTTTTAAGCACCATTCAACCGAATGTCGGGCCTCGGGGCCTATTGTTCGCAAATTTCCCTTGTCTCGATTCTTTAGTAAAAAAACTCGAGAAAAGCAAAGAACCTTCTAGTAATAGACCAAAACAACTAAATAACTTTGTTTTAAGATTTGGGTCACTTTTTTACTGCTGGGGGATTCTATCGAAACAAAACCAAGGTTGGACTTTCTTCTCATTGTCTTAGAAAAGTGCTAACGGTTCTTAGAAGAGCTAATGCAAGGTTGAACAGGTTTACTGTTAGAGTTTAGCTACCATAACGTTAACACTTTGTAATACAGCGAATGGTAGGTCTAACAGTGAAGAACAGAATCAGGCTAAACACTGAGGTCGCCCTAAGAAAGTGCAATAGGTTACTAAAAAACATTGTTTGTAAATCAGCTGATTTTACTATAATAATTTTTAAATGGAATGAAGATTTATTACATTTTCAAGGTGATCATCTTAAAACACTTTAAAAGTATTGCGCTATCCAAATACTTCCGTCTTGAACAAAATGAAGTGAGATATTTTTCCGTTATAACCGAAGCTTTAAATTGACATAGCAGGCACGTTTTTAGAATTTCATTTTAAATTATTCACAATTTATCGTAAACAATATGGCTTGCAAAATTGTTTATTATATAGAAATCTGAAATAGATATAGCAAGTTAGTTGCGTTAGATAAAAGTTATTTAGCGAGTAATAATAATTCTAAAATTTCAGTTTTCTTTTAAATGACAATAGAACATTAGAATGTTGACCATTTATGAACATCTCAGATTTGAATACTATATGAACAACATTTATCATCGATTTTACGAAAATTCTTTGTTTTCTACGTGTTTGCTTTGACAATTATTACATTTGCCAGTTTAGTTAAAACTGCTTTCATTCCCGACTTACTGAGTCTCAAGTCGATAAAATTGTGTTTTGGCCAGAAAAATGTTCCCGCAAGGCCTTAATCTATGACTACAGGCTATAGGCTACACAACGTAGTCGAAAAATCACCTATAGTAGCATTCATAGGGACTGTAACATTCTACTCGATCAAGGAAATGATTACGTCAACTGTCAAAAGGAAGGAAAACGGCAGGAACAGGTTCAGGCAGTCCTTAAGCCGTTTAGGTTCAACATCTCGACTCTTTACTTACTGCCTCAGAACCTTACTGCCTCGGAAGACGGAGGCGACCTTCAGTTGAGAAAGCCTTGTAAGGTATTCAAATAGACACCAGTCTTGGTGTAAAAACGTGGTCAAATGCGACCAATATGCCATTGCAGCCTGACAAGCCCCGCCCACCTTGCCTGGCTGCCAAAAACGCCAAGAATGTGCTGAAACTGTAAATCAAGGACCCGTAGGTCTGTAAGAATGAAGACACAACCCCTATCAGTAAAACAGTACCGATCCTTGACCTTCACCATCAAAATTCAAATTTGCTGCAGAATTGGGTAGTAAAATCCACTTGCAAATCTAATGCACTGCATTAATTTTCTTTAACCAATAGTCTATTCATTTATAAGACGTTAAACTTTTCACGAAATGGTTTTTAGTTCGAGTCGAAGTTATTACCGTTGCTTTTCCCTTACCGTTAAAACGCTGATCCCTTGTCCTCATTAGTCTAACTGGCATAAAGTATTGATGTTAAGGGGAAAAATTCACGAATTTGTGATTTCAAAACGTTTTTAGAGGAAAAAGCATAAAAAAATATTAATTTATGTCCGAGAGAATGATTTGTAACTTGAAACTAAAAAAGGACGTTTCAACTTCCTCGAACATCATTTGAAGCAATTTTCTTCTGTAAATCAATTAGTTTCTTTATACGACAAATGTTGTCGGATAATATTAGCGAATTTCAAAGAAATGAGCTGATAACACATTTTATCGTTAGTATCTTATCTATTCATAATAGCCACACTCGTGAAACGTGTGATATGACTTTTTTCAATCAACACTTTGAGGTAAAACACACACACACACACACACACACACACACACACACACACACACACACACACACTTTTAAAATTTTAACGAGCCCTCAAAAAGTGATTTAGAGGTTAGAATCAGTCTCATTTCAAGGTCCCGGTTGTAGATCTTACCATGATGTCTTGCTCCAGTAGCTCATCCCCCCCCCCAAAAAAATGCTAAAAAAGGGAGATCAACAAAAAATCGAGGATAGAAATTTCAAAACAATAATATAATAAAGAAATTAGAAGTAACAATAGCGATAAACAATAAAAATGTAGGCTAGAACTTAATACATCGTACAGACTCGGCTAAGATATTTTCTTGCATAGATGAGATTATACAACTATGTAATGTAATTGAATGCAGGTGTATAGGCTATTAGGAAGTGATAATATTAAGCTAACAACTTGAACTGTAATAAATATTAATCATTTATTGTCGTTTAGGTTGTGAGTTCTGAGCTTAATATTAAGTGGAAGTATGTTTGTCAAGATTATTGTTATCAGCGCTTCCCCTCCCTCCCAAACCTCTGTCGTACATAAGGGCAAAGAAGCGTGGATGTAGTAATGTTGATAAAGATACTCGGAATGGCCGGAATCGATGCGCAGAATCGTTTTGCGCATTCCGACAGCAACGCATCCAGAAGTGGGATCAGATTTCGAATATTAGATATGAACAGCTTGCGCATTGGCTTAATGAACCACTTAAGTCCAAATCTGTTAAAATAAACAGACGTGTTCAATTCCAGGAACTACAGCTACAAAATTTAAGTAAGTTACAATGTCGAACTTGTTACAGAATCTGAACACTATTCATTTCCGAGTGTCAATTCGATGATGATGTTGATATTATCGTATGAACGAACTCGTCGTTCATGTGGAATATTTGATTCCAATTTCGAATCCTTTTATATGAACGGCTGAAAATAATCGGGGCATTCCAAGTATTTTGACATTCGGAATCACCAAGTATTTGATAACATGTGTGGATGTATGACAAACCACGCTACTGTCATGGAGTCTGAAGTTGTAGAAGTCCAATGTTCCGTAACTCTTGGTATCCCATGATGTTGCAAACATTAACTGTTTCAAGAATATTTGTGTTTTATTTAAAATGTTCAAATTAATTGTTGCACTGTCAAAATAATGTATGACAATTTTTCCAATGAGTGTTAGTGGACCTTAGCGATGAGATTGTGAATGCTATCACTGCTACTGGGAACACTGTTCTTGGCATTGAGCAGTGAGCAGTTGTGATTGCTCTGCAACTAACCTGCTCTTTGTTCGGTGTTGTCTGGCTCTTTGTTTTACAATGAAATTTAAGCGCAAAGCAATAATAAAATAACACTGGAAAATAGCTGAAATAAAAGTTAGCCTATTTGTAATGTTTATTAATTAATAACATATTGTTTATTTCACTGTAAGTAATAATTTATTTTCTATTAATTAAGCAGATAAGCTTATTTTTACTTTTATAAATTAAATCATAGTTTCAGGTGCTTAACTAATAATTTTATCTTTTTAAAGTATTACTTATATTACTTTTTACGAATTTGGAAGTTTTTATTTGTTAAATTTTTATATTAATTGTTGTTCTACATGGACTACCGTGAAAACATCTACATGTTTTTCCTATTATTTTGATAAACATCAAAATTACTTTAATTTGTTTTTTAATTACAATAATATTTATTTTTGACAAAATAATTTCTAGTCAATTTAATGTCTTTTACGAACAGATAATTGTTATGAACAATAGCTTATATAGATATATTTTTGCACTGTAAAGAATATAAATTATCTGCACTTTATCAATTTTATAAAAAACTTCTATTTTCATTTTAAAATTTTGTTGTAATAGTATTTTTCATAAGAGATTTATTAGCGTAATAAAACAGTACCGAGCAGTGAGCAGTTAGCTCATGGCAGTACGTTGTCTTATTAGTAAACTGTTCTCCAAACTGTGATTAAATCACTGCTAGTGTGCACTGCTCAGAGCATTCACTGCTAACAGGAAAACAGTATTGCAAACGGCATAAGATTGAATAGAAGTACTTGTTGCAGAGAGAACACGAATTACCCATCAGTCGTGTTAGGTCGTGCTTTTGACCAATTTGTCCAGGGCTGCGCAGGGAATGCACACACAGTAATGTACACAGTTATTTCTCAGAATAAGGAAATATTCTTTTCTCATACATTTTATCAAGCCGAGTTCTATTCAAGAGTCCTTGACATTTTATCAAGCCGATAATAATTGCAATAAATTACCTATCGCTGCAGGAAATTAAATAATACCGTTTTTCTTTTTTTTCAACAAAGGACGAGTTTTTATAAATCGGATTCTATTTTTAAATTAATTGAATAAAAGTTTTTAAAATTGAAACCTGATTACTAAAAATGCGAGTTAATTAGTTTTACGCATAATTTATTTAGATTACATAACACTTTGATTCTATGCCAAAAACTATATACAGTAGTTTTATGGAGGCTACAGCTTTGTTAGGTTTGCTAGGGGATATTGTGAATGTAGGTGTGTAAAGGGGATTGATGTGCCTTTGCTTGAACTTCATAGTGTGGCAGGTAGTACAACAGGTTATGTAAGGTCCGCACTTTGGCAGGTTTTGTTGCTGCATACGCTCTATGATCGGATTGCTTTATTCGAAAGCGATTGGGGCCAGAAAGACGTGTAACGCGGCGTTATCAGTGCCAGGATGGGTGTGTGGATGGCCTCCACATGAAATTTCAGGCCCCAAAATCTGAAGCAGACCCCCCTTATCAAGGTGGTTTTTTTTTATGAAGCAGAAAAAATTGGTCACTATACACCTAGAATGGAGTTTATTTTTTTCGTTGGTTTTATTTTATGTTAAACATTAATTAAACAGTTAGCAAATAATTTTCGAAATTTTTTTCTAACATCTAAAAAAAAGTCACCTCCGGGCCTCTAAAGTATACTTGGACCCCGTTTTCTGGGGGCCATACACTAGGGACTGCTTTTAAGGGCAATATATGTGGCAACCCTGTCAAGTTCGGTTGCTACGAAAACGGACCGCGATTGGTGGAGAGCAGGGTTGGGCCTACCGTTCACTTCCCGAGTACATTCGGCCTTGTCCTGCAAAACCTACTGGTTTTTAATTGAAGTAAAATTTGTGCCTAATCCTGTTCTTCCCATGATGTTATTCCTTCTCAGGAAGATATGTCGCTACTGGGTAACTGTACAGTGAAGGTGCATGACCTTTATGCATGGTGACATTCTCAGGATGCGGTGCGACTGCTGGGTAAACGGGTATTGAAGATATCGGGCCTACAATTGTACTATCAAAGTTAGGGAGATGGTTGACAATTAGGTAACCGGCTATTGGCATCTATATTTATATGAAGACTGGGAGATAATTCACACTGGGTATATTGGTATCTGGGAGAGGACTGACTGCTCGGTAACCAGACACTGGGCAGTGGGCTCTTAACTGTGGGCTCTTCCAAGAGAGGGTCTAGCAACCAAATAAAGATATCGATCAAATACTCTGAACAAAATTTTGGAGCTCTTCTCTTCTGGATGGATAAATTTATCTAGATAATATGAAATTGGTGTACATATTTAGAAACTGCACAAGAAGCTCAACAGCTGACGTCGGAAACCCAAAAAATGTCCTCAAGGAACGAAAACCACCAACTACCTTATTAGTTATCGAACACATTTTTTTAAAAAAAAGTGTAATAAGCATATGGCCGCATACCAAATTTTACTTTCCTGATGTTTGTCCTTAAGTAAGACAAGCAAATATCATGGCATTTTTGATGATAGTAGAAGTATAAAAAAATGCTAGAATAATAAATACTGTATGTAAAATGTGAAATTAATATACGAGATACCTAATTGTAAAAATCTAAATTTCAGTAACGCAAATTAAATTTTATATTTGTTTTCTGTTTTATTATTAGTGACTATTTTTTCTAAACATTTTTTAAAATTTAATTACTTTTCGAATATGCAAAAGTGGTAATTTAAGAAATATAAAACAGCCATCAGGCTACGTGAGCCTATCTAAGCCAATGTGGTTTTTATTATATCCTTCCTTTAATAGTGAACGTTTCCACTTTTTTAAAAGTTTTTCTATTTTTAATTCAAGTCAAGGAATTCTGTAAATGTTTTAGTTCTCACCTTGTATTACAGCAACTGTAGTATTATAGACAACCATAGTTACTAGCGATACCTGGTAGCGGCGTCATGAACTAATTGAATTTAGCGTTTCCACAGATAACGGAAGTAAATTTTTGTAGGAAAATTACGTGATTTTCAGTGTTAATAGAAGAAATGAAAATCCATGATACTTTTTCAATTGCCTATTTAAACATGTTTTTGAATAAAATTGTAATAGATTTTTACAAACAAACAACGTTTTTTATTATTGTTTTATTTGGCAGGACCTACTATTTGCAAATTGTATGAGAAATACATTGTCATACGTTTCACGCTCTAACCTTTCTAAATACAAAAATAAATATTTTAAATAAGCTAAGTTTTCCTTTTCTGTACGTTATAAATACAACAAAGTTTGTAAACATTTATTTTTCGGCTAAATTCTTTCTGTTAAGACGATAGAGTTGCATTGGCTGCGATCTAAAAGCGATTATAAGGAACGCCAGGAATGGCAAACAGCTGTTCTCCAAGATAAAATAAAATTTCCGAGAAAAAACAGATTATTTTTACTGCTGTAGGTAATGGCGAAATTATATTTTCTCAGGCAACAAACATATGGTGTTTTAAGCCTGTACAAAGCAATTCTATATTTAGCGAGCGATTGCAGGCAAATTTGATATACACGACTGATAGCAGTCTATGCTGCTATAAGCCATAAATACCAGATGATCTTTTCCCAAGGTCACGATAGTTGAGGCAGTAAGAGATTGTGTTATACGCGTTGCGTACGGCCTGTACTGATTTTCGGTATGTCTGCAAAGCCCCTCTAATGTTTAAACGGTATTGGTCACAACAAAGTTATTTTCTGAACAGTGTTACAAAATTACAGCTAGTTCGTGAAGTACAAAAATACAAGTAGGTTATTTTAAAGTCTAAAGGAAAGATTATGGTGAAATAGCCTGTCATTAGGATTATTGTTTTTATAAAAATTTAATATGGTGCAAGTTTTATTAGTAAATTATGTATGGTTTTAATTTTTTTTATGACTGAATGCTGCAGTTATATTCAACAGCTCAATAACGTTTTTAAGTTATCCCAGGATCCTAAAATGGCTTTTTATGTCATTGCCGTGACTTTTAGTATAAAGCTTTTGTGTATTCCTCAAAAGGATAACAAAAAAAAGTGATTTTAACTATTATTTTTTTCAAAATTTTCAGTTGTTTTTAACAATTTTTCTAAAAAGGATGTTTCAAATACCCCTGGCACGAACTCTACTGAAATTCACAAGGCCAGAATATTAGACTCCAATTACTCTAGTCGAAAAAACGTTTGAGGAAACACCTCATGATATCACCACATAACGTCAATACTTTATGCCAATTAGACCATTGATTATAAATGTACTAGAATGATAACCTTATGAGAGATATGTGGACGCTCGGTGCTGGCGGCATCTTGCGGCAGTGTTCAACTACAATTAAATAGGTTATAGTACTGTATTTTCTCAAACACATCCACCCCCTGTCCTTGCAGTTTGCAGCATTCATAGCGGCAGATAGTTCAATTACTTGGACTTCACCCGCTAATATCGAGCGCGCTTTTTATAGCCTATTGGTGGCTGTACTTCTAGAGCGTTTATATTCAATGAAGAGGAGGCACCGTCGTTAACGGAAGGAGCAAAGTTTACGCGGTATATATAAATTGCATTAAAAACCAATGTAGTTTGTTCGTTACAATATTGTTTGTAGAGGAAAAATTGTTTTCACGTTTTACCAACACGTGTCTTGAGATTATCCTCGCTCCAAGTCGCAGCAAGTAACGTCATTCAAATTTAGAGCGAAAATCACTTTGCAGAAGCAATTAAAGATTTTTGGCGAATAGTTAATGCAGCATTTATTTTAGAACAAACTGATATATATCGGTTCTATACATAAATTCAAATATGTATATAAGGAAAAATCATGATGGTACACTATCATATTCAGTCTATTATTTTTGGACATAACTAACCACAAATACTGAAAGAGATGGTTAGTAATTTTTGTAATCACTATTCCTATTACATATGTACGATATACATTGTAAAGACCTCTTAAAACATGTTCTACAAACCAAGTACATTTTACTATATATCAGTGGGAAAATGTCTTTAATTTATAACGTTGTGAGACATGATATTAAGAAAATGAAAACCTTTACATTTATCAATAACGCTTCAATAATCAGTCGTCCTTTTTTCCACTTT
>CM040182.1:51892605-52202505 GCA_022606455.1 Callitettix versicolor
GATTTAAAAACTGGATAAAATTAGCGGTCAGAATTTTCAAAATCCCTTAAAATTAAGAAATTTTCTGACGGCTTTCGTGGTTCAGTTTTTTATTTTTAATGTAGTTAGAATGCTTCAGTTACTAATGTATGTTTTAGTTCTGATTATGATTGTGAAATTATAATTAGGGATAGAATAATACTCTTGGAAAATCGCTACCATCACGTCAACGATATTGATGGGTGAAGTGTTTATTTCTTTCCATTCAAATTTGTAGATTTAATTTAGTGGCTAAGGTTTGAACCCTTAAGTGGTATGGTTGTTTTTGAAGCACGCACTGGTATCCTGAAAACCCTGATAAAAACGACCAAGAATTATATTTTAATGAAAACACTAAATATGTAAATATGTATTTTTATATATTAAATTTTAATACAATATTTTAACTAAAACGCCAACCTTTTATTAAAAAGAAAAAATTCAATACATTTCTTAAACTCTTTTGTACATACATTGTAACAATTTACAATAAACGTAGACATTAAAAAAGACTAAAATTCACATACTTTTGACTTCACAATATAAACTATGATAGGCTTGTGTTTTTAAGTTTCTCTAAGATAATCTCCGTTTTAGCCAGTATATACATCGCAAGAATTACAACAAATAAGAGTTAGTGAATGGTTTACAACCGTTGTTACAGTTACTGCATACAGTTTCATTTTTTTGTCTAGGGAACGTGCGCAAATGTGGAGGTAGCATCTTTGTTTGATGGCTTAAGTTTTTTTCTCTTTTTTTATCTCAGTTTTATTATGCTCTTGTTGAAAGACATACTAAACATAATAATACTTGTATAAAATATTTTTTTCAAATCACGCATCTGGTATTCTAGAGAGTCCCGACATCCCATACTGTTATTTCTAAAACATTGCAACTAATTTATAACTGACCGAGTGAAACGAGGTATCTGTTTTACTCGTCCGTTCGGTTTGCAAAACGAATTGATCGAGTTTTTTGAAATTTGTTACGAAGGTAACATGTACAAAGTCCGAACGACGTATGTCAAAATTTTCCCCATTCACTTGCGTTTCAAGGAGGCGGCCTCTCATTTGACGATAACTTATGCAGTTGCTGACTATTCCTTGCAAAACTGGCCAATCGGCAAGACTTATAATTTTGACCGCTTCATGAAGAAACAGTATACATTTTTCAATAAAACTGCTCCGGAAAACTGGCCCAGGGAGCCTTTGCGAAATTTTGTACTATGGAAGTTTTAAGTAAACACAGCCTTTTGAATAAGAGTATTCGTTGGGGTGAGGGCGGTAGTTGGAAGGAAAGGAAAACATGTTTAAAAAGTAAATCGATCGGTTTGAAATAATAATCACAATTTATGAATCATTGTAGTATATACATTTCAATACAGATAATTATTATTATAGACATTTTTACCGGGCATTACAATATCTCGTTTTAACGATATTTGATATAAGAATGTAATCTTCTTGTACTTTTTGTATTTCATTTTCTTTGATGGATACAAACACAAAGTGCACAATAACCTCAAACTGTATTTTTACATTGTACTTGTACTTCGTATTTTATGTCGGTATTAACAATAGATGAATGCACGATGGAAGGAGAAATCACAAATATATTTGTGTAAAAACAGTGTCCAAAACATGTGTTTGGTATTCGAAATGCTTGTCCCGACACGACGGACAGGGACAGGGGACTGTCAGTAGGACTACATAACCTATACGTTTAATGTCTTTTAAGGAAATACTAAAATTGTTTTAAGCACGTTATGCAAAAAAGTGGCATATGTAATGGGATTGTCTATTCATGATTAATAAGTTAGCTGTAAAACATACAAAATATTGTCTGATTTGTGATGCCCCGCATGCATTTTGCCTATGACAGTTAAAAATGTCTTGTTAAACTTTTCCACAAACAGTCATTTGTAGTGCAAAATCTTTTTGCAATGTCAGAAGCAGGTTAAAAAATCTTTCTAAACATACCTCATTTATGCTTGTACGAATAGTATGTGCTGACGCGAGAATATGTATGTTATGTTTACCGGTTACATTGGCGGAAAAGGTTACGAGCGCGTCAGAGCGCCGTCGTGGAGCGGTGGCCAGGCAATTACTTTAGAATACACTGTCGGGTAATGTTCTTTGAATTACTAATTTTGTCTCTATCTTTATTAAGTTTCTCTGCATAGCAGAGTACAGAAAAAAAGTGATATACGACAAAATATCGTGTCTGAATCAAGACATTCCGGGATTCGTCGAGAGAATTTAATTTTATTGACCTGTAGCTGTGATAAAAGTGAAATAAATAATATGATAAATAATGAATAATAAAATAATAAAACAACAAAAAATGTGTCAATGTGGGAGGAAATATGCCTGCCTTTAACACTGGCAAGCAAAAGTAATTATAAAAAATTCATATTTTTGGTTTATTTTAAAACCAACAGATTTTTTAACGAAAATTTTCATTAGTCGTCATTCATTTTGACACCGATTAACGTATTTTATTGATAACGAAGATTTACTTAAGTCGGCTTCATTTTCAAGTGTCTATTTATTTGTTATTCAATGTTGTTAGTGTTTAGAAAATTGCTTGCAACACGTCAGCAAGGTAGCTTGTTTGTCGCAATTATTTAGGTTATGTATATATATATATATATATATATATATATATATATATAATACTTCTTATATGTAAGAACAAACCGAAAAGGTTTTCCTCAAATTTTTCGATCTTTAACAACTGTTATTTGTTAGAGCATGCAAGTCCCAAGTGCGCCAATAGTAAACTACATGACTGAACAAAGACAAATAAAACGAAGCAGATGTATAGTTTTTGTTAATATGCGATAAATTAAAGCACTTCAAGATTGATTTTTTTAAACGATTATTGTTATTAAATCTGAAATTTTTTGAATAAAACAATATATGAATAAAAAACGCAAAATACGAATGAAAATCAATGCACACTTCTACGTGTGGCCGTAAATATGCTTGTACATTTACAGAGGAAATAGACAAAGAAATGCAAAAAACGTGAAGGATGTCCTTCATAAAATGCAGAGGCACCTTAAATTAGGGCTGGCAGGTAGTTATAAATATTGCCAAGGGTATGTCATATAAAAGCGGAGCCTTTGAAATGACCCTGAAAACTATAAAACTTGTTACAATCAGGACAGAGACATTCTCATTCGGAAATTTTGTTGATGCGAAAGTTGTTAATAGTTTTTTCATCAGTCCGATGTTAATTTTAACGAAATAAGTGAGAAGCACAAGAATGGAGGGAGGAAGAGATGCTGTTAAGTTATTGGTTCAGTTTGGGTCAATGACCTCGAGTGATCAGATCGTCGAGTTTCCCTCTTCCAACCATGATACCATGATAGTCAATCGTAACACTTCGGGCTTAGTTTTAACATTCTTGCAGATAGATTATCTACAAATCGAAGAAAGAATTTAAATAAATGTTACTAAATGTTGGCTCAAACTGTCACATTCAATAAAATGATTTAAAAAGAGCTTAAATGAAAATCCTTAAGCGCCTAAGCAAAACGTATGTGCCAATAAAAAATGTAATTAAAGGCTAATGAAAAAACCCGAAAAATCTTCAGTGATAAAACCTAATTTAAAGCATGTGACATCGAAAGTATTCACAAGATCGGTTCGTCACTTTTGCCTCAGATTCTGGTAAGTTATAAATAATTCGTGACTCAGTGTATACAAATTTCAATAGAAGTCACAGTAAAACAAAATTTGTTCAACTTGTCTAAAACAAGCGATTTTTGATGTTTTTTTTTAACAAAAATGCATAAAAACTGAAGTTTTTGAAACGTTGCAAACACGAAACGAAGGAGGTCTTGGTTAATATTCGCTAAATCTAACCACTTCATGATTGACCGATTAAACGATTGTTGTTATTAAATTTGAAATCTTTTATATTAACAAAGATATTAATTTAAAAAATGCAAAATACGAATGAAAATCAATGGATATCACGAGTGGCTATAAATGTGCTTGTACATTTACTGAAAGAAAATATACAAAGAAATGCATAAAATATAGAGCAAAGTTCGTTTAAGTTCAGTTTTTCCCCTTAGATAACAGTACGAAATAAATGTATATGTAAAAACTCAGGGGGCCTTTTTCCAACTCAGGGGGCCTGTAAACAAATATATTTACTAAAATCTGAATATTGAGTTTTTGCAAGATAATATTTTTATATTTCTTCGTAATATGAGGTTTTCTTTAGTATATTTAGAAAGAATAATTATGACCCTGTTTATGGCTTAAGGTAAATGTATGGAACCTACCTACGAGTTTGGATGTAAAGCAACTCGTGCAACTAAAAGCATAGTGTATAACTTAGAAAATCTTTTGTTTTCATCACATCAAATGCTTGTAAAACAAATACAATCAAACAGCTTTTTAGGCCTAACCATAGCGAACGCGGAAGAACATGCAGTTACTTAAACCTAACCTAAATGTTCAATGTTTAAATTAATTTAAAAAAATAATTTTAAAACTCAAAATAATTAGGTAAAAAACATACAAATGCTCTACAGATGTTTTGTCGGCACAGGACCTTATTTACCCTCAAACTCCGTGACAGGACTGATCAAGCGGCAAATATTTAATCAACGTTTAAGATGTGGCGTTCATAGGCTACCCATATTTTTTTCATATTACTGCGGGGGAAAATAACGTCAACTAAAAACCTTTACATATTGTTAGAGTATAAACATGCCCAAAACGGATTGGTCCACTTAAAAAACTCTAAAGAGCTGGTGCTTACCAACTGAACCACCCCTAATCCAACATTGGTTACAGGTTAAAAGTAGTTTGGTACGTGATGGTACCTCACTCCTGTTGTATAGTTTCTTTATCGTCTACGCATGTCAAGTCCAAGCCAGCATCATCAAGAGCCATTAGAAACATAGTCAAATATACCGTTTGGCATCTTTAAGTTCTCGTTAAAAACAGATTGCCGAAAAATAGAACTAATAAAATATATTTTTGTTCATCAGCGTATTAAAAACCTGAGATTTTCCACAAATATTTTCGAAAAAAGACTGCTCGCGTCTTTTTTCGTACGCCATGAACATCTGGTAAGCCAAGACATTTTGTGAAAGATGCGTCATTGCAGCAGGTTGTGAAATCGCAGATTCCGCGAAAACACTTCCTGCAACGGACTTTCTCTGCCCTTGTTTTCACCCAATTACCGGATCTCTAATGCCCTAATGGCGAGATGGTGACTGGAGAGAGAAAGCCGGGCAAACATCACTTCACTAATGCGCAGCTTTTGTTTTCTCTTTCTTCTGCGAAGAGAGTTTTCTACCGATCTCCGATTTTACTTCCGGCTCGAGAGAATTACAGTCACCGTACCTGTATGTGGCCTTTTCATAAAAAAGTTACAAGAACTTTTTCGTATTTAATTTAGATATTTTAACGCGGCCCGTAACACCCGAACAAAACTCATTAATGTTCCGGAGTTCAGTAGAGATTCAAAGTAGCAATATAGATACCGCTCATGTTAGTCTTTCCGAAAATATTTCCGAATTTTAGTGAAATGTAGTAACACCTGAAATTCTTCTTGTCTCTGCGGTTAAGCGCGAACACTCATAATCAGCTTATTTACATTCTGCGAATACGCATGTATTATTCAGCAAGCTTTATTAAAAAATAAACGCGTTTTTTTTGGCTACTGATCTCGTATGTGAAAATTGTTAAACTAATCTATATGGCAGTATACTCGGTAAACTGAGGCAGTTTAAAAAAAAGTAGCTTGTACTATTTTTAAGATGGGATATTCTATTGGTTGGTTGAAATTTGATTAGGGGTAGAAAAATGGGCGGTAATTTTCTACCAACCAGAATGTAAGGATTTAATGTAAAATATCGTCCTAGCAGTTCCCACACTTCGGCCAATACCGATTCTAGGAATATAATAGAAGTTTCTCTTCCTTGTTTGGTACCTTTGGCAATTTATGGTAAAATGTTTGACCATACGAATACGCGGAAGTAAGGGTTTAACATCGAAAAAACTATAAAAAATGTGCCAGACAGTACAATGAAAACTCCGTCAGTGAACTAGTCGAACTAGCTGATCCACTACCTGCTGAACTTTCAACTGATAATGCAGACAATCAAGAAAGATGTTATCAAAATGTGCAAATGGAGCTGATGCAATTGCCGATATGGTAAACAACCCCCATGCTGAAGAAAAGGATGCTGACAATTCAGAAAATATCTCATCCTGACGGCTTAAAAGCAACTGAATCAGATCTTGCCTACATTGAACAGCAATAGGATCCTCACTGCGCGATCTTCTGTTTTTACAGCTTTGGCGCAATATCGCCGCGTCCAAGAGAGGCAACAAGTTAGCCCAGAAAACCAGACTTTTTCAGAAAATAATATTATTTTTAAGGTAAAAATACTGCAGATTTTGATTACAGTTTTTTACCAAGTTATTTTAGTTGTTAGTGTATAACCTATTTTTTTTTAACATTAAACTTACTTTTCTCGTTTTCTCTTCATTTACAAACTCTGTATTGCTTTTTCCTTATCCAAGGCAGTTTCTGTCCCAATTACCTCGGATAGTCGCTGTACTTTATTAACTCGAAAATGAAACGTTTGTAACCTCTAAGCTAATTGTTTTTGCTCGGACAAAAACAAAAACTTATGAGCTACTCGTATCGCGTGACACTTCTGAGACCCGGTTGAGATAACACTTTCATAACCTAAAATTAAACTCTTAACGAAAATAAGAATTTAATTTATATGAGCTAATCATACTCTCTTTCCCGGCGAAGGCTGAACGTGGCACACAGAGGCGGGACTGTGAATGCTATCACTGCTAGTGAGAACACTGTTCTTAGCACTGAGCACTGAGCACTGAGCAGTTGTGATTGCTTTACAACTACCTCAGCTCACTGCTCAGTATTGCCTGCCTTTTGTTTTACTCTTTTACAAGGAAATTTACGCGATCAAAGCGATAATAGAATAATACTGAAAATTAAGTGAAATAAAAGTTATTCTATTATTGATGTTTATTAATAACATACTGTTTATTTTACAATAATTAATAATGAAGGTCTATTTGTTTTTCTTTTCTTTTAATTAAATAGTTAAAAAAACTTATTTCTACTTTTATTAATTGATCATAGTTTCAAGTGTTTAAATTATGATGTGAAAACATCTAAAACGTTTTTTCCTACTATGTATTTTGAATAGGCTATCACTTCATTAGCTTTTTTTGTAATTACAATATTTATTTTGAACAAAGTCATTTCTAGTCAATTTAATTTTTTTACCGATACATAATTACTATATTAGATACTGTAGCTTAAATATATATATATATATATATATATATATATATATATATATATATACACACACACACACACACACACACACACACACACACACACACACAATAATAAATTGTTCGCACTTATTTTACTTGTTTTATAATATACGTCTATTTTCATTTTATTTTAAAGTTTTGTAATTATCAAGTATTTTTCTCAAGAAATTTACTAGCGTAGTAATAAGAATCGAGAAGTGAGCAGTTAGCACACTGTTATCTAAACTGTGATTAAATCACTGCTACTGTTCACTACTCAGAACATTCACTGCTAATAGTAAAACACTCTTAAGCCCACCACTAGCGGCACAGCCGATGAATTAAGTTAGAGATAGAAATTAGTTAACACCATTAACTGTTTTTACACATTTTTAAAACACGAAATGTTATATTTTGACAAACCTAAAAGCTTTTTTAGAACGCTATAAATGGATTGAAACTCTTATAAATTTCGATTTCCTTCTAATTTTCATATACGTACATGTGGGGGGGATACTTTGAACCTTGGAACCTGCCTCTACCGGAAATGCGTTGGAATAATAATTGTTCCCTTATTTCTAGTCTTTGTGTATGCAATGTCCATGAAAAGCAGTATTTCTTATTTAATTCCTACTGTTTTACTTCCGATAATAATCTTCCATTTTTTAACCTGTAAGCTTTGTTAATAACCTGTCCCAACGGTTATTTTAATCTACAAACAGCTCGAAGTTTTGTAAATTTTTTTACAGATCCATAAAGAAGCAGCAAGTTTAAAGTATTAACTATTCAGTTTGCTACTATTAAATATAAAAATATACAGACGTTTTAACACAAAAATAATTTCCGTTTTCTAAATTTCGTTATTCATATTTTATGTCTATTTATGAAGATTGCAACTGTTATTACTGTGTGCATTAAAGTAGTATAACCAGTTTAATGTAGGACTAATTTTTGTAATTTGTTGCTTTAGGAGTTTTGGAATTTTAATTTTTTTATAAATACAGTACGTTATATTCCTATTAGTTGTCACCCTGTAAGACGTACAAGATGTGCAGTTATTAATAGGATTTTTTAAATTATATTTTTGCAAGTTATTTAATCAGCATTTTCCTTGAAGTTTAGACGCTGGGGTACACAGACAGAATGACGACAGCCCAGCCCCAGGACAATGGTCGGAGAACGCCAGTTAGTCCCTCTATTAATTAAACTCTTACGCGAAGGCTGAAGGACAAACGCGATGAGTCAAGGACGTTATAGCCTATCTTTTGTAGTCTTACTTCCTCGACTTCCTTCATCTTTTCAACTGCCAACAATAGTAATGCATATCGGTTTGGTCCTGAATGGCATATTGGATACGGATTCGCCGCAATCTGGAAGCCTAATCAAAATTCACTTGCCATTATCGTTTAGGCTAACACTTTAGTAAACTTCTATCTCTAACGAAACAATTTTGTTGGCAAAACCGATTGTGCTTATTCATTAGTTAAACATTCAAGATAACAAATTTGGCTTTGCAGATACAACAACCAATTGTACAAACATGCTTAATATAACATGTTTGTTATTAGGTCACTTTAACTACATAAGCCTACAGTATATCTTAGAATTTAGACATTTGTATGGATTTAGGCTATTCCACTGATGTTTAGGGTCAATTCAAGGACGCTTCGTTTTCCTATGTACTTCTGTCTGTTTCTCTATATGTGCGCCGAGTCCAAACCTCAGCGGAAAATTGACCGAGAGAAGGGTCAATCTGTTCCAAAACTTCATCGTTCGACTTTTCGATTGTGTTTGTTACGAAGTTTTGGTCAAACACATTGACCGATTGTTTTGAAATTTGTTATGAGGTACCTTGTATAAAGCCGACGTATGTGCAAGATTTTTTCCCATTCACTTTCGTTTCAAGATGGCGCCTCTTGATTTACCAAATGATTATACGCAGTTTTAGCCAAATGTATTGATTGTTTTGAAATGTGATGCAAAGGTACTTCATGTAAAGCCTTTGTATGAGTAAGATTTTTTCCCATTTACTTCCGTTTTAAGATGGCTACTTCTGATTCGTTAAGAGACTGTATGTAGTTTTGGCCAAACGCATTAAAGGATTGTTTTGAAATTTGGTAGATGTCCTGTATCAAGTCCACAATGACGCATTTGATTACTTTCCCACTTTTTCTTTCGTTTTTAAGATGGAGGCCTCTGATTTAACCATGACGAGTAAACGCAGTTTTGGCTGAACGCATTGACCGATTGTTTTGAGGTTAATACAGAAGGTACTTTGTATAAAGCCCGAAAGACGAATGTGTAAGAATTTCCACATTGAAGATTGTAGGCTCTGATTTAACGTTGCGAGTGTAGTTGCTGGTTATTCCCAGTAATTCTGGCTGAACGGCAAGACCTATCATAATTTTGATCGCTTCGGGGGAAAGCATAGTATGTAATTAAAGCTGTATATATTAATTACAAGTATATTGCGAACTCTACTGTTCTTTGAACTATTAGTATAACGGTTTCAAACAATTATTTTCAATAAAAGGCAGTAAAATATTTGGTAGATTTTCTCGATGGATGCAGTAGCAGGTTTCAGGCGTGTCCATTAAAAATAGCGAAAATTTAAAATCCAAATTCTGAACTTTCATCCTCAAACTACTTGTCCCTCTCAATCAACATAGCTATACAAATCTGTCAGGATATAAAAAAATATATGCGTATTTGGTGGATTTTACCTTAACAAGATAGTGTATAGGAAATCATTTGTTTAGAACATTATGAATGATTTTTAAATGTCACAGTTTCGGTCGCATCGCTTCGCGTTACACACACTTCAATGCATGTTAATATAATAATATAATATGCCTGAAAATATAAGTACATATTTTCTAATGTACATAAGTAGCCTACGTCATTGAATATAAACGTACTAGAATAATGACCCTTATGAGAAGCTTTGTGAACGATCGCTGCTGGTGGCGTCTCGCGGCAGAGTGCTAAACTACATACAGGTAAATATGTAACAGTATTGTCTATTTTCTCAAACGTCTCCACTCCTGTCCTTGCAGCTCGCAGCGTTCGTAGCGGCAGCTAATCTAATTACTTGGTCTTTAGCTGCAAATATCGAGCACGCTTTTTATAATGGCGACTGTACTTCTAGTCCTTTTATACTCAATGCCTACGTATTTCTTTAACGTATACAAATCTCTAAAGTATGTATTGTTTAGTATATTAAAGACGAATTGTTAAATAGGACGGTGTATTATAAATTTTCGATTAAGGATTTGAAAAAAGTACAGAATAACATCAACTACATAAAGTTAACCTAACACAGCTATAGGCATTGAATATAAACGTACTAGAAGTACAGCCACCATTAAAAAAAGCGTGCTCGATATTTGCAGCTAAAGTCCAAGTAATTGGAATATCTGCCGCTAGGAAGGACAGCCGCAAACTACAAGGACAGTGGTGGAGACATTCGAGAAAATAGTACTATTATCTATTTAACTATAGTTTAACATTGCCGCAAAGATTCTACCAGGAGCTAGTGCTCACAAAGCTCTTATAAATTTTATTCTAGTACGTTTATTATCAATGATATAGGCCACTTGCTACTAAGCACCACTTAACTGCATAGTCCCCATAAATATAATGAGCCCTAAAATGTGGTATACGCTTTACAGATTCGTACAATTTTCTAAACGAGACGCGCTATTTTTTATTTCAACCAAATTTATCAAAAAACAAAAAAAAAATCTGTAAAACAGTTCCGAATATAGCGTGTGAAAGTACGAAATAGTTTGTGCAGTAAGTAGGTCAGTGACTACGTGTTGGTTTAAAGCGTACGATACGTGTTTTAATTTTAAATTAGGCTTAAGGGTCCCCCAGTAGTCCGTGCCAGCGTGACCTTCAAACGCTTAGGTTTATAGAGTCATAGGTCCTATACGCAAATACGAGTATTAAAAACGCATATTTGAAAATCACATATCCAAGATGTGCTCGCATAGGATATATATATATATATATATATATATATATATATATATATATATATATATATATATATAATAATAATAATAATAATAATAATATTATTATTATTATTATTATTATTATTATTATTATATATATATATAATACACTATTGACATCTATTGTTTTGTTCAGTAGACTTTATAATTATTTGACAATCCTTCTCGTTAGTTTATTTAGTGAACTGTAGGCCTAATACAGGAATACAGGAACAAGGAGTGTTTGTACAAAATCTTTGTTGACCCATTGTGGCTAAAAATCAGGCGTAAAATTTTCAATTTCCCCAGATTCGTAATTTCAAAACGTTTTAAAAAAGCTTTAAAGTAGTTTGCACGTCTAGGCCTATATCGCGTTCGTTTCATATTCAATTTATTATTAAGAGATTGTTCTTTCACAAGAGAAAAACCAAAGACAATATAAGCACATAACAAAACACTTTCGTTATGATTCTTACCAGAATACGTTTCAAATTAAATAAATTAAATATCATGTTAATTATCGATAAACACCGCACGCAGTTGACTCGCTGACGTCATAAAAGCGAATTTCCAAAAGTATTTTCTTTACCGTACCGTTTCTTTGGAAATCTGATTTCACCACCGTAATCAGCATTACAATCTGCACATACTAGCAAAGCTTCTAAATTGCATTGCAAATACGAACCTTGACCGCCATAAAATTTAATTCCTCAATTTAAATGTATTTTGAAAATTTAAAATGCTTCTTTAAGCAGTTCCTTACCACTAATTACGATGGAGATATCAGTTTTTAAAAAAATGAGACAAAGAAGTTACGAATGACTTGATATGTCCGCCATTTTGAAACTGTTAAAACTAATTTCGCTGGTTAACTAACATATTCAAACTATTACCATTTCGTGCCAAGTTCGAATCAAATCGTACCAAAATTTTCGAAGCGCGCACGCATGCACGCACACATACATACATATACAAATTTAACTAATCCTCAGAAATTTATCTAGAGGTTAGTGTTCATCTCAAGGTCATCATTAGTGTTCATCTCAAGGTCTGGTTCTTATCATGATGGCAGCTCCAATAGCTTATTTCCAATGAAAATCCGCTAAACGAACAGAATTCATATACAAACAAAATATATTTTACGCATTCCCGGTTTCGGATTTACTTCATTCGTGTTTTAAAAGGAAAAAAATACATCATATGTTTTATGGGAAACAATTTAAATTTTAAAACTTCTAATTCAAAACAAAAATGTGTCTAAAAAATAATTTCAATACTCAATAACAATATACAATAGTGAACAATAATATGAAGAATAATATACAATACTCAAACATCAATAATTTGAAGTTGTAATATCCAGAGTATTTTCGTAATTGTGATTTTTTATAAACATTTATTGTTGTATTAAAAAGAGGAACAAAACATACGTTATGCATCGTAAAGTTAAAGTTGTGAACAATGTAGCAAAACATAAAGGTGCAAATTAGTCAAGCCAAAGTCGCAATCATTGTTCTACGGTTTTTGCATACAGTAGCTGCTTTCCATGCAAATAAAATACTACTGAAATATATTTTCAGCACACTGGAAAATTTTTTATAAGTTTTCGATGTTCCAGATTCTCGGCAGAAATTTCTTGTACTATCTATGTCTACTCCGCGGGTGAATGACCCGGCTGTACAGGCTGTAAGCTGTATGGCCTACTCTCTGCTTCCTGCTACGATGTGACCTACACTCGTACACTCGAACACTCACACTGCAACATTTACACCGATAAAAACACTTTTATTGCAGAAATCAGTCGTCCCATTTCGAACCCAATAACAAGCATGTTCTCCAAATTTTTAATTAACAATTTGAAATAGAATTACAAGGAAATCTACGATAAACCCACCGCCTTTCGATGTTGCTCGTAGGTCGGCCTTCAATCGTCTGTCTGTAACGCATGGCTAGCGTATAAACGTTAAATATAGGAATATTGTGATCAGTATGATAACATATTATAAATATGCAATACGATAAATGTAGGGATATCCTATTTCGATAAATACAGTATGGTAAATATAGGGATATTGTGGAATGCATACTGTAAATACAGCGATATTGTGAATTGGCTTACAGTATAACAAGTACATGGTTATTGTGATACGTAGTGGCTACAATATTGTAAATACATAGATATTGTGATGAGTATTATTACAGTGTAGTAAATACAAGTGTACTGTGATTAGTAATCGTATATATTATTTCTCGAGTCAACATCCCTTTTTCTCAGCACATACTTTTCGTACAGACATAAATGAGGTAAGTTTAGAAAGATTTTTTTAATCGGATTCTGACATTGTAAAACGACTTTGCGCTGCAACTGACTGTGGAAGATTTTAACATAACAGACACTTTTAACTGTCACAGGCAAAACGGCATCATGAATGCGCATGCGCGGCACTTCAAATCAGACAATATTTTAAGACGCTAACATCCCATTTTTATCCCGCCTATTTTTGCATAACGTCTTAGAACAAAATCAATATTTATTTAAAAGTCATTAAACTTATAGCTTATTTAGCTCTACTGACAGTCCCCTATCCCTGCCCGTCGTACAAGCCGGGACAATCATTTTGAATACCAAACACATGTTTTGTACACTGTTTTTACACAAATATATTTGTCATTTCAAAGAGCAGAATTATACTTAACATGTGCCGACTTTACTCACGGAAAATTGTATGTAGCCTTTTCAAGGGTAACTAAACCAACTAACATGTTTTATCAATTACAGAAAATGAAATACAAAAAGTACAAGAAGGTTAAATTCTTGCATCAAATATCGCTTATAACGAGGTATTGTAATGTCCTGTAAAAATGTCTATTAAAACAAACAATTATCTGTATTGAAATGTGTATACTACAAAGACTCATAAATTTGTGGTTATTATTTCAAACTTATCGCTTTTCGATTTATTTTTTAAACGTATTCCCTTACTTTCAACTACCGCCCTCACCCCAACGACTACTGTTATTCAAAAGGCTGTTTACTAAAACTTTCATAGTACGTAATTTCATACGGTCCCTCTGGTATAGTCAATAACGGATATTCCGATAAGTAAACTACAATGTAGTAAATACAGGGATATTGTGATAAGTAGTGCTACAGTATAGTAAATACAGGGTGTTGGTTGAAAGTATAATACAGTCAACATAGGGTTATTATTATTAGTAAAGTATCACAGTAAAGTAGTTACTGTGATAAGTAGGCAAACAGTATAATAAACACAGGGGTATTGTGTATTCGGTAGGGATATTGTGATAAGTACAATATAATAGGCCTAAATACAGGGATATTGTGATAAGCACAAGTTTTGTGATTCAACTTGATATGAAGGTTCAGGTCCCCAAAACAAAGAAGTGGTTTTTACCTGGAGGTCGCTATGTGGCTGTAGATTACACATGGCTGGAATCTAACGAATGACAAAATATTTTGTGCTATTTTTCGAGTTTTAACTTTAAAAATTTTTTGACCTTGTTTCATTTTTCGGACAAATAAAACAAAACAAAAAATAATTAGATGACTGCCTTTGATTTATAATAAGTGCACGCAGTTTTAGCTAAACGCACTGACCGATTATTTTGTTATTTGATACCAAGGTACCTTGTATAAAGCTCGAAAGAGGTATGTGTAAGATTTTTCCCCATCTAATTTCATTTCGAGATGGAAGGCTTTGATTTAAAATTGAAAGTTAGTTACTGGTTATTTCATGAAATACTGGCTGAACGGCAAGCCCTATCGTAATTTTGACAGCTTCGGGGAGAAAGAGCTTAAAATTACCAATAAAGTTCGTCCAGTTACATTTTTCCTAAATATTAAAGTTATCGATTATATTTGCGGAGAAGGTTACGGCCACTGTCATAATACGGCTCTGTGTATTAATTAAGATTATACTGCGAGATCTACTGTTCTTTGAATATATATATATATATATATATATATATATATATATATATATACATATACGTAGTTGTAGCACATTGCTGACGATGTTTAGACGTGAAAAAGAAGACCAGACGCCGTCTTTCTCTACTTTGTTCCTGGTCTCTGGTCTCACATTTCATGCCATATGTTAGTTTAAAGTCTTAATCCATATCCGGACGTATAAAAAAAAGCATAAACAAAATAATAAATTATATTTAATAGGGTTTTAATGAAGACAATATTGGCGCTAGGACAAGGGTTATTCCCACATTGCATTGATAGGCCTTGCTCCGCAACCAAGCCCCTGTCATCGAACATTAGTCATTAGTAAGTCTCGATTTACAAACCCATAAATCCACATTCATTCTTCAGACGGGGTTAGAATTAAGAGACCACGGTTGAACGCCGAGTACATTCCTATTCGCTTGGAATTTATTCAGAAAAAACAAAACCGAGTGATTAGTAGGCGTATGTCTGTATTCTGTTGAGAATCTGCTGGAAACAGATCAAGAGACGGAAATCAAGGTTGGCTTTAAAAAAATATTTGTTAAAAAAGTAGGCTACCACTTACGAATAATATGACATTACAGATATGAACACACTACAGATGTGACACTACAGATATGACACACTACATATATGAATGTCAATACTTGTGGTCTAAATACAGTATCCTACCGTGTCCAAAGAATATTTTACTACAGTTATAAATGTCGACTTACTTAAGTCTAAATAGAACATGCTACCACTAGCAAAGAATACACATTTTGTTACAGTTAGAAACAACGAAATATAAGTCTCAATAGACCAACACCTATATTGAGTATTTCTTGGCTAATATTCACGAAGAATATTTTGTTACAATAAAAAATGTCAATTATTTTAGTTTAGAATTACGCTTAGTCTATAATTTAAAATACATATTTTGTTGCAGTTAGTTATCAATGTAAATACACTTTTGTTTAAATATAGCAGACATTCACGAATAATATTTTGCTACGGTTATGAATGTCAATATGTTTCGTCTAAATAGAACATATATTCGTCAATATATATATTCAATATCGTCAACATATATTATATATTCGTCACGAAAAATATTTTGCTACAGTTATGTCAATGTATAACTCTTGACATAGCATGTATAATGCTAAATAGCATTATACTCACGAAAAATATAATTTTCTCCAGTTATGAATTTCAATGTATTTAGTCTAAATAGAACAGCCTAATACGAACAATATTTTGTTACTGTTATTAATGTCAATGTATTTAGTCTAAATAGAACAGCATAATACTCACGAAAAATATTTTGCTACAGTTATGAATGCCAGTTTATTTAGTCTAAATAGAATAGTCTAATATTCACGAAAAATATTTTAAAATACTTCAATATTCACGAAAAATATTTTAAAATAGTTTAATATTCACGAAAAATATTTTGCTGTAGTTATTAATGTCAAAGTATTTAGTCTAAATGGAATAGCCTAATATTCACAAAAATATTTTGCTCCAGTTAAGAATTTCAATTAGCCTAATTTAGTCTAAATAGAACAGCCTAATAATCACGTAACATATTTTGCTACAGTTATTTAGTCTAAATAGAACAGCCTAATATTCACGAAAAATATTTTAAAACAGTTTAATATTCACTAAAAATATTTTGCTACAGTTATTAATGTCAATTTATTTGGCTTAAATAAAGTTACCTAATACAAAGAACGCTAATACAAATGTCAATGTATTTAGCGCTTTGCGTATAATAAATTTGGAAAAAACCACTATTTTTTTAAAATAGTTTTATTTAAAAAACATTACTAAATAAATAATACCAACAAGCTAAATCTGGCGGAAAAGAACTGTGGTGCGCGCGCAGTTAGCAATACAAAAATGTGAACTGTGAAAATTTCACATTCACAGTTAGTGTGGTACGTGTTAAGTATGAAATAGCCTAGTTAACCCTGGATGGACCCTGGTATTTTCGATAAAACCCAAAACCAAGGGAAGGTTATAAAATGTCCACTCTGTAAACCGAAATTTTGAGGTTTATTTAAAAAACTAATGCTAATTATAGAAAATATGTTCTCTAATAAAGAAGTACATTGAATTAAGATTCCCTAAAATTATGATTTATATTTTACAAACTTAGGCTATAGCTAGAAGAGTTTATCAGTTTTATATTCCTCTGCGCGCTGAACTAATCTGGTAATTCTGGATCTCTTCTACAATAGTAACAAATATTTGACTTTTCACTGTTTTCTCCACAAACATACTTGTCACATGAACAACAAACAATAGTTGTTTTACACAATTTAATTATCTCCTTCACAGATGGGGCAGCAGTACAACATATTTGGCACATGAGTTAAAAATTGCAGGTGTACCAAGTATGAAGTGAAAAAACCGGTAATGGCACATACAGTTGGGAAAACTACTACTAAAGAAAATGTATTAAAATACCATAATTAATAAAAGATTATTAAATACAGTTATTTTCCAAACTCTTACTTATTTGGTTACAAGTAGGATCACCAAGGGAGGATAAAAAAATGTCCACGTCATACTTCACTTTTTGCCGCGTAAAAACAAAAAAAAAAATGTTACTCTGGAACAGATACAATATGTAAAATAAATGTTTTCTGACACAAAATATTTTTTTAATTTTTTTTAACAACACTGTATTTATTTCAGGTAGTTTTTTTTTCAAAAGTATGGACAATTCGTGACCCTCCCTTGGTCAATTTAGGGTTAAGGTGGCAGTTAGATCCGTAGGTATCAAACTGTGAACCATTACGAGCAAGGCGATTCGATCCTAGCGGAAACGAAAGAAACTAAGGGCATGGTGGAACAGATTCCGGATATTTAACAGGTAAACTGAGCAATTCACTGTTAGATAAATGAGTGAAATCAGGCTATCTGTGAAAAAGTAACAGTTCAGCGATGTCGTTAACATCTCTACTGTATCAATCGAATAGTGACAGTGAAATTTCATCGAGTGTAGCCTATTTGTATTACTATTACGAAACTGAACCCGGAAGCGAGAGCTCCGACAACAGGAAGTCGCCAACACTCAACACTCAACACTCAACACTCAGCACTCAGCACTACTGGTTTCTTATTCTCCAGGTTTTATTGTATAATTTGCATCGTCGACTAGGCTAGGTTTACATAACTTTACCTGCAGGGTTCCTCAACCAGCTACAACTACAGAAGTTAGTAGTTGTTTGTGCTAATTGCAAAGAAATAGTTTGAAACTGCACAGCCTTTGTCCTTCTACGGCCATTTTGCAGAACAACTGTTAAATCTTTTGTTCTCTGAATCAATTATAGATCTGTATGTAATAAGCCTAATCAATACGGAATTATAAATAAAAAAAACTTCAATTACGTGTTAAAATTATATCAAAGAGTATATTTGACTGAGTGTCTGTCCTGTTATGCTTGATTTAAATATTAACAATTCATTTTTAGAAAATGTATTTACGAAAACGTTTATTTTAACATACATTTATCAAATGAAAGCTTTTATAGGCGCTATAGTTTTTATATCGCTAACGCTTGATTTACCAGAGAATTTAGTTTTTTTATGTTGAAAATTGAGCTTTATATATATATATGTGTGTGTGTGTGTGTGTGTGTGTGTGTGTGTGTGTGTGTGTGTGTGTGTGTGTGTGTGTGTGTGTGTGTGTGTGTGTGTGTGTGTGTGTGTGTGTGTGTGTGTGTGTGTGTGTGTGTGTGTGTGTGTGTGTGTGTGTGT
This sequence comes from Callitettix versicolor, assembly GCA_022606455.1. Taxonomy (NCBI): domain Eukaryota; kingdom Metazoa; phylum Arthropoda; class Insecta; order Hemiptera; family Cercopidae; genus Callitettix; species Callitettix versicolor. Next base: position 51,911,682 of record CM040182.1, read on the forward strand.
GTGTGCGTGCGTGCGTGCGTGCGTGCGTGTGTGTGTGTGTGTGTGTGTGTGTGTGTGTTTTAACTAATAAACATTTTTATTATAATTAACGCCATTACATACATACCAAATGCATTTAGCACAAAATTGTTTGAAGCGCGTACAGTAAATGCAAAATGTAGTTAGATTTAATATTTTAATATATTGGTGATGTAAATATTATCGTGCACATAAAATAAGTTCAATAATAAATATTTAAATTATAATTAACACCACTATACTACATACCGATCCATTAAGCTTAAAATTATTAGAGCGTTTACAGTTAAAATATATCTTGCACGTACTTTCTGCAAGATTTTTCTATAATATATACAGAAATAAGTTCATTATTATTTAAATTATTAATGAACGCTACTGAACTACGTACTCAGCCCAGCCTTTAAATTAGTAATTGGTACCTATTTTGAATCTAATATAAATTTCTATTCGTCATAAACAGGTAAGTTTAAATGGTTTTTTTAATTAAAAATTCTTATGAACTTTTTTCATGAAATCTCGGTTCTGACATATTTGTCAAAAGCCTTTCGCTCTATAACTCAAAAAAGTTTGATGTTTAATGTCTATTAATTCTCTTTATTCCAAAACGTTTTATATTTTTAAAAAACCATAAATATTCAAGTGTTTCTTTATTATGTGTAGACTACCTAACTTTGAGGGCGCTGACATAAACTGCCAATATTTTTGCCTCCATATTGAATTTTTATTTAAAAAGAATAAAACATAATTTTAAGTTTGTTTTGCCTCAAAACAGGACAAATGTTCATTTTACTCCCATATTTTGAAAATAAAAAGTGTAGAGCCTAACAGTTTTTTTTGTGTTTTTGACATATCGGTTAGGCTCTAGAGATGCGCTACCGATTGATGCATTTATAAATTGAACAATATTGATTTTAACGGATTTTTTTATTTTGAGAAAAACGCAATAGCACTTTACAAGGAAACCGCGATTCAATGATGCCACCAAGATAACGGCTGATATCGAACAGAGTACCGAATTATTACTACGTAAAATATAAAATATTTGCGGCACCAACTGCCTCGCTAAGAAGTGAAATTTCAGAAAATTAAAAAAAATATGAAACCAAAACGAACATTTTTTAGTTTAAAAAAGAGAACTATGACGTCGTAAAATTCGTAGCTTTTTATGTTTTACTTCTTTGAAAATCTGATTTCACCATTGCAATCAGCGTTGTAATTTGTGTAAGTTATTGTTTTTCGTTTTCGAATGTTAAATTTAACAATGATTACGCAGGTGAAATCATATTTTAAAAACTAACTGTATCCGGTAGTCATCAATAACTTTTTTTAGCGACCACCATTTTTAAACCATTAAGATGGATTTTGATGGGTAACCTTGTTCAAGCTATTATTCAAATAAATTTTAATACCAAGGTTAAATCAATCTGACTAAAATTGCTATCGGTAGAGTAAAAAAAAAAATAATTAAAGACCTCTCAAAATGCAATCAATAGATCAGAGTTCTGGATAAGTCGTTGCACAATTCACGATTCCGGATGCAAGTATTCAATAGTTTTTATTTAGGCTTACCAACTGAAATTCGTAATTAAATCGAATGTTTATGATTTGATTGTCCATATTTAACATAACAGAAACAAGTGCTGATTATTAATAAAACATTTTCTTTCAGGCAAAACGAAATTGTTTTAATGGCATAGTTAATATTTTTTTTCCAACCAGAAGAGATTGCAAAGATTCCAGCGCTGTTGACGTGACGCCTGCGTTTCTATTGGGCAATCACGCACGGAATTTCTTAATGGTGTTAAATAACTAGACTATGTAGTGAGTAAGACTGACTTGGGTTAGTCGGGAAAACGTTTCATTTTAATCGAACGAAATTTCCTTTGAAATTTAACATCCCGTATACAAAAAAATGTAAACGAATTTGAAATTTCTAAAAAACGATATTGCTTAAAATATAGTTTCATACTGTTCTTAGACACTGCATATTTCTGATATAAATCTAAACGTGATGCATTGACTGGTCGATAAATATGAGCAGGTTGGCCTTGAGGGATGAAGGTATTTATATAGCAACTCTTATATTTATATATTTATTATTATTATTTATTATTATATATCTTTATTATTTTGCCATTTATATAGCAACTCGCAGGGAAATTCCCGATTTTATAGATGGGAATTTTCAAAAAATCGACTTAAGAAATTTGTGAAAACAAAAACGAAATATCACTGACTGACTCGCTGATCACTGGTTCTCAGGAACCATCATCTCTTGGATATTTTGCATATCGGTTTCTCTTGCGCTTGGGTTAAAAAATGAACTAAACTAAGACTGTTGTAATATCAACTTTTATAAAACGAGTAATTTTCTCTTAACAAAGCAGACTAAAAATATCGCATTCTTCACCAATCATATGATTTCAGTCAGTCAGTCTTGGTTGATTTGGCATGCTACAGCTATAAGCGAACTAGCATCCAGGTAGGGTCGAGAAAGATTTATTCTCTAATAATCAAATAACCTTTTCATACAAGACCTCATCTGATAACAGAACAACTATTTCAAGAATGACATCTAATAATCGAACAACTATTTCAAGGAAAATCTCATCTAATAATCGAACAACTATTTCAAGGAAGATCTTATCTAATAATCGAACAACTATTTCAAGGAAAATCTCATCTAATAATCGAACAACTATTTCAAGGAAGATCTCATCTAATAATCGAACAACTATTTCAAGGAAAATCTCATCTAATAATCGAACAACTATTTCAAGGAAGATCTCATCTAATAATCGAACAACTATTTCAAGGAAAATCTCATCTAATAATCGAACAACTATTTCAAGGAAGATTTCATCTAATAATCGAACAAATATTTCAAGGAAGATCTCATCTGATAACGGAACAACTATTTCAAGAATGACATCTAATAATCGAACAACTATTTCAAGAATGACATCTAATAATCGAACAACTATTTCAAGAAAGACTTCATCTAATAATCGAACAACTGTTTCAAGAAAGATCTTATCTAATAATCGAACAACTATTTCAAAGACGATCTTATCTAATAATCGAACAACTATTTCGAAGAAGATCTTATCTAATAATCGAACAATTATATCAAATAATACTTTATTAAATAATCTAACAACAATTACAAATAAACACTGATGTAATAACGGAACAACCATTTGAAATAATACCTCATCTAATAATGGAACAACTGTTTCAAGAAAGTTCTTATCTAATATTGGAACAATTATTTCATGTCCTCATCTAATAATGGAACAACTATTTCAAGAAAGATCTCACCTAATAATTGAACAACTACTTCAAATAACACCTAACCTAATAACGGAACAACTATTTCAAATAATACCTCACCTAATAATGGAACAACTATTTCAAGCAAGACCTCTTCTAATAATGAAATAACCACTCCAAGAAATACCTCTTCTAATAATGAAAACCATTTAAAGAAAAACCATACCTTATAATTAAAAAACATTGAAGGAAATACATAATAACGATATAGCTACATAATAATATTTACAAAAATAAAAGTTGAAGTCTTAACCCCACTTAACCACGATCGCTAGTATCATAAATTAATTGATTCAACTAAATGTGCTCGAACTGCCAATCGCATACCCACAGTTCTGCCACCTACTGAAGCCAAAATCGTGCTACCTCCTTCCTACTCATTTGGTACACGTTTAACGATCTACGTACTATGTTTTTTAAGTTTAAATCTGCTTGTATTTGGGAATTATCATCCCTATTGAAGGTCTTCTAGATTCGCTATTGGGAATTTTCAGTTATTATTTGTTCTTGAAATAACTACAAAAGCACGGAAACTGTTCAGTGAATTCTCTGAAATGGTTCTTCTGACAAAAATAAACAGACTAGCTATCTGCTATCTCTCTTAAAACGTGAGACGTTCGAGTATCGAGTAGTTTACGGAAAACTGAGTAGACTGGAGTTAGGTCATTGCCCGTGTTGTCATCCCAGGCCCGGACCTCATGCCTCATAACAATAGCTCTTCCGGTTTTAAGTTGTTTTTTTTTGGAGGAAGTCTAATATAAATCAATTCCTCGACTACTTGATGTTTCTTAATTAAACAAGATTTAAATTTTACAAAATATTTTCAGCTATAAAGAACTGTTAGTGTAGGTCAAATAATATATTTTATTGACCGAGCGAAGGTCTGTTTCATCACGACGTTCGGCATTTGGTTTGTGTGTTTCTTTCTTACGCAGTTTTGGCAAATGCATTAACCGATTGTTTTGAAATTTGGTACGGAAGTACCAATAAAGCCCGAACGACGTAGTAAGACTTCCCCATTCACTTCCGTTTCAATATGGCGGCCAAAACGTGTATAGTTTTAGAAAAACGTATTAACTCTGATTGTTTTGAAATTCGGTGAGGAGATATCTTGTAATTCTACGTGGCATATATGCGACATTTTCTGTTATTTACTTCCGCTTATGGCATCATCAGTTTTAACGATAACGAGTGTACGCAATTTTAATCAAACGCATTGGATGATTGTTTTGAAATTTGGTGCGAAGGTACCCTTTATAAAACCCGAAAGATAACGTCTAAGATTTTTCCCCATTCACTTCCAAGATGGCGGGTTCTGATTTAACGTTGCGGTTGTAGTTGCTGGTTATTTCCTGTAATACTGGCTGAACGCCAAAACGTAATAATTTTGACAGCTACATGGAGAAAGAGCATAAAATTTTCCATTAAGTAGATCCAGTAATGTATTTCGTAAATATTAAAGCTGCCGGTTAAATTGGCAGTAAATGTTATATGACGCTTTGTATATTAATTGGGAATCGCTCTTTGAACCCCTAGTTGTGATTAATTCAGAAAACTTTTTACGAGGTGAGAAGATGTAGGAATACAATGACACTAGTTTTGAACCATTTCAAAATATATATTTATAAACCATTTCTGTATAAACTAATAATTATGTTTAGAGAGAATTTTTCGTCATATTTTTTTTTATATGAGAAGTGAACGTATCGTCTGCTGTTATTAAATCAACAACTTCTATTGATAATTATGTTTAGGAAAATAGCCGCCTCGGTGGTTTAGTGGATAGCGTACTAAATTTTCACTCCGAGGACCCGGGTTCGATTCCCGGCGAGGGCTTGGCATTTTCATACGCTCTAAATCATCCCCACCGTCTGCATTAGCCCAAGTGTGCACAATAGTCGGACGTTAAACTCCAAAAAAAAAAAAAAAAAAAAAAAAAAAAATGTTTAGGAAAACCATAAATAGTTTTACAAAAGGCAACTGTTATTGAATTTCATAAATAATCGCAGCACGCAGCTGTCTCGCTGACGTGTTGGAAACGAATTTCCAAAAATATTTTACGTTGGCCTTTTTTTAAAATTACGATTTCATAATCATAATTAGCATTAAAATCTGCATATATTAGCATTATATAATTTACACTTTCAAATTACATTGAACATTCGAATTCAGTTTTTTAATTTCAACGATTTTTGAAAATTATTAAATTCTATTGAAAATTCTTAAATGCTATTATGCAGTTTAAAAACTACATAATAATCGCTATAACGGTATAATCGCTGCATGCAGCTGTTTCTCTGACTTGATAGGAGCCAATTTCCAGAAGTAGTTTTCTTTATTTTAACCTTTTTGAAATTCTGATTTCACCACATAATTAGCATTAAAATCTGCGCATATTAGCACTTTAAACATTCACATTCCACTAAATATACGAAAATGACCCTTGACAGCCGTCAAAGAATTTCGTAATTCCAATGGATTTTGAAAATTCAAAATGCTAATTTATACAGTTTAACGTTGATTACGACTGTAAAATCGGATTTTCAAAGAAAAGTGTGACAAAAAGTTATTATTCTTTAAAGATTTGAAATGACCACCATTTCGAAACTGTTGAACGAATTTTTCTCGTTAACGAACTTGTCCAAACTATTGCCATAATCGATTTTTGTGCCAAATTCGAATCGAATCGTACCGAAATTGCGAACGTGAGCCTGCTAAAACACACACACACACGCGCGCGCGCGCGCACGCTTTTTTGAATGGTTGTAGTATAATGCCGTTAATTATAACTAAAATATTTATTATTCAACTTATTTATTTTACACAAATAAATAATAAATTGAAATTCACTGTTCACATTTAACTGTAAACGGTTTAAACAATTTTACGCTAAATGGGTCGGGTATGCACTATAATGGCGTTAATTATACATAAAATATAATATTACTGAAATTATTTTTAACACAAAATTTTAGACAAATAAATATTGAATGCAAAACCGATTACACTGCTTAACCGTGACGGCCAAAACTTAACACGTAAACTAGATTTATCACTGTAAATAAAGCTAAATTTGTCTAATCAAGCGCGCGTTTTCAATTCAAAATTTTGAATTTTTAAAGATTTTAAATGATCGTCATTTTGAAACTGTTGAAAGGATTTAGCTGGGCAAGGAACTTATTTAAGCTACTACCAAAACCAATTTTTGTGCCACGTTTGAATCAAAATGGGTCAAAACTGCGAATGTAAGTGTGTTAACTCATACAAACACTGCAGTAGCTTATATTCTAAAGCAGAGAACATTATAATTGTAGTGAAATAACTATCCGAAGTTAGATTAAGATAAAACTATTTAATTAGTCGTACAAATTAAATAATAGATTAGGCTAACATTTAGCTTCTTAGTGGCCTTTGAGAACGCTCACCATTGGGGTGACTCATGTCATCGTTGGTTTCAAACTCAGAAGAAAATATAAAATAAACTAATTAATTCTTTGAAGCGCCAGACAGTGGCGTTCTTAAGCAGATAAAATTTTAACTATCGTTAATGCATGCAGTGATGTATAATCAAAAAGGAAGCAAAACAAACTTATCAAATATTTGAAAATGTTTCTAAATAATATATGCCTTGCGTGTGGTGCTAGGCTATATAAACAGGCTAAATAAATAGCCTACAACTCTTGCAGAGAAACAGTTTGTCAAGGCTATACAGTGAAGGTTTACATAGCGCCTAAACTTGCAACACCTAATTTTATATTAATTTATTAACTATTTTATAACTGTAATTAATTACATAAATTATCTTGGGTCTATTAGCACAAAGAACGTAATTAAGCAAAGAAATTACTGGCTCACTTGGTTTTGTAGCGTAAAATTTGCTTCAATTTGGACCTGCATGCATGGTAGCATGTTCGAATCCATAGGCTCCACGTGAGTTCCGGGCCCGGGACCCAAATTCTGAAGCGGGCCCCTTATTATTGAATAAGTATGTTTTTTTAAGAAGTGGAAAAATTTTGTCACCTAATTCTAGAATGGGTTTTTTTTATTGTGTGGTTTTACTGTTTGTTAAACATTAATTTTAACAGTTAAATATTTTAAAAAGTTTTTTTTCTATCCTCCCCCTGAAAAAATGTCACCCCAGCAGGCCCAGAATCCTCAGGTGCACTTCAAATCCCCTTGTGGGGGGGGGTCATGTTCGAATCTAAAATCGGTTTTTCCGTTCAATAACTTGAAGTTTGAAAAACATTTTTAGAATTTGTAGCCTTTAAATGTAGACGTTTTATGTTTCCCGAAACGTTGAGCTCAAAGAAAAAACTACAAAATTTACTGTTACTAAACCTTTTAAAATGTGTGTAAAATAAACGCAAAGTTTAACCCGAAGTTCTCCATTCAATTTTTCTTGGATGGTTTGGTCGCAAATTTAATTCTCGCAATAATAATTCAAAAAGTAGGGATTCCTCAAAATAGGTTGTAACGGTTTTGCTTAAATTATATCGTGTTTTAAATCATATTTTGTATTTTTAGTGTTTAGGCTTCATAATGTTTACACTATTTCAACAGGTTTTCGACACTTTATTGAACTAGAATTTTCGAGACGTTTAGGCTCAAATTGTGTGGAATATTTGCTCAATCAGCCACCGTGGTCGTGCAGCTGGTACATGTTAGTGAACCAAGGATCAATGTACAGCAAATAGTAGAACCTAAATTCGAGCTATACTGTTAATTACTTGTCACTCTAACATGGCCGGTCAACGGGCGGTAAGGCTCCATAGCACATTACTACTACTCTTAGGCCCCATATTCGACTACCCTATGTATCATATCTCAACATAGCTTATTCACAGAATGTTCCGATAGTACTTGATCTCCTTGTAACATTGCACTTTAAATCTTTGAATAATTTTCATCATAGAAAATATTTTGCTCTTTTCAATAATCTGGGTTCTCGACGGGGGTAACAAAATTTCAAACAGTAGATCATCTAAAGTGATGCATAACTTTCTTTAAGTTACAAAATTAAAAAAAAACAAAGCTGGAAGTCGTTGATACATCTGAAAGGAATACGAAACATTCGTTACGTTACGATTCAAATTTACATTCGAATTTCAAAGTTAATATTTGTTCCTAAGAATTTTACTTATTCCTTGATTTAGTTCGAACGTTTAAATTCTGTTAACTTATAAACGCCGAGGTTGCTAAATATAAAACAGGCGTTCTCGCGATGTCGTAAAATTGAATATTAGGTGAGATGTTATAGTTGATTAAAGTCATTTAAAAAAGGAACGGCAAAACTCATTGCCTGGTCTGTGATAGGCGGGGTAGAAAAGGGTCATATATCTCGGCTGTATTAGGTAGGTGAAAATCTTACATTTCCGGATTTATTTTATATCGTTAATCCGATGTTTATCCCGTTTATTAATGTAATAATCCCATTTGTTATTTACCTAAACACGAACTTGCCCATAAACTTTATCTGCTCTCGGTCTCAGATAAGCTAAAAACTTGTTGAACGTTAAATATTCCATGTTGAATTAATCTTAAGAGGGGTAAATATTGTCATACTTGAAGTGGCGTTTGACGTATCCTATCTGAGGCTGTACAGTTTTATCACCTGCCGTAGACATTCTTTTACTGTTAATCGATTACCCCACCCCTCATACATTCCTCTACTGTTAAACGATTACCCCAGTTCCTCTTATAGGCTACATTCTTCTACTGTTAATCGACTAACTTAGTCACTTATACATTCTTCTACTGTTAATTGATTACCCCACCCGCCTTGTATTACTCTACTGTTAATCGATTACTCCCAGCTCTTTATACATTCCTCTACTGTTAATCGATTACCTTAGCCCCTTTTACATTCCTCTACTGTTAACTGATTACCACACCCGCCTTATACATTCCTCTACTGTTAACTGATTACCCAACCCGCCTTGTATTACTCTACTGTTAATCGATTACTCCCAGCTCTTTATACATTCCTCTACCTTAGCCCCAATCGATTACCTTAGCCCCTTTTATATTCCTCTACTGTTAATTGATTACCTCACCCGCCATATACATTCCTCTACTGTTAACTGATTACCCAACCCGCCTTGTATTACTCTACTGTTAATCGATTACTCCCAGCTCTTTATACATTCCTCTACCTTAGCCCCAATCGATTACCTTAGCCCCTTTTACATTCCTCTACTGTTAATTGATTACCACACCCGCCTTATACATTCCTCTACTGTTAACTGATTACCCAACCCGCCTTGTATTACTCTACTGTTAATCGATTACTCCCAGCTCTTTATACATTCCTCTACCTTAGCCACAATCTATTACCTTAGCCCCTTTTATATTCCTCTACTGTTAATTGATTACCTCACCCGCCATATACATTGCTTTACTGTTAAACGATTACCCCAGCTACTTATACATTCCTCTACTGTCAATTGATTACACCATTGCCTTATACAGTCCTCTAGTGTTAATAGATTAATCCAACCCTTACACATTCATCTACTGTTAAACAATTACCCCAGTTCTCCCTATAGGGTACATTCCTCTACTGTTAATTGATTACCCCACCCGCCTTATACATTCCTTTACTGTTAATTATTATCCCCGTTATAAATTCTCCTACTGTTAAACGATTACCTCAGCCCCTTATACATTCCTCCACTATTAATCAACTACTCCATCCCCTCTTATATTCGTCTACGGTTGATCGACTACCCCATCGAGTTACAAATATAAGAAGCACTCTGGTACTAGATTACTTCATTATTCAGTACCTTTGGTTCTTTATTTATCACTCTGAAGATAGTAAATGTTACCGAAATCAGAGTGCATAACTAGTTTCATGTATATTTCTATATTAACTTGGGTTATAATTTTGTGGATTAAATTATTATTTTATGGGTCATATTAATTATTTTAATTGTATTTGGTGTTTAAGAAAGTGTGTTTACTTTAATTAACTTATAATTATGTATTTAATTTAGTGTTTTAAGTATTTTACAAATTTTGTTTTGAACTGGTTAACACTGCAAGTATTGTGTTCCGCTAACAGTTCTTTTGCAAGGAATTATATTAGAAAACGATGTCACAATTTAAAAACGTTTTAAGTTGTTTTTAAAATTGTAAGAATTTTTAAAGTTGTAAGAACTTTTTTCATATCCACAAAAGAATCGTTGAAATACAACTCAGATCTCTCGGTCAGAAAGTGTTGGATTACTTGAATTCATTGCATGACTATTAATAGAAGAGGTCACAGAGTGTTACGTAGTTTAAAGTCATTGCGTACACTATGAGGAAGTTCGAAGTACGTTCATCTCGCTTAAAAATATTGAAAGATTTAGCACAATGGTGCAACACCCGTTTTGGTGTAGAGTCTACATCTTGGTTGCTTAGTACCACAAAGATTGTCTTGAAGGATAAATTTGTTTCAAGTTTTTCTGTAAAACCAATGCGGCTTTTTTATGAATATTTTGTAAAGGAAAGTGTCGACTTAGTTTTAATATAATTACTTGTAAGTAAGAGAACAGTAGACCTTGCAGTATAATCTTAATTGCTTGACCACTACTCTACGACAGCGATTTGACATGCCCGTAAACTTTTCCGCCAATTTAACAGGTAACCGTAATATTTAGGGAAAATATTACTAGTCCAGTTTATTGGAAATTTTATGCTCCTTTTCCGTGGAGCGGTCAAAATTATATGGGTTTTGCCGTTCAGCCAATATTACAGGAAACAGCCAGCATTTCCATTCACATCGTTAAACCGGAGGCCGCCAACTTGAAATTGAAATGAATGGAAAAAATCGTACTCATACATCGTTCGGGCTTATACAGGGTACCTTCTTACCGAATTTCAGAACAATCGGCCAATGCGTTTGCCCAAAACTGCGTGACAAAGACAAAACCTAATGATGAACGGTCGAGTTGAAACAAAGACCTCGCTTCGCTCGGTCAATTGGCTTTAAGGAGCGGCGACGCGCTTTCGACAGTGTTTCAACAAACACCCCCAAACCTTTGTTCCTAGAATACGCCTGCCGTGTATTACTTCTACCTTTCATTTCCAAAGTATAGTCCACGAAAACTACACTGTGCCCTAAATATCTTGGGGCCATTTATGTCCGTTGCTAATTTAAACTCAATCTGCCTTCATTTTGCTGAAACTACATGTCGAAAGTCAGACATATTTATAAAGGTTTTATAAAATGCCCTTATATTTTTATATAATATATGATGCACTGCAATCACGCCTTTATTTGATTGATGGACTAAATGCTTAGTGCGTTAAAATTTAAAGGTCGCAATTTTTTCGTTTACTAAAATTTGATAACTGATTTTCAACCTTGTATGAATTGTATATCATAATTACTTATAACTTATAATAACATAAAAGGAAAATAATTTTTCAACTTACAAAAACTATACCCCTATTCCCGTGATATTGTGAATTAGGCTATTTATAATCAAACTTAAACCAAAAAACGACATATTTTATAAAAAAATATTGCTAATCTTTTTTTATTCCTCCATTATTAAAACTAGGAGTATGTTTGTTTATAACCACTATAGTTTTTTATGTTTGGGCTAAATGTTTCACTTATCGTTTGAACGCTACATTTGCTTATTTTGCCTGAGAATAACGCCGCCATCGAAGAATGCGAGAATGAGTTGCAGAACGTTCCGAGTTGTGCAAGACCAAGCTTGATAAAATATTGATGTGGAATGGGCTTACTGTATTACTGAATTAAACTAGTACAGCCACCATTATAAAAAGCGTACTCGAAATCGTAAGACTTAAGTCCAAGTAATTGGGCTATTTGCCGCTACGAACGCTGCAAGCTGCAAGGACAGTGGGGAAGTCTTTTGAGAAAATATACTACTATTATCTATGTAACTACAGTTGAATACCGCCGCAAGAGGTCACCACCAGCGAGCGCTCACATATCTCTCATAAGGGTCATCATTCTAGTACGTTTTATATTCAATGACTGTAGCCAATGAGCTATTATACGATCGGTATCTCTGTATCTGGGTCACAATCACCACGGCTTTTCCTGCTTGTTACGTTTGCAGCAGCGATTCCGTCGACATTTTGAAACGTAAACGCTTGATACAAACCGATAAAGAGTCCATTCATCGTCTGAAGGAATAGCAAAAACAGTGTTTTTCTCATTTGGTGAGTAAAAAAAAAATATATATATATATATTTGGGTACTTTCAGTTTTGTTTTAGAAAGTACGACGTAGTTTGTGTCTGTGAGTAACGTAGGTTTTGACAATATTTATATTACGAGTTAGTAAACATTAGCTGTCAATCGAAAATATACAGAAATACGGTTTTTAAAAACACAATATAAACTTCTTGGGATGCTTGGACGTAGACATATGAAATTAAAAAAATAATTGCGTCACGCAGCTGTCTCACTGATGTGATGAGAGCTAATTTCCAAAAGTATTTTTCTTTATCTTACAATGTTTAAAATTCTTATTTTATAATCACAATTCGCATTAAAATCTACTTATACTAGCGCTTTAGACTTTCAAGTTATATTAAAAATACAAAAACGAACCGTGACCGCCGTCAAATTAAATTTCTTAATTTCAACGGATTTTGAAAATTATAAGTGCTATTTTATGCAGTTTTTAACGCTGATTACGGTGGTGAAATCCGATTTTCAAAAATATGTACTACAAAAAAGTTACGAATTCTTATGATTTGAAATAGCCGCTATTTTGAAACTGTTCAACGAATAAGATGGTTAACAAACTTACCCAAGCTACTGTCATAATAGATATTCGTGCGAAATTTGAATCGAATCGGACCAAAACTGGTAACGTCAGCGTGCTAACACACAAATGTGATCTACATTTCAGGCTCAGTACTCTTTTAAGAGCCCCGAGTATGGGTCTCATTGTTGATGATGAGCCCAAATATTTCATTTTTACAATGGAAATTCGCTAAAAACATTTTAAAACTGTTCTAGTTTCGGAAATGCTTAATTTCATTTCGACAGCTAAAGTTTTGTTCACACTTATACCAAGATTTAAAGATTAACGATTTTTAATTTAAAATTACTTAGTCCTTAATACACGGAAACAGGTCTTAACATACTTCTTTCTCCGATAGTCTTCGGCAATAGTGCGTTTGTTGGGTAACAAGGTTTTAAGCGAATACTTTCTGCACCGGATACGGAAGTAAAGCGACATGCCTATTTTTATTATACCTTGAGATTTATTACACGTTTATTATTGATTCCTGAACACGGAAATAAGCCGGTTATTCGATATTTATTTCACATTGTGACAGGTTTTATTACAAATTATTTTGTGAATAATTTTGTTTTTGTCTTAAGAATATTCGAAATAATATTTCGCAACTGCTGAAAAAAATTTTGCAAAACATCTTGTAACGCATTATTTGGGATAAACAATATCAATTGTAGAAAATAAAGCATTACATTGTTAGCAGATTTTTAACGCATTTTATTTCAAAAATTATAAATTACAATTAATCTTAAAGAAAAAATTAATAATTAAAATAGCAAATTTTTAACGCATTCGTTATAGAATATTCTTTTAAAAATTAGCTATATTTTGCCAAATTTCTTACGCAAGAAAAAATAGTTCTTACATTTTTATTAGAATATTAACGTATTGTTATCGATTCAATTTTTTAAAATGTGTTTTATAATGGCTATTTTAACAGATGTTCTTGCATGGAAGTGAATTTTGTCATTGTTTGCCTACATCAATTTAGCCTACAATTAACTTGAATATTAAGATTGTTGGAAGGGTTTTTAACGCATTGCAGTATCGAATATTCTTTTATAAAATATTTAAATAGAACTAATATTCCTTCCAAATAAATCTTCACGTTCTTCTCAAGTTTTTTTTTTTTTTGAAGTAGGGTTTCTCGAAGATTCTTCGATAAAAAATGTATATTCTTTCAAAGAATACTTCTTTCGCAGAAGTATATCTTCTGCGAATAGTTAAGGATTAAAATTTTTGGCACAATTTCATAACAAACGTTTAAATTTGAAAAAAATATCCTAAATATTTTCTAAAGAGATAATTATTTTTTCTCGTCAATCCGCATATTCTTAGCTAAGTTTTTTTTGTAATTTTCTCGATTATTCTAGAATAAAAAGATCGTTTTATAATTAATATTTACTGAACACCTAACGCGGAGGTTTATTAATTTTTTCAAAATTCATAATTTTTTTTGAAAAATATTATTTACTAAATATATTTAAATAGCCGCCTCGGTGGCCTAGTTGAAAGCGTACTGGGCTTTCACCCCGAGGACCCGGGTTCGATTATCGGCCAGGGCTTGGCATTTTCTTACGCTATAAATCATCCTGTCGTCTGCATTAGCCCAAGTGTGCACAATAGTCGAATGTTAAACGCAAAAAAAAACAAAACTTTAGGCCTTCTAATTGGTTTAATAATGCGACATTAAATAGTCTAGAATTCTCGAGGCATAGCCGAATTCACTAATTGTTTACTGAATATTCTATGTAAACAATAATGTACATATTGACAGTGATTAGCCTAATTTACTGATTTCCTAACACAAAATAAATATAATTGTTTACCGTGAATTAATAAAATATTTTGTTGAACTAGTTCAACACAGAAATTCGTATTAATGCATTGTTGTCGGAATACTGTTAAATAAGAATAATTGAATTTTGCATAGATTTCAATTTTGATTGTTCACCTCAGGTAGGGCTTGTTTATCAAATAATTAAACAGAGGATATATTATGTATACACTTCGAAAACCACTTCGATGGCTATAAATTGCGAATTTAGGTAAAATTTTAAACTGAAGTACAATCGACCTTAATATCACAAAAACACTTCCCGAAAGCACACAACTTCAAAACAGGTTTGAATAGGCCAACTTCCTTGTGGTCAAATTTTGTTTTAAATGTCACGAATTCACTTGAAACATTAATTTTTTTAAAGAAAGCAAGAGGAATTCACCGAGACAGTTTACACAGAAAATTAGTTTTTTGGAAAAACTAACTTTTTACAATTGTTTTTTTCGAAAATCTACAAAAAAGAGCTTAATCCCAATTCTTGTCACTTAATCTAACGATCAATAATTTTTTTTTTTGGAAGTACAACTGACCTTAATATTTCTGAAACAACTCCTCTCCGAAAACGCATAATTCCATAATACATTGAATAGGTAAACTTCCTTGTCAAAATTTGGATTTAAATGGCGCGGATTTACTTAAAACATTAATTACTTTTTTTAATTAACAAGAGGAATTTCCTGAGAAAGTTTACACAAAAATATTAATTTCAGACAAAATTAACTGAACAGCTGTTTTCCGAAAATCTACATTTGGCAAACAATACCGAGCCTTGTCACTTAATCTAATGTTTAATGATCGATCATCGAAATTTTATTCCCGCAGAGTTAAGAAAAGTAGTATATAGATAGAAAAATAGTATATAGGCCTACTCCCTATGTAGGCCTACTCGAAACTTTCAGCGGTACAAGGGAATTATTTTTCATTTTTTACTTAGAAAATTCGAAAATGGTAGTTTTCTTTGTAAACCTGCAACTATCTTTGCCATTACAATGCTCCCTTACTTACAGCTAAAATAATTTGTTTGTTCAGAAATAAATCCTCGATTTAATTTGATATAAGAATGATTTTGAGGTTTAAGAAGAGCTTAATTGAGATACATAGTGTTTTAAAATTTAAAATGATGGATCAACTATGCACACTTGCTGCTACAGAAAAAGCTAAAATATATGTAAAATAATGCCAAAGGAAAAGTAGGCCTATCACTTAAGTGTAGGCCTACATTACTTTGTAAAGGCCTACTTGACGGGCGCTTTGAAATATCACGCCAAGTACTTTTTAGTATTTTAATTGTACAGTAAAGTCGAATGACTTACGCATTTTTTTTTAAATGCAGTAAAAATTTTGAATTTGATACAATTGTTGGTAAAATTAGCTTAATCTAGAATAAAACACAGTACAAATATACTGACCGTTGCCGGCGGGTAACCGATCAGCTGTTTTGGTAGCCAGTGGCCTTGGTCCAAGATAGGCATCCTTGCGAGTCCCACACTGCGTGCCCTTTAGGCTTTAATACAACCCGGTAGGATCCAACTGCTCAGGAACTGTTGTAGACATTTTAATAACTTAATTTTAAAAGAAATTTATATTTTATACGCGTTTTACAATTTTTTTTAACGGAATGTGTACGGCATTTGGTAGAACCGGTCGCGAAATAAAACAAATTTTGAACACTTTAGTAAAGGCCGGTAGGGTCCAACGTTTCGGTCCCCATTTTAAATTAAAAAAACCGAAAAAACACTTTTTGAAAAACGGATCGACTGGTTCGTCCAACTTCCCGAGCCAGCGGTGTAAATGTGACTGTAACAGGTCGGGTCGGACTACGGGTGATATAGACTCCGCTATAGCTTTGCCAGAGTGCGCAAGCGCATTGCTACCGCGCAGGTAGATGGAGGGGGCAAGCAACTTTTAGGCACTTAGGACCACCCCGGAAGTATTCATCAGTATTTGAAAAAAAAATTATTGTTCAGTAGGCCTAATTAATATTATTAGCGGTTAGCTGATCAATGAAATAAGATACATACAGTTAACCGTATAAGTTATAAGCATATTTATAGAAACTAAACTATAGGCTGAATTGATTAATTTTGTTCGTGACTAGTAGCTAGCTGGCCCGCTTTGTAAGTAGTAAAGAATCATATACGGTAGTGTTCTAATTTGTAAGCAAGTCTTGCAAAAAAACTTAGCAAACATTTTTTGTTTTAACAATTCGAAAGTTATTTGATATGTTTTGAAATTTTTCAGGATTTTGTGACACTGGTTAAAGTTTATTACTCAATCTGTTCAACTATTATTGGCTTGAAAATCTAAACACATAAGATTTTTTTACAAAAAAACAAAAATAACGATAAGAAATTATTTAGAATATATTCAAGAGTTTGAAAACCATCAAAGAAACCTGTTTATTCAATAGACCCCTAAAAATTCGTCAAATTCGTTGATAGTGCTTTACAGTGATAATTTTAAATGTTTTGGTCTTACAAACCTAACAGTTTGATGTTATGGTCTACCTGAAATAATTATAGTTGAAAATGTTTGCTCATATTTATGAAAACCGGTTTCGTTATTTTTACTTCTTTGCAATACTGAGTAACACAACGGAACTTAAAAATATGGTGATCTTGAGATTTAAATGGTTTTTAAGTTTACAAGTTATATGCGCGCGTTGTGTGTGTGTGTGTGTGTGTGTGTGTGTGTGTGTGTGTGTGTGTGTGTGTGTGTGTGTGTGTGTGTGTGTGTGTGTGTGTGTGTGTGTGTGTGTGTGTGTGTGTGTGTGTGTGTGTGTGTGTGTGTGTGTGTGTGAGTGAGTGTTGATCGTTCGGCTATATCTTAGGAAATTTTCTACCTGAGAACTGTTCAAAGTCAGATTTTCTCAAAATGGTTCTAACGATTTTGATTGCATTTTTCTGGAATGCAGACCGTAAGTACCCAAGCAAAACGTGTGGTTCGTTATAGCTAAAAAAAGGTCGGTTACGGAAATGAAGGAAAAATTCTGTAAAACGGCATTATTTTTCAAAATCTCTTTACCATATTTTGATCACATTTTGGTTGGTATAATTTGGTCATTTCGTAACTGAAATCAATGTAACAATTTGAAATTAAAAGAAAATAACTAAAGAACTGTCACCGTGGTCGGTGGCTGAATTTAACAACCTAATATTTGGCACGGAAATTTGGGCTATTAAAAGCTACAGGATACTTTTTTTCGTCGTCGTCGTCGTCGTCGCCGCCGCCTTACAAAAATTCTGTATTATTCCATGACATATGCTTCACCGTGAGACATCTTCAGACATAGTGAAGTTAAAAATTATAAAATGTGCCTATTTAGTAATACAACTGATGTTAAAGCTGGAAGAGAAAATGTAAAGAAACTTTGGATTGACACCAGTACGCGATTGGCAGGCTAGGAAAACGCTTAAACAATAGGCTTGAGTGATTGAAGTTAGTCTGTTAATTTTAATTAAAGTTGGGGTTTTTATAAATAGAGGATTACACTTATATTGTTAATATTAAAAGAATAACCAGATTGTAATAAATGATTTACAAAATTTTGAGACACTTACATTTTTTCCTATTTCCAACTATTAAAAATTCTGTAAATATTGAATCAAATTTTGCGAATCATTTATTAGAATCTGGTCGTTCCTTCAATTTGAACAATATCAGTATAATCCATGGCGGAATAAACATAAACATAAATATGTTTATTCCCCCATGAGTATAATCCATAAAAAGTTACAAAACTAAATAAATTATAAATACTCCAAATATATAGATCTATCTATAAAAACCCTAATTTTAATTTAAAAGAATGGACTAACTTCAACCCCTTTCCCTTACTCAAGCGTTTTGTTTAGAGCTTTTCCCCAACCTTCTGCTCACTGACCTAACATTGTCAATCTTCCTTTCTTTTCCTTCTCCCTTCCAGTTTTAACATCAACTCTGTAAGTATAAAAGCACACATTATAATTTTTAGCTTCACCATGTCTAAAGATGCCTCACGGTGAAAGATATTGCCAAAGAATAAAAAAAAAATGAAACTATATAGTTTAATTTTTCTGGATATCATGGAGTTTCGCCAAGTACCGTGTGTTTCAATTGGTAATAGATCTTGTTTCTTGACTTTGTACATATTGCATATGAATGTTTGCAGAAAATGTCTTTACTTAAAAAAAATAGAAGGAACTAATTCTAAGTTACTTTTCGTTCCATTTTTGAGTTTTCATCTCATTCGTAACCATTAAGCAGTGATTTTTTTTAACGGTTATACTTGTGAAAAAAATAAATTGGAAATTATGATAGTCGGTAATTTTATTAATATTTGAGACGAACTTAGGAAAAAAACCTATAGCGCTTCTAAAGGAATAAAAAGAAACTGTTTTGAAAAGTCGTTTCTAGAAAGTATGTTGTGCTTTGTGTCATATTAAAGAGAATACATTATACTGACTACAAATTCATAAAGTATTTATAATTTCAGATGTATTCAATATAGTGACTATAAAGCTAAAAAAGTTAAACTCTTTCCTCAGTTTATCATAGAAATACCTGGTCTCGCTATCACGTCATGAGCACCATTCATACTCTTGTGCGATCGTTAAAATCGTACCTAAAATATACAAGTAAGTGTGTGTGTGTGTGTGTGTGTGTGTGTGTGTGTGTGTGTGTGTGTGTGTGTGTGTGTGTGTGTGTGTGTGTGTGTGTGTGTGTGTGTGTGTGTGTGTGTGTGTGTGTGTGTGTGTGTGTGTGTGTGTGTGTGTGTGTGTGTGTGTGTGTGTGTGTGTGTGTGTGTGTGTGTGTGTGTGTGTGTGTGTGTGTGTTTTAGCATTACAAAGCTCGCAATTTCAGACCGAGTTGATTCAAACTTGGCATAAAATTAAATCTTTATACCTCAGACAAGTTCCTTACCCAAAAAAATCCGTTCATCCGTTTCAAAATGGCGGCTATTTTAAAATATTTGGAAAATCATGACATTTTAATCTTGGACTACATATTTCATTGAAAATGTGATTTCACTATAATAAATCTAAACAGCTGCTTAAATTAGTATCGTGCTGGAGGCGGACTAATCGAAAGGTAAAATGATTGACACCCTATTTACAAGAATTATAGGCCATTGACCTTTCGAATAACCTCATTCTTGCACCTAGTCAACGGTTGCCCTTTACTACACCTATGGAAAAGCTGGTTATATCCAAAGCGTCCGTTCAGAAAGTGATAATTTTATAAAATTCCTCTTTCATTTTGCTTATCATTGGACACCCTGATGATCTTGTGTAGTCTCAAAATATCCTAGCCTAAGAATATCAGAACATCCGAGTTTTAAAATATCGAAATTTCCTTAGGATCCCCGTTTGCTACTAACAATAGAATCTCAAAATATCTTAACCTCAGAATATTCAAGTTTTAAAATATTGGAATTCCAGAGGAGCCTAAATGATCCCAGTTTGCTATCTGGACAAGAATTTCAAAATATGGTAGTTTCAGAAAATCCGCGTTTTAAAATATCTTAATTCCAGAGGAGCCCAACTGGCCCTTGTTTGCTAGCTGCAAGCAAGAGCCTAACCATATCCTAATCCCAGAACATTCGAGGTTTGATATATCGAAATTCCACGAGTGCTACCTGGACAAGAGTCAATATGTCCTACTTCTGTAATATCTGAGGTTTAATATATCGGAATTGCAAAGGAGCCCAAATGATCCCCGTTTGCTACCTGAACAAGAGTCTCAAAATATCCTAGCCTCAAAACATCAAAGTTTTGAAATATCGGAATTCCAGAGGAACCCAAATGATCCCCGTTTGCTACCTACACGCAAGAGTGTCAAAATACGCTACATGCTGCATGAACAAGTAGTGCATATGCGGCTGCTTCACAACCTGTAAGCCTAATTATACAATGCTATACCTTAACCATCCATGTCCGAATAAACGGTAACTCTAACGTAAGAAAATTTTCCATCATTAAAAGTAACAATTAAAAAAACAGAATGCGATTTAAAATTAAATTATTCACACTGATTATTTGGTTTGGAAAATTCCTGTTGCGTTTTCAGCTTACTATGTGGTACGAAAAAGTACTATAACGATGGTAGGTCAATTTAGTTTTCCAAAAACCTGTTTAAAATGCAGGTTTATAAAAACAATGTCTGCTAAACCTTAAATGAAAATTATGTGCAAAAACAATTATTTTAAAAAAAAATTATCAATAATCTGCTCTTTTACCTGCTTTAAGTTAGATAAGATCTCTTATATCTGCTTTCAATAAGTGCTTGCTGAAAATTGTCTGTATCCAGCACAATTTTCTGAACTTCTCTTAAAAATAGGAGATGGAAAATACCCAAAATCTGATGGAAAAATTACATCGCCACGAAACGTATGTACAGTAGTAAGAACTTTAAAAGATCTTACACATAAAATATATCCTGGCATCGAAAATCTCAAAAAGATATCTACAGAATGGTTATGTGAGAGGGCCATTTTAACGTCAAAAAATGATACAGAAGCAGAAACGTCAAAAAATGATGTACAAAATATTATTATACTCTTTCCAGGCAGAAAATATGGAATACAGATCTGTAAATTCAGTATTGGAAGGTAGATGATGCAGTTAATTATCCAGCTGAATTTCTTAACTCGCTAAACCCTCCAGGGTTTCCACCACATATGTTAAGTTGGTGCTCCAATAATGCTTCTGAGAAATCTTAGCCCACCTAAATTGTGCAGTGGTACACGTTTACGTATAACTGCTCTCCAAAAAAACCTGATAGAAGCTGAAATTATAATGGATCTGCAAAAGGTGAATCAGTTTTGATTCCTCGCACATCAATGATACCATCAGATTATCCATTCCAATTCAAGAGAATACAGTTTCTTCTTAAAGTATGTTTTGCTATGACGATATATAAATCTCAAGGTCAAACCTTGAAAATTGCAAGGATTGATGTAAGAGAAGACTGTTTTTCACATGGACAATTTTATGACAATTTTATGTGGCATGCTCCCGAGTCAGCACACCCGCAACAAATTTAGTTAATTTAGCACCAGATGAAAAGGTCTCAAACGTAGTTTATAGAGAAGTTTTAAAATATTTTTTAAAAATAAATTGTTATTTTTTATAATTTTATACATTTTTGTATTTTTTAACTGTACTGTTATTTGTAGTTTTATTTATTTATTTATTATTATTATTGTTATTAATCTATTGTTGTTTTTAGGTCTTTAAAAAAACAAGAACTGTAAGGGCTCGGAAAAATATATATTTCTATACATATTTTTTTCCCGAGCTCAAATAAAAAAATGTCTTTCAACGTGATAATGAATGATGATTTAGAATAATAAGAACTAGGGTTCTTTGTTTTCTGCTGCTGATATTATTATTTAAAAATTATTAAAAATTTATTATCCATTATCTATTAATTTATTTTCAATATCTATTCCATTAATTCATAATCAGTTAGAAAAGGATAAAATTCAATGAAATATATATATATATGTAGTGTGAGAATTTAAAATTGCGTGGGTGATGCCACAACGGGGGACGATAGCATTAATGAATGCTATAATTATATCTATAGGCCTACAATAATAAAAATAAAAATGGTCGCCATTATACTACATACCAGCTTATCTAATACAAAACTGTTGGAGCTTTTACAGTTAAATATACCTACGTTGCACAAACTTTGAACAAGATTATTCTTTAATGTATATAAATAAAATTATAATAGCCCTATACTTAAATTATAATTAACGCTTTTATACTACTTAACAGTTCAATATATCTTGTACATACTTTGTACAAAATTGTTCTACAATATTATGTGTATAAATAATATCATTAATAATTATTTAAATTATTAATAAACATTATTGTTACTTGTCCAGCACAAAGTTCAATTGTTAGAGGATTAATAGTTATTGAAACCATTCCCTGAAATATTGGCAAATCAGACATACATGCTAAATTTTATCTAAACAGTCAATTAGTCACAGAAACAAACAGATACCGATGGACAGACATCCAACCAAAAACTATTTCTTTGGACTCCTGGTAAAATAGACCAATCAACATTTAAAGAAAAATTTTTTACGATCACCAAACCATCTTTTATACTTCATTTAGGCAGAGAGTAAAACGATAAATGCTACATTTTAATAATTTTTTCTTTGAGTTTCATTCTCAAAGCTTTTATTATTTACAAACAGTTTATTAACATACAGTGTTAGTCAAAAATATCGGGACACCCGAATAACTTTTTAGTTTATTAATGGAGAAAAACTAAATGCATGAAATGATTATTTATAAGGCATATAGATGTACTTTTTAGTACATGTAGTATGGGGTAATTGCAGATTTTGGAGGCCGAACAAAGTTTTCTCATGCACTGAAATGTACATCTTTATGTCTTCTAAACGCTTCATAAGTTTGGTTTTTCTCCATAAATAAACAAGAAAAGTATGAGTCACGACAACATTTGACCAATCCTGTATATTAATGTAACTTACTGTTCAATGACAGAACCGATGATGACGGGCGAGAAGAGGTTCATTACTTGTTTGCAAATATAACATTCACAAGTTGAACCTGTAGTCCTAATTTCCCAAACAGGTCAAGCTTTAGGGTAGGATTTGGAGAGGGAAAGACAGAAAACAGACAGACAGCGAGAGAGAGAGAGAGAGAGAGAGAGAGAGAGAGAGAGAGAGAGAATGCTCCCCTATACCTATCTCTCTCTGAGCTGCAAGTTTAGAAAAAAACATGCAGCGCTGCCTATAGACGGGGAATCCAAGTAGCATTATCGGTCGAATAAAATGGGCTGACTTTTCCACGCAAGAAGTGTCCTTCTTATAGATTCTGTATTCATTGCTAAATGTAAGTGTGAATTTTAAAGTGTTAGCGTTGTAAGTGTAAGTGTGTGTTAGACTCGGGTACCGCGAGGGACGTCTAAATCCTTTCAATAGGTGCAGCTAGTCTGCAGCCCCTGCGGGGTATTATCATAAGCACTGGCATACGCAGAGCACTTTGATTTTTGTTCAATTGTAAAAAAAAAAATTGTAAACAACTAATCCCGTAAAATGGCACCCAAAAAATTATGTTTTTGTTCTATTAAAAAAAGTAATTCAACAGCTGTTCAACAATCAGATTTGATACTGCAGTAATTGAGATTTTTAAGAGGGATAGAATTTTATTTTACCCGCCATTTTGTTTCTACAAACAAAATGCCCCAGATGCCTTTCACATATAATATTTATGGTACCTTTTTTAAAAAGTATGTATAGTTTCAAAATGATCAATAGAGAAATGAGAAAATAATGGAGGAACAAATAGCCTAAATACAAATATTATGATACTGTTGATATGGCGGGACTTCCGCACTCACCCCATACTCCAAAAACGCCTTTTTTCATTTCATTTATATCATCAAATTGAAAAGGATATTTGTTTGCGATCTTTAATAATTATGTTGGTCTTCACGTGGCTTAAAATTTCCCCATAGAAACTCTTGACCCCCAAACAACCCCTCAATTCTTAAAAATTGAATTTTGTTGAAATTTCATTAAAACAGAATTTTTCGTAATTATCGCAGTGAATTTTAATAATAATTTTATTTTGACCCAAGCAATATAGTTACCCATGTACAGTTTGCTATATAACCTACACTGTGCATACAAGGAGTAAAATAGTATTAAAATAATAAAGTTACATACAAATGCGCTGACTGAGAAACGGAAAAACAAACCGAGCGTGGATCATATGTAAATATTGCTCTGAATACAAAATGAGCCACAGAGTACACAAAATATCAACGGTTATATTGGAGTCAAAACAGGAATGCGAGTAAAGTAACTTTTCTTGTTATTTTTTGTAAATCTCGGTGAGATCAAAATTACAAACTATTACCCGTTTTTCTTTCCTTACCTTAATGGCTACCCGAAATATTACCCGCCAATTGGCAACACTGATTATAGTGAACTCTGGAATTGTAAAACCAGGAAGCAGGCAAGCATAAATCACTCAACCCTCGAGAGTTTAACGAACACGAGAACTGTCCCAGAGGATGTCTACACCGGATAGTTTGTCGGCAGTTTGATTCTTTTGTTCTAAAAGAGACAAGAATTTCAAAACTCAAATAATTAACGAAATAATTGACACGTTTTGTCCTGGCCGAAGCCTCTTAAATTTTTGGCTACCTTTTTCAAAAATATTTCCGCACAGTGAGCAACTGACAATGAGACACATAAAACTGTCAGAAGTGATTGAATAGCTGCCGAGAAGAATTCTATTTTTAGATTGTCTAAGCTCTTTGAAGTTGCCATTGGACAAGTCAGGTAAAGAAAGGGTTCGCTCATCCGCATTCACGGAAGTACCCCAACACGACACTATGAGAAGCATTGACTAATATAATTTAATAATAACCTTGGAACGCAGATGTCTCGCTGACGTGATAGAAGCGAATTTTCAAAAATATTTTTCTTTATCTTACCCTTTTCACGTTTTGATTTCACAGTCGTAATTAGCATTAAAATCTACATATGTTAGGATTTTATACCAAATTACGTTGAAAACACCATAACCAACCCTGACCGTCGTCAAATTGAATTTCTTAATTTAAACGGATTTTGAAAATTGAAAGTGGTAAAGTGGCAGTTTTTAACGCTGTTCAAGACGGTGAACTCGGATTTTCAAAAACGTTTGAGGCAAAGAAATTAGGAATTTTTAAAGACTTGAAATTGCTGCCATTTTGAAACTGTTGAACGAATTCGCTGGTTAACGAAACGGTCCGAGCTAGTGCGGTAATCGATTTTTGTGCTGAGATTGAATCAAATCGGACCAAAACTGCGAATGCGAGCGTGGTAAAATACACACACACACACACACACACAATATATATATATATATATATATATATATATATATATATGTGTGTGTGTGTGTGTGTGTGTGTGTGTGTGTGTGTGTGTGTGTGTGTGTGTGTGTGTGTGTGTGTGTGTATTTTACCACGCTCGCATTCGCAGTTTTGGTCCGAGTATATATATATATATATATATATATATATATATATATATATATATATATATATATATAGGGCAGTATATATACTGTAGCCTATATAAATTTTAACGATCCCTCAAAAATTGATCTACAGATCGGGATCGGTGCTTTTCCAGGGTCTCCGGTCTGGGTCTTACCATGATGGCCGTTCCAATATGATGATGACTCCATATCAATTGATAACTCATCCAATGATGCCTCATTTCCCCAATGAAAGTCAAAACGCAACACACAGAATTATATAATTCTGTTAACATTTGACACCGTTTTTAGTAAATATTATTATTACGTTCATAAATTTATGAATTAGTTGTGTTTATCACGTCATATACTCAGTATGCTGCAAATGTGCTCTGGGTCAAAGCTGATAAAAAAATAATGGGCCGACTGGTGCCATTAATTTCCAAACAACTAGCACTATGTGAACGTTTATAATTTATTAGAATTGCCAACATTGATTGTATTATTACCGTATTGCCAGTAACGTTGCAGACATATATTTCGTTAATTATACTGTGGTGATAGGCCTAACTAAGTTATCATTAGAATTATGGGAATTCGTGAAAAAATTTAAGGCGATTTCTGAAAATTTTGTCCCAAATGGACCCAGAGTATACACAAAGTTTTCCATGTACGTGTAAAAGTTAGTGCGATAAATTCGATGAAAAAATAGAGAGTTCGAGAGTGAATAAAAAAATGAATAAATTGTGACACGCCGCTGTATCGCTGACACAAGAAAGTGAATTTCCAAAAGTAATTCTTTCACCTTACATTCCTTTTAAAATTTTGATTTAACCATCATAAACAGCATTAAAATTTGAATGTATTAGTATTTTGTAGTTTCAAATTACATTGAAAATACGAAACATAACGGCTGTCAAATAAAGTTGTTTAAGTTAAAAAGATTTTGAAAATTCAAAATGTTAATTTATGCGGTTTTTAAGCTTATCACTGTGATGGAATTAGGTTTTCGAAAATATTTCAGACAAAAAAGTTACTAATTTTTAAAAATTTGGAATGGCCGCTAAAAGAATCTATACTAAGAGATAATACAACCCCAGGCACTGCGATCAACTAAACCTTATTGTTATTGTGCAACTAAAACTCTTTAGTACTAGTTTAGCAGATTGACGCCCTTAGTAAGTTCCAACAATCTACTGACTAGCTCATTTTGCTGATGATCCCTAGGGTCCCGGAAACCAAAAACCCTAGCCTCCTACCAGCAAGAGCTTCATAATCAAGGATTGTGTTCTGCAGTCTCCTCTTTCCTGCACAACCTACACACTGTTTCACCTAACCTGTTCATGTGCACTCTCAGATCACAGTGCCTAATAATAAGCACCATGATTTCCTGAGTTGTGCTATGTTCAAGACGTCTGGTGCCCCTTTAAAGCCCTTTATATAGAACCATGTTTGAGAGGCCCTTGAGGGAATGCCCATGAAGGTTATCCCATCTTGCCTGACGTTGCTTATTAATCCACCGATTAATAGCAGACCTAATAGCAATACTGTTACTTTTTAAAAAAGAAGTGAGAGTTATAAAAATAAATCAATTATGGCTTACATTACACTAAGTTACACCTTTGCAGGATTACATCCCTAAACATTTGGATCTGGCGTAAACTTTCGTTTTGTGTTACGCTAATAAGTTATATACCAACAAAAACAACATTTCCAAAAATAAATTTGCCCATTGTTACACTAACAACTTGAGGTAGTCAATCAAATGTATACTAGGGACTACAAAGTAATTAAAAAAACTGTGGAACTTTATTTTAAAAATACGGAAGTTACAACACATATTCTTATTTGTAATAGAATGTCAATGTCTACTTGTTTGTTTTCATAATATGTTTTTATCATAATATGTAATTTTTTTCATAATTTTTTCATTATGCAATTTTTTTCATAATTTTTTTCATAATGTGTAATTTGGTATAATATGTTAAACAGGTTAGCTTCCTGCTTATGAATGAATAGTTTGAATTTAAGGAAAATCAATATAGCAGTGACAGCATTACAATGTTTGTAAATTATATCCGAGCGACGCACCCCTAAATAGATGCACAAAAAATCGATTTGACCCCTTATCACTATTCTACCGACTGAGATCTGTCGGGATCGATTCTTTATATTTTTCCTAATAAAAAACCTAAACAACAATTTTTGATTAGAATGGCAAATAATTTATTATTAACAAATATATTGCCAACATTAGAAAATATTTAAAAAAGGGTCTGGAAATAATTTGTTAATTTTAACTGGGAAAAAATTAACACTTTTTGTCAGTTAGCATTTTCTTTCGAAAAAACTCATCCTTTGTGAGTTATGGGCGATTTAAGGGCAAAAAAGGGTGAAAAATTGTCACCTTTAAAAATTCATATCTTATAATCTACTGAACCGATTTGAGCTTACAACCTCGCAAAATGTTCATATTTACTTATACTTTAAGTTAGTATTTTTTATAAATAGCCCCCGTATAATTTGCCGACTAATATTTGCAATTGAATTTTTATTATTTTTAAGACTGATCACGTAGTCTTTAACCCTAGAACTGATGAGATACTTCATTTACTTTGTCCCTTTCTCAACTGGCAGCGTCGTATATTACGACTAATTAGACAGCTGTTACAGGATCGATTATTTATGGCACTTCTGACTGTTTAACTATAGTAAAATTTTTGACATTTCATGCTTTATTTTGATGGTAAAACTTCTATTTCTATTTTTCTATAAGAATTTCTATTTTTAAATCTATACAGGCCTAAAGTTTGTGTTTCAACTGCAGTAATAAACTATTGGTTGTGTCAGCTGAGTTTATTTTCACGGGGGCCATTTTCAAAAAACACTAACTTAAAGTATAAGTAAACATGAACATTTTGCGAGGTTCTAAGCTCAAATCGGTTCAGTAGATTATAAGATATGAATTTTTAAAGGTGACAATTTTTCACCCTTTTTTGCCCTTAAATCGCCCATAACTCAAAAAGGATGAGTTTTTAGAAAAAACGCCGAGACAAGAAGTGTTTTTTTTTGCCAGTTAAACTTAAAATTTTTAAGACCTTAAAATTAAGGTCTTAAAGACCTTAAAATTTTAAAGATCTTAAAATTTTTAAGGTCTTTAAAAAAATTGAAGACCCATTTTTAAATATTTTCTAATTTTGTTAATAACAAATTACTTGCTACTCAAATCAAAAATTGTTGTTTAGGTTTTTTATTAGGAAAAATATAAAGAATCGATCCCGACAGATCTCAGTCGGTATAATAGTTATGAGGGGTCAAGTCGATTTTTTGTGCATCTTTTTAGGAGTGCGCCGCACGGATATTACATGTACGAATATACTGTGTTAAGAGCTTGAAAAAACTGATATGTTTTTATAAATTTGAAGAAATGGGTTCTTAATTATCTCAAGGTTCTATGAATTTATATATTTTTGAAAACCCAGTGGTATACATTTTTTTAAGCACAACAAAATAATATCAAAATGTTATTATACAGAAGATAGCGCGCAAGCAGTTCCGGGGCTACTATAGTCTGGCTCACGAAAGAAGCACCTGAGGTTAGGACGTTATAACGTTCCAATCAATCATTGTACATATATTTCAGATACACCAAATTAAAGCGTGTTCTTTTGTCTATAAATCTATGTAAATTCCGTTAATGTATTTTCAAACATTAATTTTGTATTTCAAGAAATTTACCGAATAACATGATTTTCACGCAGATTTTCCTTCTACTATGGTATAGATATTTGTTAAAATTTTTTGTGACACGTTTAGCAAACTTTTGACTACTATTGAAGTTATGGTGAATTTATTTTTAAAAAGTGCTCATTTTGCTACAAGCAACTTTATTGAAATAATTCTTGAACAGACGCCTGTAATTTTACAACACTTTAATCAAGACTTGTTTAATTCAGATTTATAATTGTTTTAATGAGTAATCGTGAAGTTATTGAAACGAAATTTCAATTAAATTCTGATAGCATTCACCACTGTGTTGTACTGGCGTACTATCAAAGTACTGTCGGGTGACCCACGCTATAGACCTACAGAGCTTGATAACCGTTCTATTTTAAATTTTATTTACAACTTCATTAGTGCGTGCCATGTGACTGTACTCCTGGTGCAGTAAGTGTTCAGATTTATATACAGATCTCATTTAATTAACTTCACGTTTACTCTTAAAATATAATTATAATTCCGATTTAACATAAGTCTTGATTTAATACTGTTGTAAAATTAAAGACGTCTGTTAAAGAATTATTTCATTAAAGTCGCTGGTAATAAAATTAGCACTTTTTTGATTAAAAAGAAATTCACCATAATTTCAAATTTTATCAGAAGTTGATCAAATTTGGCAGAAACATTAACAAATATCTGTAACATAACTTACTTGAACAGCATTGGTGTGTAGTAAAAATTAAAAATTGACAAAGTTATAAACTTTCGAAGTAGTTATATATAGTAGTAGAGAAACTGCGTGAAAATCGTGTTTTTTGGTAAATTTATTGAAATATAAAATTGACGTTTTAAAATATATTAACGGAATTAACACACATTTATAGACAGAAAACACGCTTTAATTTGGTGTACCTGAAATTTCTGTACAATAACCGGTTATAACGCTATAACGTTCTAAATTCAGGTGTTTTCTTTCGTGAGCCAGGCTACAACCAATCAAACTACAAGGCTAAATCAAATTAGTCTCTTTTAATTACTAAAACTCCTTTTTTTAAAATTTTTTCTTAACGATTAAACATTTAAGTTATTATTACAGTTTATTCTGACATTTTCCACTATTTGTGTATATAATACACGAAGTTTAGAGAATGTGGATAAACTGACGTTCTCAAGTTGCATGTTCAAGTTTTAAGTTAGGAACTTGAGAATAAGAGTTGATCCATACTTTCGAAACGTCGTATGGAACGTTTCGAAACGTCCATACAAAGAAACGTCGTATTGTTTTATACACACAAATGATGGCGGAACAAAAGTAATTACGATTGCTGTTGCGATTCTCTGAATTTTAGAACTGTTCTCTATAGAAATGGCGTTCAAATACTTTCAAATACTTTATCTTTAGACCAGGTCGTTAAAAGATCTTTATCATTCGGTTCAATCTTTTACCGTTATACCAGACAATGAGAAGTTTTACAATGTATACAAGACGTAAGTCAGATCCTTTAAAATCCTCAAAACAATGATATTTACGTAAACAATTTGTATAGGTAACCTTTTCCACTTAGGCCGACAATAAGAAGATTCATACCATATAAAAGACATAATTCAGACCTTAAAATCCCTTAAAAAGGCAATAATGTTTACTTTAACATTCTTTGTAGGTAACCTTATCTTCTTGGGTCGATAATGAGAAGTTGAATACTGTATACAAGACATAACTCAGAACTTAAAATCTTTAAAACAGACAATGATATTTACTTTAACATTCTGTATATGTAACCTTTTCCTCTTTGGCCGAAAATAAGAAACTTAATACTATACATTAGACATAACTCAGAACCTTAAAATAGACAAATATATTTACTTTAACATTGTATATAGGTACCCTTTTCCTCTAGGGGCGCAAGTAAGAAGTTTAATACTACCTATATATTAAACATAATTCAGAACCTTAAAATCCTTAAGCCAAACAATGATATTTACTTTTACATTCTATGTAGGTAACCTTTTCCTTTTAGACCGACAATGACAAGAACTTTCATCTTAGTCCAAATGATAAAAAACAGTTTCACATTTTGTACAACCTATGACCAGACAATGCTGTGCAGTTTAACATTCTGTACTATTTATCCTCAGCAACAATCAATGAAAAGTTTAATGTTATGTACAAAACGTAACCCACACCCTTTAGACCCTTAAATCGCACTATGATTTTTACCTTAAAATTTTGTTCAACTTTCATTTTAGACCAGATCATGAGAAGCAGTTAACATTTTATTCAATATTTTACTCTTAGGGGGAAAATGTTAAACAGTTCAACGATTTCAACGAAACAGTTCAACGAAATGAAATTGTTTAACGATTTCTCTTAGGGGCATATTACACTAACAAAGATATTTGTTAAATATTTGATGAAACTTTGACCATATATCTTGTTCAAATATTTGTCAAAGTCGCATCAAAGAAAACATATTATATTCGTTAAATTCCTTTGATCAGCTGGATTATTAACTAGATTTTGAGGTTATGTTTACTCAAGTGCAATATCTGTAATTGATCGAAATTGTTGACTTGTTATACTTCTGCATTAAGCGCTTATCTGGCTATGGCGCTACTAAAGAAAAAGAGAGAAAAACGGGAAAAAACGAGTTTGAGTCCGATCATGGGTACAAAAGAGAAAAACTAGGTGAAAATGCCACTTTTATTAAAGAACTGCCTTTCGAAAATCGTGATTCAAATAGACTTTTCTTTAGAAAGAGTGTAGTTATATTTCGTTGTTTGTAAGCATTAGTGTGGATATTCCACAAACATTCTTTTTTTATATTGTAAAATTAATGTTTTTACTGCTTCAAAAGTCCTATTTCCTAGTCATCTATTTCGTCATCGTTTTAAATTGTATGAAACGAAAGGAACAATATGACAGGGAAATAACAACATTTTAAGCTACGTATTTGAAAATGTTTGTCAAATATTACAACTTGTCAAAGATTCATCAACGTTTTATAAAAGTGTTTGGTCATCTAATACCGTCAAATTTATTTCATCAAAGATCTTTGATCAAGGAATTCTGACGTTTCTTTGACAGTGTAGGCAATTTGAAGCAGTTTACCATTCTGTACAAGGCCCTTAAGTCTTTATTTACATGCATATGACTCTTAATTCAGACAAGGAGAAAAAATTTAACATTCTGTCCATCTTTTACCTTTAAACCAGAAAATGAGTGGATGTTATAACAATCTGTTCAATTTTTTAGAACAGATCATCAGAAGTAATTTAGTATCCTGTTCATCATTTTGTTCTTAAGTAAGACAAAGATAAACAGTTTAACATTATGTAAAAAATTTCCTCTTAGTCCAGTTATAGAAATAGAGTTTCACATTTTGTACAACATTTTACCCCCTAAAACCAGACAATGCTGTGCAGTTTAACATTCTGTACTATTTATCCTCAGCAACAATAAATTTGGAACGAAACAGAACTGTAAATGTAAAATGTAGTGTGTAAAGATAATGTTCGAGTCGGAATCAAATGAATTGTAAACAGCTCTGTCTGGTCCGACACCCGTCTGACAACACTGTTATGTATGGCGTAACGGCAGAACCAAGGACTCCAAGGACCCTCAGTTCCCGTCCGTCAGCCTCTGGTTGACACACCATAATAAGGCAAGATTAAGTTAACATCCACACACAAATTTTAAGAATATTGAATGCAAAATGTTCCGTTTATGTTGGATTCCGCAGGAATATTTATAAACGCTATACATTACAATTTATTAAAACTTCCTGAGTTCTGCTTTTATTAACTCAGCTAAACACTAACCCACCAGATAGCCTAAGTCCCCGCAGTCCTCAGCACAAAGCCGACTAACAAACAGTCCCTTATTACGCATTTAAATAAAAAAAATGCCCAAAATTTTACAAAAACCTTAAATTTTACACCACTTAAAATGTTTTGGTTATTAAATATTAATATTCTGTTAGTTGCGTAAACTATAAAATCTGAAAAAGTATATTGAAAAAGTTCTCAATTTTGTATGAAAATATTCTCAATTTGAGTATGAAAATATTTTTAGAACTGTTGATTAGACTACTTAGTACTGAAGTTCGAGGAAAGGAGGTACATAAGTCAGAAACTTTCTTGCAGCCGTATTGATTCTTATTCAGAGATGTGCTCCTTATTTACACGATACCAAACAAAAAATGTTTAAGGATTGCTTTGTTGAGCTCAAATATTTTCCAAGTTTGATCACGGATTTCTAAAAACTGCTTCGATGGGATGTTGTCATAAAACAACCATTGAGCTGGGGGAGAGTCTTTAGAATTTTTTTCCATTTTCAGGACCTTCATATTTCATGTAAAAGTCTGTCTATAAGAAAAGCTTATTTAGCCCTTAAATGGTTGGCTAAATAGAAAATTAAGATGTTTTCCAGTTCCGAGCCCAAAGCTTATAATAATATATAATATGTATGTATGTAAGTACGTACGTATGTATGTATGTATGTATGTATGTATGTGTGTGGGGGGTAAATGGGGTTTTTAATGGTGTTTCAACATGCTGACGTTTGCAATTTTGGTCCGATTTGATTAAACTTAGTAGGTTACAAAAATCGATTATGATAATAGCTTGAAAGTGTTAATTAACCAGAAAAATTCGTTCAACAATTTCAAAATAGCCATTTCAATTTTTTTTTAATTTTTAACTTTTTTGTATTACTTTTTTAAAATATGGTTTCATTTTTCGTTCAGGGTCATTTTCGTATTTTCAATGTAATTTTAAAGTTTAAAATGCTAATCTATGCAGATTTTAATGCTGTTTTTGTTGGTGCAATGAAAGATTCTTAAAGAGTGCAACGAAAATCGCTTCTACTCCGTCAGCGAGACAGCTGTGTGCCGCAATCTCTACAAGAGTACAGATTTGTTTTCTGTTGCTGTATTTGTGACCTACTTTGTGTAAGTTTTTGTTTCGTTTTCTTGGTGACTTATGATTTCCTGAACTCATGTAAGCCTTAGTTTTATTTCTGGTTTGACCATTTAAGTATTTTGCCATGTGACTTATTCTAGTGCATGTTTAGGTCTGACGTTAGGTACTTGAGAACGGGAGTTAATCCATAATCTCGAAAAGTCGTGTATTGCTTTATATACAGAAATTATTACAAAAAACTGTAGCAATAAAAATAATTCAGTATTTTATACTCATTACAGAGTATGTAGTACTCTTACAACATCTAATAATCAATAATGCATTTTCTTATGTCTGTATCAATATCTAGAAATTATAATTATCTTTATAATTGTAAATAAATATTATAATAGTTCAAAGAACAATAGAGCTCGCAGTATATACTTAGTTAATAGTTTACTGACGCGCTCGTAACATTTTCTGTCAATTTTAACGGTAACCGTAATATTTACGAAAACTGTTACACGACCGTCTTTATTGGAAATTTTATGCTATTTGTCCATGAAGCGGTAAAAATTATGATAGGTCTAACCGTTCAGCCTGTATTACAGGAAATTAACAGCAACTGTACTCTCATTGTTAAATCAGAGCCAGGCATCTTGAAACGGAAGTGAATTAGGAACAAATTTTACACATTCTTACACATACGTTCTTCGGGCTTTACACAACGTGCCTTCGTGCAAAAATTTCAAAAGAATGGGTCGATACGTTTGGTCTAAACTGCGTAACCCGTCATTGTTAAATCAGAGCGTGCCATCTTGAAACGCAAGTGAATGGAAAAAAATCATATACATACTTTGTTCGGACTTTTTACAAGGTACCTTTGTACCACATTTCAAAATAATTGGTAAATGCGTTTGGCCAAAACTGCGTACTTTCGTAGTTGTTTTGCCGTAGGCATGTCTATTATGTAAGACATATTTAAAGAAAGCGACAAAACTAAAGTATTATCGTTCTTAACAATCTCATAAATTTACCAAAAATAGAAATAAAACACATGTCGATATGCAATACTTACGTAAACCAAAAACCTTGAGTCATATAAAATAATTGGGTTTTATTTTTGTATCTTCAATAATGATATAACCTAAAAATTTGAGTCATACAAATAATTAAGTTTTATTTTAACATCTGAGGCAATGATATAACTCCAATTATCATTGATCTGATACATTTTTCTGAATCAAAAGAGCAATTACAAAAAATTATTATTGATTCGTTTATCTTTGAAACATTAACTAGTACAAATACTAGCAGTTCAAAGAACAGTTGTCCTCGCAATATATTCTTAATTAATAGGTCTATAGGCTACAGAGTTCTCAACGAGAGAGCTCGTAAATTTTTCCGCTAATTTAAAAGCGGTAACTGCAATATCTACGAAAAATGTTATTAAATCATCTTTATTGGACACCGTATGATATTTCTCCATGAAGCGGTCAAAATTATGATAGGTTTTGCGTTCAGCTAGTGCGACAGGAAATAAACACCAACTAAACTCTCGACGTAGACTCAGAGCGCCATCTTGAAACATAAGTGAATGGGAAAGTATCTTACACATACTTCTTTCGAGCTTTATACAAGGTATCTTCGTACGAAATTTGTAAACAATCGTCCATTGCGTTTGATGAAAATTGCGTACACTCTTCGTAGTTGAATCAGGGGCCGTCTTTTTAAAAAGGAAGTTAATTGGAGAAAATGTTATACATACGTCATTTGA
Source organism: Callitettix versicolor (assembly GCA_022606455.1). NCBI lineage: Eukaryota > Metazoa > Arthropoda > Insecta > Hemiptera > Cercopidae > Callitettix > Callitettix versicolor. The sequence continues at coordinate 51,948,050 of CM040182.1, forward strand.
GCATTATACAAGTTATCTTCGTACCAAATTTCTAAACAATCGGTCAATGGGTTTGGCTAAAACTGCGTAAACTAGTCTTCGTTAAATCAGATACTGCCATCTTGAAACGGAAGTGAATGAGACAAAAGCTATTTTTGCTACAAAACAAAATGCTTGCGTAATAATATATGAAAGACACACGCGCGCGCGCTCATACTCTTTTGTTGCTTAACGTCCATACTTTTATGCAAGTTGAACTAATAAAAACGAGGAATGGTTAGGGATCAGCGTTAACGTAAGAGGAAAGCAACAGGAGTAACTGCGGCTCGAACTAAGAACCTTTAAATGCAGCAGACTGGCCAGCTTTAGCTATATCAATCACCGAGCTCCCCATAAACACAAACGCGCGCACTCGCGCACACTTTCCATCCACGCAACTCCCTCTCATAGTCTTTTCCTATTCATGTATTCTTTACTTTTTTTGTTGTTCAATTCGATTTCAATGCACCACAAAAGTATTCACTTCAAAAACGTGTTAATAAAATCAACAAGTATGAATAAAGTGAACTTACCGAACTCTGGTTACATTCCGAGCACTGGTCAAGGAGCAAGTAGTACGAGATGACAATTTATAGGCCCGAGTCACAAAGTAGGTCGATTTACAGCGTCAACAATCAACAAAAAACCGGCTTTAAAGTCCCGGATATTTTTCAAATTACTAATTTCGTGATCTATACCGAACTGTAGCCGAATTATTCAAATTAGAATATAAACCAATACAAGGCATTACCGTTAGTGACGAGTTAAAAAGCTACGAAAAACCAGTTCTGTGTCCTTGCAGTGGAGTGTGGTCCACTTTCAGTGGGGTAAGTCCCGCGTCTCCAGACCCTTCTTTTAGATTTTACTGGAACTGGAAACTTTTGCATCATCGGTGCATACAACATGACATTTTAAATTTAAAAAAAATCTTTATCTTCTATTAATTACAAACATAATACTTTACTATAAGACAATTATAACCAGTAACAATAGGTATATTGGGCCGCCTCGGTGGCCTAGTTGATAGCGTACTAGGCTTTCACCCCGAGAACCCGTGCTCGATTCCCGGTCAGGGCTTGGCATTTTCATACGCTATAAATCATCCCATCGTCAGCATTAGCCCAAGTGTGCACAATAGTCGGACGTTAAACACAAAAAACAAAACAAAACAATAGTTATTGGAAAAAGAAAAAAATATCACTTGAGTTAAAAAAAAAGAAAAACGTATGTACATATTAAATAACACTAAATTCACAATCAAATTAAACTGTCTACCTTTATAATTAACTTTATAACATGTACGGCATATCCATAACAAGCAAATAAGGTATAATACAGTATAAGAAATAACAAATTAACTGAAAATAACGTACACACACGCGCGCGCACACACACACAAACTCATACACAAATACACACAAACAAAAAAACACACGCGCGCGCGCGCGCACACACACACACATACAGTCACAGTTTGTATATGTCAGGTTATTTATAACTTCGAAATACAATTAATTGTATCACGTACTGAAAAAAAGGCGATTCATCCCGTAAATATTTTATATTCTAATTCCACGTCTTTCCATTAAAGTATACGGATACTGTCACCCATATTAAATGTATTCATATGACTAATGTTAGGGATTTTATTTAAATTACTTTACTATTTTAAAGATAAAATTATGTTTCTTATATTATTTTAAAGGTCTTTTATATGGGAATGTGTTCCGCGTCTTACGTCATGTATTTTAAGGCGAAAAAGCACATTGAGGCTATTATCGCCTCCCTAAATGTAAGTGTGAGTGTAAAGTGTTAAAGTCGTAAGTGTAATATTGTAACTGTGAGTGTGTGTTAGACTGGGGTACCGCGAGGGACATCTAAATCCTCTCAATAGGTACAGCTAGTCTGCACCCCTGCGGGGATATATATATATATATATATATATATATATATATATATATATAGTTATATATATATATATATATATATATATATATAGTTGGATATATATATATATATATATATATATATATATATATATATGCTCTTTAGATAAACAAGCAAAAAATACAAAGCAAAAGATATGTACAAAATGTAAATTTATATCCTCATTTAAACCTGCAAGGCCTTTAAAATTAGCTATCAATTATAATTGTATCTCAACAAATTATGGAACAGACTAATCCGTATAGACTGAATATAGCCCACAGGGTGCACGGACTATTAAGGAGAAAGCTGTCAGTTTGCCCAGGTTGTAACTTTGAATTACACATATTCTTGTAACAGAAATTGAAAAAATGAGAGACATGAATTAGAACTTTAAAACCTTCTTATAATGTATTTACAAAGTTTCAATATATTCCACATCTTTCTTCTAAATAGAAAGCTGTTATTTTTAAGGTTGGGACTTTAAAATACATTTATTGTTGTTATACCAATTGGAAAGCGATAAGAATAAATTAGCACTTGGAAGTCTTATTATTATATATATATATATATATATATATATATATATATATATATATATATATATATAAAGTTTCTCTATACAATTGTTCACAATTTTTTTTAAAAGACAAAGCTAGGTTGTAACTCTAAAATACATTTATTTTTGTAATAGAAATTACAAAATGAAAGACATAACTTAGCACTTCAAAGTCTTATTATAATTTACTAAGTCCTAATTTTGTATTTGTATACTATACAAATGTATATCTAACTTGCATACTGTCTTTGAAAGGAATGGTCGAAAACGCATACTGAGGACTGTAAGGTAAGTATCGCAGCCTGTCGGATGCGGCAAGTTGCCTTTGATGCGAGATGACCAGTTAATTATCCTTGCAGCAAGAGGACTGCGGTGATAAAGACACGATGAGTTGTCACTACGGAGAAAAAGCCCCGGTTGGTTTTTGGTGAGTTGTTCCTGCGGCGAAAAAGGTAAGGTGAATTGTGCCTGAGGTTAGAAAGCAGTAGTTGGTTGTCACTGTTACGGCAAAATCACGTCTGGTTGTTACTGTAATGAGAAAGAAGCGGTGAGTTGTCTCTGCGGCGAGAAAGCCATAGTTGGTTGTCACTGCGGCGAGTTGTCCATGAGGCGAGAAAGCCATAGTTGTTTGTCACTGTGACAGAAAGACGCGGTGAATTGTCGCTGCGGCGAGAAAGCAATAACTGGTTGTCACTGTTGCGAGAAAGCCACGTCTGGTTATCACTGTGGCGAGAAAGATACAGTGAGTTGTCCCTGCTGCGAGAAAGCCATGGATGATTGTCCCTGCGGCGAGAAAGCATTAGTTGGGTGTCACTGTGACAGAAAGACGCGGTGAATTGTCGCTGCGGCGAGAAAGCAATAACTGGTTGTCACTGTTGCGAGAAAGCCACGTCTGGTTATCACTGTGGCGAGAAAGATACAGTGAGTTGTCCCTGCTGCGAGAAAGCCATGGATGATTGTCCCTGCGGCGAGAAAGCATTAGTTGGGTGTCACTGTGGCGAGAAAGACGCAGTGAGTTGTTCCTGTAGCGAGAAAGCTACGGTTGGTTGTTACTGCAGCGAAAAAGACGCGGATGGTTTTCATTGTTTCGAAAAAGTCGCGACGAGAGAGACGTTTTGAGTTGTCCCTGCTGTGAGATAATCTCAGTTAGTTGTCCCTGCTGTGAGATAATCTCAGTTAGTTGTCATTGCGGTATTTATCGAGTCAGTGCAACAACCTGTGTTTGTAATAGACAAATGTACATTTTAATTGTGTGATGCTTTTACTTACGGCTCACGATAAGAACGTTCTGAAGGTTGAAAGGAAGTTGTGTATCTGTACGTTTATAATCTGCAGATAAACGTCTACACTGATTTTTCTCAAATTTGATGTGTTCTGGTTATATGTGTTAATAATTTTACAATTTTTCGAAATTGAAAACTTTATAGATGTCTGCTGTAAGTTTAAAAATCAGAACATAAATACATTAACTTTTTTTTATGTAAATATTATTATAAGGCAGATCCACACTTCCTTGCTTCTTATTAGTTTCCACTATGACTGAGGGATGCGGGACAGGTTAGCAGAAGGGTGGGATCGGCATTATGTTTTTCCCATAGTGGACATTACTCCTTATGTATTTAAAGCAAGTCTATTGAACACCTTCTATAAATAGGCATACATCCTTATTACTTTGTTCAAATAGTTCCTCTTGGCCATATGTGATATTACTTAGTATCTACTACAGTAAGGTCAGTATAAGTCTGGGATACCCCGTCAGGAAAACCCTTGCCTTTCGAATCACTGCTTATAGGCCAGGCTTTCGATAAGCCATCACATTTATCACTACCTTCACCATAAAGTCTCGTCGACCTTCGCGGAAGGAAAGTCTAGGCCGGAGTCCGTGAAAAATCCCTGCTCAACATCCTAGCAGATGAAAATATTAAGTGACACTGAGTTGGCTCGCAATTCACCAGCTTCTTAGCAATAGCAATAGCAATTTAGAATATTTAGGAATGACTGCGCTCTGGCAGTAACAATTATTAACGCAAAATGATTGCACAACTCTCACTAAACATTTATATTAACCTATTTAAAAGAATATAAATGTATGGGATGCTACAACATGGGTAGGTAAATATTTTTGGAAAATCGAATTTGCCTCAAGTGACAGCATCATTGCGCTCTTTACTCCCTTTCTGTTCCCATGACTTCGGTCAATAGATCTAGGACATTTCGCTAACGAACAATTTTACATAGATTCTATAGTCCTGTCTTTATAGATGGTAATTACTATAATTTATTTTTGAAGAGAAACAACTGATTGAACATTGTGAAATTTGGAATAGTGTGTATTATATTTACATTTTTAATTTCTCATTAAAAGAATTATAAATATAATTTGGCGATTTTGAGATTTTTAATGGTTCATCATTTTTCAGGTCCCCTAAATCCAAGAAACTGTTTTTTTGCTGGATTTCTCTCTCTCTCTCTCTCTCTCTCTCTCTCTCTCTCTCTCTCTCTCTCTCTCTCTCTCTCTCTCTCTCTCTCTGTTGAATTAATAATTTTTTGAGTGAAATATTTCATTTGATGAGTATAGATGCTTTGTATTATTAAAAAAAAAATGTTTTATTTTTGTTCTTCAATGTGTTAATTTATTTATGTTTTCGCAAAAAATTGCTGTAAGGTTAAGTAAACAAGAAGACAATGTAGATCCCGTAATGAGATAGATGGTTGCGCCGAGTTGTTTTCGTGACGAGTAATTCCGCTGCGAGCTAGATAGCTGCGCCGAATTATCAATGTAGTTACATGTAGTACCGTCTGCGAGATATGGCTCTGCCGAGTTCTCATCGTGGCGAGCAGTCCCTGCTGCAAAATAAATGGCTGCGATGAATTGTGTAATACCGATTAGTCGTGGCGAGTAGTATCAATACCATCGGATGCGAGATAGATGGCTGCGCCGAGTTATCCTCGTGACGAGTAGTCCCTGCTGCGCCGAGTTATCTTCGTGACGAGTAGTCCCGGCTGCGCCGAGTTATCTTCGTGGCGAGTAGTCCCGGCTGTAAGATAGATGGCTGCACCGAGTTGTCCTCGTGGCGAGTATTCCCATCTACGAGATAGATGGTTGAGCCGAGTTAACCTCGTTGCGAGTAGTCCCGGCTGCGAGATAAATGATTGCGAAGAGTTGTCGTCGTAGGGAGTAGTCCGGCTGCGAGATTGTTGGCTGCGCCAAGTTGTCCTTGTGGCGAGTAGTCCAGGCTGCGCCGAGTTATCTTCGTGACGAGTAGTCCCTGCTGCGCCGAGTTATCTTCGTGACGAGTAGTCCCGGCTGCGCCGAGTTATCTTCGTGGCGAGTAGTCCCGGCTGTAAGATAGATGGCTGCACCGAGTTGTCCTCGTGGCGAGTATTCCCATCTACGAGATAGATGGTTGAGCCGAGTTAACCTCGTTGCGAGTAGTCCCGGCTGCGAGATAAATGATTGCGAAGAGTTGTCGTCGTAGGGAGTAGTCCGGCTGCGAGATTGTTGGCTGCGCCAAGTTGTCCTTGTGGCGAGTAGTCCAGGCTGCGCCGAGTTATCTTCGTGGCGAGTAGTCCCGGCTGTAAGATAGATGGCTGCACCGAGTTGTCTTCGTGGCGAGTATTCCCAGCTACGAGATAGATGGTTAAGCCGAGTTAACCTCGGGGCGAGTAGTCCCAGCTGCGAGATAAATGATTGCGAAGAGTTGTCCTCGTAGGGAGTAGTCTCGGCTGCGAGATTGTTGGCTACACCAAGTTGTCCTTGTGGCGAGTAGTCCCGGCTGTAAGACATTAGCCTGCAGTCCCGGCTACGATGAATTTTGTAACGGTGAGTTACACCGGCTGCCAGATTAACACGGCGAGTTGTCCCGAGATTATAACCGTAGCGAGTTGTTCCGACAGCGTGTTGTCCCATTGGAAAGTTATCACAGCAGCGATTTGTTCTGGTGACGAGTTGACCCGATAGCAAATTGTCCTGGCAGCGATAAGGAGGCCCCAGCGAGTTAAGTTGTCCATCTATAGTCAGTCACTATAGTTTTATATTTAATCAACGTAGAATATTTACACAAAATAAAGTTTAGAAAATTATCTCATGGCAAAGTAAGCATTTGCTTGTAAATATTTAAACACTGTCAATAAATATTTAAACAATAGATAAAGTAAATTTGAACGGATATTAATTATTTATAAGTACAATAGTAATTTAATTCAAACTCCTTTTATCTTGGTTTTCTATAGACCGAGTGTACGAAAATCTACCGACCTTTCTCTATGAAAAATTCCTTTATTTAGTTCCACAAATATTTTTTATGAACAAGTATTTTGTGTTGTCTAGAAAAATCAGCCTTCTTTTCAAGAAAATTTATTTTATCAAATTCAAAATATTTTCTCCATTAGTTCATATATATATATATATATATATATATATATATATATATATATATATATGTATATGTCTAATTTAAAACACTTTCTACAAAATATATTTAGTATATACTGGATTAATACTTGTGTTTCTTTAACTTCGTCAAATCTTAAAACACCAAATCTTTTTGTGTAGACCAAAGAAATACTTCGTCTTTACGATCTTGTCTAATTTAAAACAATTTATCTTTTGTATATTTAGTATAAACCCAATGAATATGCGTGCACTTTTACGACTGGTTGTGGCCGGTTTTATTTGGCCCACACATTATATGATAGGCGTTCTCCCTTCATAGGCCATCCTAGATGTCTGCTCGGTCAAGCCTGCACGTGGAATATGTCTGAGTTATTAAAATTAAGATCTTTAAACTTTTTGTCAAATTTAAACTTTTATTTTTTGAAGTTGTGAAGTTTCCAGTTGATAATAATTTGTCAGCCAGTCAAGTGATAACTTGTTAATCAGTTAGTTGTGTTTTAAAATTGGTACCTGAAAATGAAAAATTCGTGTTATTATATAGCATTTATTTAGACATTTGACATTCCTAGGTGTTAAAATACTAAAAAAACTGAAGGAAAATAGCCTAAGTGGTTAAAAATAAAATTAACACTAAACGAGATCAGAGAATCACAGATTAAGATTTTTTACATGTGTTTTGGGTGTCTCTGGATAAGAGATTTAAGGACTTATGTGACCAACAGTTTCCTCTCCCTTCTTGCACAACCTACACAAGGTTTCTCCTTGGTATATTCCTATGCTGTTCCTTTTGTACCCTCAGACCACAGTGCCCTATAGTGAGTTCCATGATGTCTTGAATTGCCCTTTACCCAGGATATTTATCTGGTGGAAACTTGCCTAGGGGTTTCGGGATCTAGACCATTCCCTAAGCTAATGTAGGTTTATGAAACTCACCCCTAGCCAACACCATCTTAAACATCAGACCCTCCACCAAATCAAATTCGAGTGACCGTTTTCTCAAATCCCATCTTGGCACTGTGATCTACGCTTTATATCTTGGGTGCAGACTCCTCATCCTCATAAGACAGGAACTTCCTGAGGATAAACTCCTGGATCATTTCCGCTTCTGGATCAACACCACCTCTGAGACGTTGGACAGCACTATGACCGTCTTAACAACTTCCAGAATATTTTTGGGTGACAGCTGTCTTTGATTACAGTTTCCCATCAGCCTCTTAAGTGTATCAAAGATATTCCTTGATTCAATACCAGAGAACCACAAATCACGAAGCAAACTAAAAAGCTACACAATTACTGACAGGTTTATGTTTTAAGTTAGACACTTGAGAACGAGAGTTTGATCCATATTCTCGTAACGTCATTTATGTTACCATATACACAAATGATGGGAAATGTCCGAATAACAAAATCAGTGTGTTATACTGAGGCACACAGTAAGCCCTCGTTCACTGAACTTACAGCTGTGAAACAATGTAATAAACACAAAGAAGAAACAATATTTCAAAAAATGTGAAACACATTCTTTTACTTGCATTTTGTATAAATTGCATACATAACCCATTCATTTTAATTTTAAAATATAATTGTTTTGTATGTATCCAATTACGTACTTGTTAACACTAGTCAGTGGCGTAAGCAGGGGGCTTGGGGGCTTGCGCCACCAACCATTAAAAATTAGTCCCCGATTATTTACAAAATTTCGTATATACACGAAACGCAATTAAAGGAAACAAATTAAAAATGTAAAAATACCTTATTTGCACTTTACACTTCTTAAAAAGTTTGTATTTGTGCCATTGCGCGCACAGCAAAATGTTTTGACATCTTCAAAACCAGACTGCTCGTTTTCTACTTTGAGACGGTTGAAAACTTGGTTGTGGGCCACAACAACTGAGACTAAACTGAATAGAATGATTGTGCTGAACATTCATAGAAAAAGTAATGCAAACCCTGAAGTTGTAGTGAATCGATTTGCAAATGGAGGAAAAAGGAGGATGGATCTAATTTTTCAAATACAAATCAGTGTTTAAAGTTTTAAAATTTTGAAAACCATCCTAGTTTTAAAATGATGTAATGTTTTTGAAACTTGTTTGTAATAATAACTTCATTTCATTTTATAACTAATCTTATTATTTTTTGTTTTTAAATTAAACCGTTTTACATGTTTCTTTGAGTTTATGCTGGATTTTCTCTAACACGAGATTCTTGTTTCTCGTAATCTTTCAAAGATAGAAGAGTCTAATTAAAATTAAAGATTAAAAAAATTATAAATAAAGTTTTATTTTTTGTCTACCAATAGTCTACCAATAAAGTTATAATAAAATAATTCATTAAAAATGAGTTGTGGTCGTGTGGTGCCAATGTAAAAATCTAGGTTCGGTCCCTACAAAAAAAATTCTTTCTTAAGCCACTGATACCAGTTTATCTATGACCATATTTAATCCTTCACAATTTTTAAATGTCTGTTATAAGGTGTCAGTCAATCACTGCGTTTCCTCCTTTTACAGTACCCATATACAGAAATACACCTCAGTTATTTTGGTATGGTAATGGCGCTCGAAGCGCTGGCAGCGCTGGCAGCTGAAAATTTTCACATAAATGTGCACCCTCAGTTGTTGTGATTTTGTTGTTGTTGTTGTGATCTTGAAACAATCGTAAAAAAATCAAAATGCCAAGAAGAAACAATAGCCATAAACATTCATGTGTTTGCAAATCATCCATCTAAATTGTTACCCAAATCCTTCATTGACATAAAAATATTATAATATCCTACTTATCCCCTGACATAATTATTTATGTCAGTCATTCAGTGAGTTAGCACATGTAACTTTATAAGATCCTGTAGACCTAAATAGATGATGTAGCAACGCTTCATACGGACTCAGATCGTAAAGTGATGTGGAATTCCACAGTCTTCGATTTATATCAAGGGTTTCTAAGTCTAAGTAGTTTATTTGATGTGAGGAAGTCAACTGTATCCGATGGCAGTAATTTAGGCCTACAGTAGGCTACCCGACATCCGACTTGCGATGCTTGATGCACTCTTTTGATTGATAGCTGTTGTTGATGACGAGATATTTTTAGCATTCAAGGTTACCTCGGACCTAGCCTAAACTCTATAAAGTAATGGTTTTGCATTTTATTATAAACATAGTTTGTCTTGTCAGTTACGTTGCATTTAGTTCTACTTTATCCATTCAGAGAAGTCAACGTCTGTACTAGGAGTGACAATAGCTGTACTAATGGTAGTGGAAATCACCGCTTCCTTTTTGCAGCCAAAGCTCTCCACGAAGGAACGATTGAAGTAAAGAGGAGTGCTGGTTTTGAGGTTTTGAGTGCGGATGTACTGATGTCGAGTAAGCGTATCTGTTAAACCAAAAAGTGTTATAACTGGCAGGTTTATTTGGCGTCAAGCCTGTGGTTCTACAACGTAAACATTAGTAAATTTAGAAGAAGATTTTTTCTATAAGTAGCAGCAAAGCTGAATTTATCTCCGGATTTAACTATTGGCAAATATCTCGGGAAACATTATTTAAAAAAAATAATTTGTAAAACGGGAGCGATACAGAAAATCAAAGACAAGGTCTCTTCAGGATGGCTGTACGACGTGGAGAATACGATTTTCCACTGTAAACATTATCAGCTTTATGTAACCATTATGTTTTTTAGAAGAGTTTTTCAATATGGAACGTGGATTCTACAGCTCAAAATAAATCCATATTTTCCTTTTCATATCCGGCAGAGGCTGCTGAAGTGAGCAGCTGATGGGCTTAGCGATCCCACAGTACCTCTAGCTCATACTGCTGTCATTCATCTAATCAAGACACACACACACACACACACACACACACACACACACACACACACACACACACACACACACACACACACAACCCTACATAGTTTAGCTAAGTACTGATGGAATGAAAGACACCGGCCTAGCGGTGCACTAAACGGACCTGGCGTCCTCCCAGTGTACCTTATCCTTACTTCCGAATGTGCGGACGGCATTTCCTTAGCTACTTGTGGGTATTTCCGTAAGTAAGAATATAAAGTGGGATCAGAGAAATCTCATCGCGCAGCAAAAAGTTTGGTCAAATGAAGAAGAACCTCCGCAGTAAGAGCAAAGAGAAAGAAAAATTTAGGAAATTTAGTAGAGCAAGTATCTGCAAGCATCTCAGTAAGGAAATAGTAAGTTACCAATTAGAAATGAGTAAGCTACCTGCCTCAAATTCCTTCCCTACCCTAGATGTTATGATAAGACTAGGGCTGTAGTAGGCGCTGTGTTATCTGATCATTTCAGAAATATATATCTATAAAGGTCACAGTACAGATGTAACCCTACAAATTCATTTATTCATTCCCTTTCATCTCTGAAGAGATCAGTTATTTAAAAACTAAAAAAAAAATATTTGTAAATTTTATGCTCGGCAAAAAAAAATTAAGAATAAATTATACTAGGACAGATACACTGAAAATTACGTCGTTGAACCATTGAAAATACCACACTGCAGACAAAAATAAGTAATGTGAATTCCCCGCAAACAGGATCGAGGAAGAGGATAGTTTTTGTGAGTTCGCTGTGTCAAGATGGTCGGGGGTTATATGTTGTACATTATTATTAATTCGGATGGAGAAGGAAATAACGCAAAAACGTTTTGGAGGTAACAATTACTGGATGAAGAAGAAAGGAAAGACCAAGATGTAAGTAAGATTAATACGTATTTAGGACCAAGAATTTGAAACAAGTTGTAGTAGATATAAGAGAATGGAGACAGTCGAAATGGAGTAATGGAGGCCAAGGCTCGTAATAAGCTGGTGCCTGAGGATACTGCAGGGAAAGGTTAATAAAAAAAATGCTGTGCGTAGATTCAAATTTCGAGCTGGCATTCGAACATAATTGGAGTGTGAACAGACGTTACTGGCTTTGTTGCTGTCATATTGAATTTTGAAATTAACATTATTTATCAAGAAGCGCGATACAAAACGTGGCATACTTTAAATTAATTGTTAACCTCCTTAATTTTAATTCGGACACTTAATAAAACTGACAAGATTCATAATTTCAGGACATATCGTTCAGGCGTTGGCTACTTGTGCGTATTGACACACAAATACATGACCAACCAAGAAGAAACAATAGCAAAAAACATTCATGTGTTTGCAAATCATCTAACTAAATTGTTGCCTAAATCCTTCATTAACTTAAAAATAAGACAATATCCTACTTATCCCCTGACATAAGTATTTATGTCAGTCAGTCGGTGAGTTAGCACATGTAAGTTTATTAGATCCTTACTGTAGATTCGATCCAGCGACTGTTTACCTATGGTCTTAAATATATAACGCACACACACACACACACACACACACACGCGCGCTCGCGCACGCACGAGGTAAAATATATTCCACAGCTGAACATGACATTGAAGGGTCATCGTTTTGCTGATTTGAAAGAGGCGATGGAAAATGCCACTAGCGTTTAAACGAAATTTCCAAAAATTGCTTTCAGGAGGTTTCCAACAATTGTATAAACGGTGGAAGAAGTGTGTACATGCAAGAGGAGACTATTTTGAAGGAAAATAAGGTTAAAATATTGTACGTACTTTCAATAAATTTTCATTGACCAATACTGGGAATTTTTTGACTATATCGTGTGTGTGTGTGTGTGTGTGTGTGTGTGTGTGTGCGCGCGCGCGTGTGCGTTGATTAAAGCTGTGTTCAGTTTCTGTTAGCGCTACTTTAATATGGAAATATTTTCATTCATTAGTTCAACCTACTTATAGAGATCCTGTATTTAAATTAGAATTCAAATTAACATTAAAATTGTCCCAAAATATTTCGATACGTTTGTCCCTAAAGTAGTATTAGGCCTACTGAATAATTAAAAAAAAATGTTTTTTTGGTCATCTTAATTTTTAGCTTTGTACAAAAATCATGTATAAATTAATTTATAATACTACTGAATAATCGTTTTTTATCCCAACTACTCCAGTGGTCACAACATATGTTTCTTGTTGCAGATAGAAACAATGTATTGAGGTAATACATCACCTCAAAGTAACAGTATTAAGGCGTTTTGTTTCAAGTTGCTACATTGGGATGTTCAGTAACATCGTACATCCTTTACAAACAACCCTTACAACAATGTCATAGCCACTTCCGGTTTGTGAACTTGTTTTGTATTTTCTTTAAAATTGCGTTCCACGTGAAAAGCCGTACATTTGAAACTAGAATCTCTCCCCCAAGAAAACAAATTTGTGACACGTAGAATAGATTCTTTTATTATTACTTTTATCCAAAATCACTTTTATCGGTTTATAAGGTGAGAAAAAGGCTCAATTGCTTTTTTTAAAATACCTAACATTTTCCTATTTAACCAGGTCAGAGTTTGAAAATTTATAAAACGAGCTTTGAACAGATTAGTATCGGAAAGTTGCAGAGCGCAAACATCGATGACCTATACGGAAGGTCAGCTGATAAATTGATCTTGTATTGGTAGATGTGGATGACCAATATCTAGAGGTAGGCCAGACCAAGACGGAAACCATCTGTAGGTCGGCCATTGACCTCTTGGCCTCCTGCGTGCCTTCAGGATGTCTTTTGTGTTTTAACCTTACCGTGGTCAACTCATCAGTCTCTCTAGCTTCGCCTACACTGCTATAAAAGATCATTTTCTTCAATTGCATTTTCAGAATAAGTAGTAGTTTAAAAAACAGTAGACAATATATTCTTAATTAGTATACAGAGTGCTCCACGACAACACTCGTGTCAACTTTCTCACCAATTTTATCGGTAACCATAATATTTACGAAAAATGTTACTGGACCAACTTTATTTTGAAAAATGTGTGCTGTTTCTCCATAAAGAGGTCAAAATTATGTTAGATTTTGCCGTTCAACCAGGAACTGCAGTCTCACTGTTGAATCACAGCCCGCCATCTTGAAACGAAAGTGATTGAGGAAAAGTCTTACACATACGTCTTCCGGGTTTTGTATTCAAATAGGTCAATACTTCTGATAAATATTGCGTATGTACTTCATATTTAATTTAAATATGAACAGAATATGGCCGCCATTTTAAAACAGAAGTAAAAAGCAAACAAATATTACAAATACGTCGTTTGGGTTTTATACAAGTTATCTTCATACCAAATTTCAAAACAACCAGTCAATGTGTTTGAACAGATATGCGTACACTCGTTAAATCAGAGGCCGCCATCTTGAAACAGAAGTAAGTGGGGTAAAACCTTACACATACGCCATTTGGGTTTCATACAAGGTATCTTCGTACCAAAATTCAAAACAATGGTTGAGTGCGTTTGGATAAAACTGAATATAATCTTTATTGTAAATCAGAAGTCGCCATCTTTAAATGGAAGTGAATGGGGAAAAATCTTAAACATCAGTCGTTCGGGCCTCACACAAGGTATCTCCGTACCGAATTTCAAAACAATCGGTTTATGCGTTTGGCCAATAATGCATAACAAACAAACACACGAACTAAATGCCGAATAGTCGAGTTGAGAGGCCTTGTTTCGCTCGGACAGTAAAAAGAATTTGAAGTAATTGTGTCAAATGTTAAGGAAAAAAGTAAAACATTTTGATTCAAAATGTTACTCTTTTACATATATTTAAATTAAAAACAAAATAATTGTTACGCGGGAGACGTTTCATCATGACACAAGGACATGATAAAAGCAATTTTTAACGTACTCTTTTCATGTTTATTCTTAGTCAAACCCTTTGCTGTTTACTTATTAAGCTCCTCTAAGGATGATAGTCTTGTGACTGAAAAACTAGTGCAATAAATCTATCGACTTCTATACCGTGTGTGGATTTTTAGTGTATTAGTTTTTTGTAGTATAGTTTAGTCAGTGAATACTAAATCTATAAGTAGGACAGTTCTTGCTTGTAAAAGTCAGCTCATTTTTTCGGCCGAGAACGCTACTTGGATTCCCCGCCGATAGATAGCGCTGCATGTTTTTTTTCTGAACTTGTAGCTTAGAGAGAGAAAGATATAGGGTGATGGCATTCTCTCTCTCTCTCTCTCTCTCTCTCTCTCTCTCTCTCTCTCTCTCTCTCTCTCTCTCTCTCTCTCTCTCTCTCTTCCTACCAACAACTAAGGAGTTGAGCGAAAATTGTTCGTGTTTGCGTTCCAGGTCAACTTCCCTAAACTTTCGTTTTCATTATGGCAGTGAGCCTGTCTATTTAATACAAAACATCGGTTTCTTCCTTTCCTAGACCACTAGTTCCACAACGACGACATCATGATTTTCTGAAGTTGAATCATGATTTTCTGAAGTTGAACTATATATATTTGACTGAATACTATTTGATAAATTTAACAATAATATTTAGTAGAACCTTAATTAATGTACATGCATTGTAAACGTTTAAAATTAAAGAAGTTTAAAAACCTGTATAAAAAACTTTGGATCAATTACTACATTGTTTATTTCATCACATACTATTCCTAAAATATTTTAAGTAGTGCTGTCCTACATAATAAACAAGACGTTGGTAGAATATTAAATAAAAACCCAAATGAGAATTAGAAAAAAAGTTTTTTTGTTAGGAGTTATAATGAAATTAGATCTGGTTCACATGCAATGTTGTACCAAGTTTATAAAAATATCATTTTTACAATTTTTAACATAGTAAACTATAGTGCTAAAAATTATTTTGCTATACAGTTTTTCTATTGATATATGAGATCCTAAAATACGGAAAAGTAAAAGAATTATGTTGCATACATATCATTCTATAAAGATTGAATAAAAATTATGTTCTCAGTCTTTTGGAAATTATTCCTTGAGTCAAAATTTAAAAAAAACTTCCAGTAATCATATTTATGAAAAATTTTCTTTTTTCGATTGTCTGGTCTGTCTGTAAAATTCTCTAAAGAAAAGCAAAAAAAAAAAAAACTGTTATTTTATTTAACTCAAACATAAACACCAGGATAACCTACTGTTGAAAACAAATATCGGCATTAAAATCCGCATAAATTATCCTGGATTTATTTTTCGTTTTTTCTGGTTTAGTTCGGAACCGTAAATTTGTTTAGTAAAAATTTGCTCACTGACTTCAATTATTAACCTACGAAATCTGATGGGTAGTTTTCTCCAGAACCTGGTATTTGGGCTGTAAGAACTCATACATTTTGTTTGAGTAAGTACGGATTATATGGATTATATTTTTGTGTACAATCATCAACCTGATTTTTAAAAAAATCTGATTTTAACATTTTTCTCGAAAATTATTTCAAAAACCGTTTTTTGAACCGAACGCTTTCAGATTGCCTGACTAAAAAAAAAATAATAATTTTTGTTATTGAACCAAAAATAAAAATCATATATCATTGTTTTCTCTTCCTTTTTATTTTAATTGCGATAATTTGTTCGAAACACGACACATGATTTTTATTTTTTGTTCAGTAACAGAAATTTGTAACTAAAAAATTGTTCTAGATTTGGTATTTTTTTCTTAAAAATTATAATTATATGTATTGTATTTTTAAAAATATTAATATAACATTTATTTGTTATTGTTTATACAATTTCAGTAATATTCATTTTATTGTCTTTATTTTCATTACTTATAAATACATACGCGCAAAATACATACGCTATTTAGTATCAATATAAATTTGTGCACTCGCATCACGCGATGCGCACAACCTGCCCTAAAACATGATACATGTTAATTTTGATAGAGAAAATACTTTGAAATCGTATCAGGTAAAAATTATCACGCGGTTTTCTGCTCATGTAACTAAAGGATTTCAGTTCAAAAGGCGCTACTGACTTTAACTTTTTTGATTGATCCATGTTTATTTGTATAAAATTATATATATGAATAACAATTATTGCAATTATAAATTAAGCCATTATACCACATACCGAGCCCGTTTACCACACAAATGTTTTTATAGCGTGTACAGTTAAATATATATTGCATAATAAATTTCATTATATATAAAAGTATATAAAAGAAGAAGTCCTGACTGACTGATTCATAATCAACGCCGAGCCAAAACTATTAGCGACTTGAAATTTTCAGGGTACATTTATGTTACCATATAGGCATGCATTAAGACAGGATTTTTCAAAAATTTGATTTTAACGGTATTAAACTACTTACCCAGTCCAACTTTAATAATCAATATACAGCCGAGACTATTATAACAAGAGACTTGAAATTTTCAGAATACCTTCTTACAACAATGTCGAGGCGCACTATTTAAATTGCCACTTAAATATTGCCTGGTGTTTATTAATCCAACTACTAATAGTAGTTGGGCCTGGCCAACAACAGAGAGATCTCTAAAACAAAGAGATACAAAACGTTCTGGACGATGAACGCAGATGAAGATCCCAGTTCAGCCAGTCGGTGTGCCTCCTCATTAACCTCAACTCCCTTATGCTCCGGAATCCAACGAAGAATTACCCAGTTATCCAGGAACAGAGCATTGAGGTTTCCACTAGTGATAGAGTTCACTTCATGAGATCCACCACTGTGTTACCATGTCTATCTCGGAAAATCATCATCACATCGTCTGCATATCTGTGAGTATAGCATCACTCCGAAGAGAGAAGATCCAAGAGTGAGTCCACCACCAGGTTACATAAGAGAGGGGATAAAACTCCTCCTGCGGACAGCACCTTACAACCTCTATCTCCATCTTTTCTCCTACGGCTTTAGCCACAACTGTCCTCCCTCTCAGCATGTCCCCCACCCAGTCACACACGATACTATTAATCCCGTATCGCGACAGGGCACGAAACATCGATGAATGAGAGGCATTGTCAAAAGCCCCCTCAATGTCTAGAAAGACACCGAGGGCATATTTTTTGGACTCTAGAGTCCCTTCCAATCTGTGAACCAAATTATAAAATACACTCTCACAGCCTTTTCTGATTGATAGGCATACTGACTGACATGCAGAGGAATCATGATTCCTCTAACATGTTTCTCTACCAGTTTCTCTAAAGCCTTCAGAATGATAGGTCTATAAGCATTAGGGTCAGTATATGATGGTCCATGTTGAATGGCTTAGGAATAAAGACTACACGGGCCGCTTTCCACCCCAGGGGTACATACCTGGTGGCTGGAGTACTTCTGCACAGAATAAGAGCAATAGACTCCCCTCATTGCTATAAAAGAGCCGGAAATATTCCGTCGGGACCTGGTAATTTGAATGGGTAAAAGGTATTTATAGCCCAATTCACTTTATCCAAATCCACAATATGGTTTGCGATAACCCAGTATACCCTACTAGGTTTCCTATAGGGAATATCTGACACTCGCTCCCTTTCTATATCCCTGAACTTTGGTTCGGGAAAGTGTTCCCTTAGTAGGACTTCTAGAGCGCCCTACCCAGTTTTTGTGTACTCCCCATTACGACCTATGAGGGTCCCCATGGGCTTCAAAGGGTCTCATACCAGGACCTTGTGAAGTCGTGCTCTGCTCCCTGAGAAGTGCGGTCAACCTCCTCACAGAACGTCCTCCACGAATACCGTCTTACTCTTTATAGAGCATTATTGTACTCGATCAGAGCTCGTCTGTAGGCCTTCCACTTACCTTAACGTTTTACCGCATTAAACGGCCTCCTAACTTGCCCTCTTTGTTCAAAAATTTCCTGAATCCACCACTTCACATTAACCACAGTCACCACCTTTCTCGTTAGAAGGCAATTCTAATGAAAAAAGTCCACAAATATCTCCACCAATCTACCGGGTGCGTACTCTAATTCATGTGAATTACCTATCGACCTCCCAAAAACCTGAAGGTCAGCCTTAACTTTCTCTTCATATATCCTTCCATCAGGTATTCCTGGGATTTCGGTATGTATTTACTGATCTGTCTACTACTACGTGATCCATGACTATGTGCCTATGATACGATAAAGACGGCTCTTTATGTACATACCACCTTTCCAACATGATGAAAACGTCATTGGTCCCCAGAGTAAGATCTAAAACCTTACTTATTACCTTCTTTACAATAATCTAACCTTTATTAAGAATATAAAGTTTAGATGTTACAATAAAAGAAAACAATTGATCCCCCACACTAAGTAATGTGCACTGACGTTGGCTCAACGTCCCCACTACTACAGTGCTCCACCACCTTCCGAAAGCTAATGGGTGGGAAGCAGTCCATATCTTCGTGTGGGAAGTATGCAGATGTCAATACAACCATTCTGATAGTAGATCCCACACGTAAATTAGCACGGATTACTGTGCAATCCCTGAAACATAAAGAAGACAACATTAGTTTCTCAATATTATTCCTTACAACTATGCATGCTCCAAGCCTAGTGGCTGACCTGTCATAAACCACCTTACCAGTCCTGCTATTTTGCCTTCCGTCACCCAAAGTTCTTGCACTACAGCAACGTCAGCTTCTCCATGTTCAAGCATCCTCCGTAAAACTGCAGTTGCCACCTTTGTGTGATGTAGATTAACTTGAACTTCTCATCGTTCTGTGGAGTGAAACATCTATCACAGGTCGAATGGGTCTGCGCAGCAATCCTACATTCTGCCGTAATTCACAACTAGTGTATCGCACGGGATTTAGTACAACCGCAATTTCCTCCTTATTCAGATTCTCACCTCCCAGATCCACTTCTGCAAATCTTCCACGGTTTTGAGTTCTGTGAATTACAATTTATTTAGTTTCCATTGAAGGTCCCATGAATAACTTGGGAAAGAAAAGTGTCCATCCATACAGAGCCCCGCATGTATAGGTAAGGCTAAATTGAAACTGGAGGTCGCTTGGTATCCAGAGTTCGCATACTAAAAGCTAAGCTTCCCCCTTAGCCATTCAGCCCTCGGCGTGTGCTGTTCCACCTTAGCTTGATATAGGAATGCGTTTTACGCTTCAGCCGTATTGATGCAGCTCCTTTTTATAGGCCAGCATCAATCCGTTACCACCCTGCACTGCATGGAGGCACGTAAGTCCTCTCTTGAGTCTTAACATGTTTCCCATCCCAACATAACCGTAAGGAATGCATGATATGAGAAACAACATACAGGATCGATTCACAGAGCATTTTGATAGTTAACAAACTTGTCAAAGCTATTATCAAAACCAATTTTCGTGATATATTTGTTACCTAAGGAATTTCTGCAACAGTTTCAAAATAGTGGTAATTCCAAAACTTTTACCATCTATGATTTCCCTATCGTAATCAGCATTAAACTTTGCATAAATTAGCGTTTAATTGTTGGAATTTCTTTTAAAGTAGAAAACGAATCTGACAGTGGCCAAGGTTCATTTTGGTTCTTTCAACGTGTTATGAAAGTTTAAGTCAAATTATGTCTTTTTTATTTATACTTGGATCAAATATTAATTTTGGTAACCATTTTGAACCAGTTCTTTATTAATTTTTTTAAATTTTCACTTGGAACAGATATTGATGTTGTTTAAATTTTGGACGAGTTCGTTATTTTAAAAAAATCATAACTTTTTTTGTATTTGGAACATATATAGATGTTGGAAATAATCTTGGACCCGTTTGTCATTAATTTTTTTTTTACTTTGAACAAATGTTAATGTTGGTAGTATTTTGGACGAGTTTGTTATTTAAAAAAAAATCATAACTTTTTGTTTATATTTGGAACAATCAGATGTTGGTGTCAATTTTGGATGATTTTTGTTATTAAAAAAATCATAAATGTTTATTTTTACTTGGAACAAACATAGATTTTGGAAATAATTTTGGACCAGTTCGTCATTAACATTTTTAAAATTTGGAACAGACATTGATGGTGGTAATAAATTTGGACGAGTTCGTTATTAAAAAAAAAAGAAGTTATACTTTTTTATTTATACTTGGAGCGAACATCGATGTTATTATTAATTTTGGACAAGTTCTTTGTTTAAAAAAATCATAAATGTTTTATTTATACTTGTTTTACTGGAACAAAAATTGATGTTGGTAACAATTTTGAAGAGTTTGTTATTTTTTTAAAAAAATGTAACTTTTTATCTAACGCTTTTATGAAAATCTGTTTCATTATTGTAATTATTGTTAACATCTGAATAAAGTACAATTTAAAATTGTTAATATACATTAATTTTAAATTTTAAATGATGGATTATAAAGATAGAAAATAAGGTTTTCAAAAGTGAAAGTTAAAAAAAGACGTTTAACAATTCGCTTCCACAAGACAGCTGCGTGAAGCCATTATTTTTCTGACAATTGTGAACATAATATAAGAGCATGTATGTTGTTATATTATCTTTAAACTCTTAAGACTAGAGGGACCTCGTATTAAGACAGGACACTTTTCTGGAACTTTGAACGTATGATAACAGTGTCCTTGATGACCCTAAAACTGCGCGGTGTAGTGGCACCTACTTGACTGATATATTCACTAATAATCTATCTGTCTGAATCTAATGTGATCAAGGTCTCAGATAACGTTTTGTTTTTGAATAAAACAACGATGCATCAAATCAAAACGTTTGGAACAAAATTACAACGCTAACGTAAAAAGAGAGTGATAGGGAGAGATGACGTCACTGGTACTTTGTTCAGTTCCAGTTATTTTTTTTTTTTTTTAATTTCTTTAGCGTTTGGAGAAAATTTTACTGAAATTCTTGATATGAAGAGATTTTAAAATTCAAATTTACCAGGCCACCATGAAACTAAATTTAAAACTTGAGAAAAGGACTTCGACTGAATCGTTTTAAAAAATATCTAACATTGTTCTATTTAACCAGGCCAAACTTCGAAAATTTATAAAACGGGCTTTTTAAAAAGTTGTCTAAACTGTTGGCTACACAAGTAGTCAGTGTGTGAGAGATAGGCAACTACTTGGCTTTAAAATATAATATAATTTAGATTAGATGTGCAGATATATAAATAGTATATTGCATGCTGAATATACTACTATTGTAAACAAAAGCCGTTCTTAATTATTCATTAAATAACAATCACCATACAAATCACTATACAGTGTAGTGATTTCACACTATTTTCTATTGAAGGAAACATGTCTTATCTTTGTCAGAACAAGCTGAAGAAATTATGTATATATTTAGTCGAATAAATTGAAGAAAGTATGTTTCCCTTTGGTAGAAAAAGATGAAAAAAGCATTACTTACTTTTGGAGGATTGCAAATAGAAGGAAACATGACTTATCTTTGGTAGAACAAGTTGAAGGAAATATATTTACATTTGGTCTAACAAGTTGAAGGACCTATATTATCTTTCCTTTGGTATAACAAGTTGAAAGAAATATGACTTATCTTTAGATGATTACAAATTGAAGGAAACATTTCTTATTTTATGGTAAAACAGATACGTGTTATCTTTGATAAACGCATGTATTATCTTTTATAAAACATATTGTTTAGGCTCAAGAAACATATCTCATTTTAAGTAGGACAAATTAAAATAAACACAACTTATGTTAAATTGTTTAAGAATTTAAATGTATAATTTATCTAAGACAAATTGTTCACATTATACGTAGTACATTTTGATATTTATTTAAATATGTTAAATAAACCTCCATTATTAGGTGGTGTTCGTAGTCTGTTTAAATATATTTGCCACTTCATGTATGAACAGTATGTTCTCAGTTACGCCATTTTTGGTATAAATATTTATCTTTTAAATATGTAATTGTACATAGATTAGAAAGGCCAACCGAGTGTAAGAAAATGTGTCATTTTAGTTTACAGTATCTCATCTTTATTTCCGACTAATTAATATGTAGTCTGAAGGATATCTGGCTTATGTTAGGTGCTTTGAAAGTCAGTCGACCGCTCGATGTAATAAAAATCCCTGCAAAATATCTGCGGGATGACACTGGACATCAAGCACAGACAGATGGATCGCGTCAAGAAAAAGAAGGGAAAACTGACACAGGAGATTGAGAAGGATGCAGCTGTTGTTGAATCGAGATTCGCAATTGACTGCACAGAATACGCTGCTGTTATTTAAGTAGACATTGAAGATTGTGTGGATGTATGGTATTGAACCAAAAGGAGAAATACTGGAGTAATTCAGAAGTTTCATAATAATTTACTGCGTAGTGTTACTTGATAATAACTAGTACTAATAACTGGAAATAGATGTACTATTACTCCGTGATGCATCAGAAATGAATCTTCATCAGATCGAGATTTGAAGATGCCCACAGTTGTGGAGGAAATAAGGAAGGGAGAGGAGAAACATTTGCTGAGAACGAAGAATCAGCAGCCACGATAACGAAGAGGTGATGGTGATGCAGCCAGAGATGCGCGAATGCTAAAAAGGACAAAGCCACAGGATCTCTCTCTCTCTCTCTCTCTCTCTCTCTCTCACTCACTCTCTCTTTCTCTCTTACACACGCTCGCGCACGTGTGTGAGTGAACTAAATTGTTACGTTAAATTGGAACTCGTTATTGGATTGGAATTAATATAGGATATTTAAGCTAGATTAAAATATCTAGATGGGTTAGCTTACTGACGTAGTCGTAATAAAATAATAAAAGCCATTACGTGCTAAAATTAAACATTACATGCGATAATGAAAATACACGTAAACAATAGAAACATCGTTCTCTGTACTCTTGAAACAGTCATTATCGACAGATATCAAAATCGATAAACAAAAACAATTACGTTTTATTTTCTAAAAAAAATCTATACATTTTATTTGCTTACCAAACTACCAATATGTGCTCATAAAAAATATTTTTCTTAGTATGTGTTTGAAAAAAGTTAACTCAAAGAAACCCTCAATTTACCTTAAAAAACTTCAATTCAGGGAAAAACACTTAAAATTTTTGTCAAAACAGAAAAAAAATGTTTTTATGATTTTTACGGTTTTACAAATTTCTGTGTTTATATTTTACGCGCATTACACACTTACGTTCGCATTTTTGGTCCGATTTTATTCAAACTTAGTAAAAAAAATTATTATAATAATAGATTATTATAATAATAACAAGTTCGTTAACCAGTAAAATTCGTTCAACAGTTTCAAAACGGCGGTAATTTCAAACCGTTAAATATTCATAACTTTTTTGTTTTAAATTGTTTTTAAAATCCAATTTCACCGTCGTAATAAGCGATAAAAACAGCATAAATTAACGTTTAAAATTTTCAAAATCATTTGATATTAATAAATTTCATTTGAAGTCGGTCAGGGTTCTTTTCGTATTTTCAATACGAGGGTTTAAAAGGCGAATATGTACAGATTTTAATGCTGATTATGTTGGTGAAATAAGAATTTTTAAAATGGTAAGACAATTTTTTTTTTTTTTGTGTTTAACGTCCGACTATTGTGCACACTTGGGCTAATGCAGACAATGGGATGATTTATAGCGTATGAAAATGCCAAGCCCTCGCCGGGAATAAAGAAATACTCTTATAGAAATTCACTTCTATCACATCTGCGTGCCACGATTATTCTTTCAATATGTGGTTATTTTTCCATAATAAATCAAGATATTTTCTCTTCTTCTTCGTTATAATGATAACATTATAGAATATAGAACAATAGTAAAGATTTAAAAAAATACATATTTTACAATAATAGTCTTAACTAAAACTAAAATAACATCATACGTCATTCAAACAATGGAAATTAGAAGTTTTCCAAATTCACGAACAAATTAAAAAAGAGTACAAATTATTAATACTAAAACAATTAAGTTAGGCCTATTTTAGCGTAAGTGTTAAAACCCTAGAATGGAAATAGACTCGAAACTAATACCCTGTGTTGAACCCCTTCTAGTGCAATGTTTACCTTGTCTTTGTACAGGTATTAACGATTCTTATGAAATTTAATTAAAAAGGCACCATCATTGTGCGGTTATTCGTCTGTAAATACCATGGTCATCCTATTTGTGAAGTACAGTAGTTGTTATTCTTTTTATATTCTTCTTCTTTTCTGCTAGGATTATTATCACTATGTTCAGTATAATGATCTGCCTTCTTTAGCTGCGTCAATTCTATTTTCATTGACGCATTTCGGAGAAACTCCATCTTCAAAAACTATATCTATACTGGTCACCAATATTATGGCCCGTCCTATTTATAATTTGGACGGCCATATATAATATCCAAAATTATAAATAGGACGGACCATAATATTGGTGGCCAGTATAGATATAGTTTTTGAAGATGGAGGTTCTCCGAAACGCGTCAACGAAAGTAGAATTGACGAAGCTAGGGAAGGCAGATCATTACACTGAACAAAGTACAGTAGTTGTTATTTACTGTTTATTATAACTATTTTGTTACTCTAAATATTATAATTTGAAAGGTTATGGATAAATTTGTTTTTTAAGCTATTACATCAAAAACAACTCTTGTGGAAGTTCAACATATTTGTACATCGGCTTCCCATATTTTTTTTTTTTTTTTTTTTTTTTTGATACGGGTATTAGACCTACAAGTTAGTCCAAAAATGGCATTTATGTTTTTTCGAGTACAAGGACGCGATAAACCAAACTCTCTTTAGTGTAATCACTGAAGTTAGATTGACCGGTGACTGATCATAATAGAACTCTGATTACTTAATAGTCTGATTATACACTAGTCTGATCACATAATAGTCTGTTCACACTCTAATCTGATCAGAGTGGTAGTTTGATTACTTAATAGTCCGTTCACATGTTAGGCTGAGTCTGATCTGTTAATAGTCCGTTCACACGCTAGGCTGATCACAGTGGTAGTCTGATCTCTTAATAGTCCGTTCACAGGCTAGGTTGATCACAGTGGTAGTCTGATTACTTAATAGTCCTTTCATACGCTAGGCTGTTCATAGTGGTAGTCTGATCTCTTAATAGTCTGTTCACACGCTATCATAGTAGTAGTATGATTATTTAATAGTCCTTTCATACGCTAATCTGATCATAGTGATAGTTTGATATCTTAGTATCCGGTTCACACTTTAGTCTGATCATGGTGGTAGTCTAATCACTTCATCCGATCAAACGCTGGCTATTATTATCATTAAATAGTCCGTTCATAATTCAATTTGATCAAAGTGGTAATCTGATTACTTATTATTACGATCAAACGGTAATTTGATTTATGGCTTAGCACTCCGATTACACAGTAGTCTGTTCTTAGAAATAGTCTAACTGATAAATTATGACTTCGATTTCACAAAAGTCTAATGTTAGAGGTAATTTTATAACGTAATAGTGTGTCATACGGTAGTCTAAGCATGTGGTAGTTCGATTGATCACTACTAAGTGATTATCAGACATTACTCCGTTTAGGCGGTAGTCTGGTCACTTAATGGTGCGATCATATTACAGTGTGGTCTTAATGGTAATTCGACACCTAATACTCTGATTACAAGTTAGTTTGATCACTTAATTAGTCGGAGGATACGATATCTGATCTTGTGGTATTCTGATCATGCGTTATTATAATCACAGTAGTAGTGTGATAAAAAGATAGTCCGACCAAGCTTCGAAGAAAAGAATATTAATGAAAATAACATGTCCTATTTTATAGGTGAAACAAAATGAATTGCCTGATTGCTAGAACAATGTAATGTAAACATGTCTTATAGCAAGAACAAATTTCAGAATGTATGCCTTGTTGGGTGAGTAGAACGACTTGTCTTTTCACTACAACAAATTCAAGGAAGTGTATCTTATCTTTTGTATAGAACAAATTGAAAGACTATGTTTTACCTTTCGTAGAACAAATAGAAAGAAAAAGAATTAATTTTGTTAGAACAAACTGAAGGAAATTATGCCTTATCTTTGACAGAACAAGAAAACAGGTTTTGCTTCTATTTTAACATTGAATAAAATATTTCTTTATCTTTGGCAATTAAATTGTAGGAACCATGTCTTATTTTGGGTAAACAAAATTAAAGAAAATGTGTCTTATTTACGGTAGAACAAAATTGAAGGAAACATATTTAATCTTCGACGGAATAAACTATAATAAACATTTATCTTGTGGTAGAAAAAATTGAAAGAAATATATCTTATCTTTAGTAGAACAAGTTGAAAAAATATGACTTATCTTTGAAGGATTGTAAATCGAAGAGAACATGCAATATCTTATGGTAAAAGAAACATGTGTTAACTTTGGCAGGACAAACTGAAGGACACCATATTATCTTTGGTAGAACATATTGTTCTGTTTGAAGAAACACGCCTCATTTTAAATAGAAAAAAAATTAAAAAACACAACTTATCTTAAACTATTTAGGAACTTAAATATGTTATTTACGTAACATAAATTATTTTAATTGAGGGAACATCTCTCATCTTTTGGTGGAACAAATTGATGGTTTCGGTAGTGAAACATGGCAGTTTTTTGAAAATTTCATCGGCTCTGTTAGTAAATCGCAATGTCAAATGAAGCAAGTGAATAGTACAGTCTCTATAAAAATGTAATTGTACATTGTTACATAATAAACAATGTCACTTGTGACAGCGTTAGTGCGGTAACGTAGGGTGCAAGAGCAACTGTCCTCGACTCCTAGTCCTCGGCTTCAGTGTTTTGGTTAGGGCCTTCTCGAGACATTGTATTAAATTATACCTCAACACGACAAGACTAGCCCACTTCAAGTTCAATGAACTCTAATGCACTACCAACGAATTCTTGTTCTTATAGTTTCATGTTTCTAAATAGAGATGTGTCTAAATAATTATTAGGCATCAACTGATGAGAAATCATTTTCCATTCCCTTGAGTTTGAATTTGTTCAAACGAAAGTGTAAAATTTTATTCTGTGTAAGTGTGTTTAATTACTAAAAAGTGTGTATTAACCACTAAGCGAACACGTACACATTATTAGGGAGCATTTTTGCTTCTTACAACACAAATTTTTACAAATCGTATTGTTATCGGAGCCACGTTTAGGAAATCCGTTCTCGTATTTCGTTATCGATGGTTCAATTTCCGCATTTATATAAATCGTTTAAGGATTTTCTAAAACTAAATATAAGAGCTAGTACGCATACATATAATATTGTATAATAGATATATTTGACTTTTCGTTAAATAACCTCAATATTACGAGGTGTGTTTTGGTTTATAAATTGGTGTATACTTCATGATATGCATGGTGAATTCAATATGTATACCTTGGTGTATACTTTAATGTCCATGGTGTGCCTTGGTTTATAAACTGGTGTATACTTCATGATGAGTTCAATTGCGTATATCTCTGCATATACTTTGATGACTATGGTGTGCCTTTGGTTTATAAATTGGTGTATACTTCATGATATGCATGGTGAATTCAATATGTATACCTTGGTGTATACTTTAATGTCCATGGTGTGCCTTGGTTTATAAACTGGTGTATACTTCATGGTGAGTTCAATTGCGTATACCTCTGCATATACTTTGATGACTATGGTGTGCCTTTGGTTTATAAATTGGTGTATACTTCATGATATGCATGGTGAATTCAATATGTATACCTTGGTGTATACTTTAATGTCCATGGTGTGCCTTGGTTTATAAACTGGTGTATACTTCATGGTGAGTTCAATTGCGTATACCTCTGCATATACTTTGATGACTATGGTGTGCCTTTGGTTTATGAACTGGTGTATACTTCATAGTATATACGTACAGAATTAATTTTTGTTTACCTTGGTGTATACTTTGATATCCATGGTGTACCTTGGTTTAATAATTGGTGTATACTTCATAGTATATACATGGTGAATTAATTTTTGTATACGTTAGCGTACAGCTAAAGGCCAAAACATATTTTAAAAATACTGAAGATTGGTCTACAGTGGAGTTTTAAATGCTCCCCATTCGTTTTCTACATTATTTCAGATTTAGTTTTCGAATCATCGAGTCGATATTTAATTTTCATAATGTTCATACTTTCGGCATTTACCTCCGCATATAATTTCAAAAGATTGTTTACTATATAAACTGTTAAATCTAGATTCCTTATCAAGTTACTGGTAGTTTTAATTCCTAATACTATGAGAGTTTATTATGTTCAACTTGTATGTTTTCTATAAATTAGAAATCGTTAAACTCTGACAAATTTCGAATTTACGGACGCATTTTAAACTTGCCTTGTTGGAACTGACTTTTTTTATTTTTCACGTTAAATTATAATTCCAAGTAGATGAAACATGATTTTGGGTTAACACTTTACGTTGAACAAAATGGCGCAAATCCGGTAGTGACATTACTGTTTGTTTTGATGATAACGGAAGTTTGTAGTGTTCAGTATTTAAAATCTGTCGAAATCTTGAAAACTAATATTGATTTTTGAAACGGTATTGTATTAAGAGTCAAATACGAAACCCAAGTATTTGTGCCGTAATACATCTTGAATGTAAAATAAATAAATAGTGAGGTAAAATTGAAATAGATATCGAGATAAATATATAGGGAGATAGATAGTGAGATAAACAGATACCGATATAAATAGTTAGTGAGATAAATAGATAGTGATATAAATAAATAGTGAGATAATTATTGAGATAGATAGTGAGATAAATAATGAGTTCTACAGGGATATAAATATATTGTGAGATAAATAAAAAATGAATAATAATGAGATATATAATGAAATAAATAGATTAGTGAGGTGTGTGTGTGTGTGTGTGTGTGTGTGTGTGTGTGTGTGTGTGTGTGTGTGTGTGTGTGTGTGTGTGTGTGATAGGTAGATAGTGGAGATAAATGAGATAGCTAAATAAACCTAAAGATTTATCCCTTTGTAGACCTCCACCATTTGAAAAATGTTAATTCCAAGATAGAGGTTTACAAAGGGCTAAATATTCTGGAAAGTTTTGTAATTTTATAATAAATAGTGTGACAATATTGTTAATGAACACATTTTTCCGTACGAATCTCCTATTATAGAGTGTTTAATTTAAATATTTTGTGTTTTTGTTTTTACTAGATGCCATTTATAATTTTTCGTTTACTTTTTTTGTAAAAAGTCATATACACATTTTATTAACATTGTATATAACAACATTAACATTGTGTGCATTGTATATAACAAATTGTATTCGTAGGTCCTTAACTCCCGTTTCCTACGTGTTTAAGTGTAAGCAGCTCCCACCCGTCTCCTGTGTCCTGTTGGCCTAGTTTTTGTCCAACTTTAGCTAATGTATCACTTGTAAATACGACCTGTAAAGGTCGAAACCAATAGTGAGTTATAAGGCTCTATAGTGGATTTTTATTTATACAATTTAATTGGAAATATTTGTTACTTACATTTAGTTAAAGCCTCACTTTAATGAATTGGGTTTAATTTCATTGTATAATAACTCGTTAAATGAAGCAAGAGATATCCGATAATACCTATATTAAAAAACTTGTCACACTATTGTGTTTAGTAGAAGAAAAACTTAAAAATTAGTATGATATTTAACTCTTTGGATTGCATGGAACACTATAACTCTTTCGTAATCACGCAGTAACTCCCTCAGACACAAAAGCACCGATTAACCACAATGTTCGTATCATTGCGCTTAGGGCTCGGCGGTCGATGTGCTAAGGCATCGATCAGTCTGTTGTGTTTCTGAACTGCCACCTCAAGGTCGTTAGTTCTAGTCGCAGTTACTGCCTTTCCTTTAGTATTACCGTTAACGCTGATCTCTCGTTCTCATTAGTCTAACTGACATAAAGTGTGAACATTAAGAAAAAAATCTCTTTCCGCTGCTGAGTGGAAATCCGTGCGTTTTTACTCGCCGTCGTATCCGTCGCATATTCAAATAGCCTACAGTAACGATACGCGTTCATCCAGTGCTCGACGAGTAGCAATGGGAAATGTTCACTTAGTGGAATAGTTCACTCCAGAGTTATGTTAGCTTCGGAACTACTTCCGCGAAGTAATTCCAATTCTGACCGAAAGCCCTACAAATTTGTAAGCTGCATCGACTTTGCAAGTTAATAACAATAATTCCAACCTAACTGTTCCGTTCGCTCTACAAACTACAAACTTAGAATTTTTGTTTCTGACCAATTTTTATTGTTATTATAATGAATGAAAAACAAAATACAAATAAAACTAATATGCAAAATCTTCAAAATATGTTAAAGCCTACATACGTTTGCAAAGTGCTCTTTTTAAGCTGTAATAAGTAGACCTTAGGTATAATACACTAATGGTTGACTCTCGCAGGGGGTGCAGACTAGCTGTTCCTATTGAGAGGATTTAGACATCCCTCGCGGTACCCGAGTCTAACACATACTTACACTTACGACTTTAACTCTTTACACTGACACTTACATTTAGGGAGGCGATAATAGTCTCAATGTGCTTTTCGCCTTAAAATAATAAAAAAAAAGGAAAAAAACTAATGATTAAGGATGGTAATTGTAGTGAAAGTTATTTCAAATGTACAGGTTTAATAGTATATCTTTTTTTAACTATTACAGTGATGTTTTATCTAAATAAAAGTGCCGCCTCGGTGGCCTAGTTGATAGCGTACTTTTACCCCGAGGACCCGGGTTCGATTCCCGGCCAGGGCTTGGCATTTTCATACGCTATAAATCATCCCATCGTCTGCATTAGCCCAAGTGTGCACAATAGTCGGACGTTAAAAAAAACCTAAATGAAAGTAGTTCAAAGAACAGTAGCTCTCACTCCTCACAGTAAATTCCTAATTAATATAGGGGCCTATAAAGCGCTCCCCAACTGCGCCCGTAACTTTTCCCACCAATTTAATCGATAACTATTACATTTACGAAAAATTCTGGACCCAACTTTAATGGAAATTTTATGCTTTTTCCCCACGAAGAGATCCAAAATATGATACGTTTTGCCGTTCAGCCAGTATTACAGGAAATATCTAGCAACTGCACTCTCAACGTTTAATCAAAGCCCACCATCTTGAAACGGAAGTGAATGGGAAAAATGTTACCCAGTACATTAATCGTTCCTGATTTATACAAAGTACTTTCGAACCAAATTTCAAAAACACAGTCAGTCAATATGTCTGATTAAAATTGTGACACTCGTCATCGTTAAGTCAGAGGCTACCATTTTGAAACAGAAGTATATAGGAAAAAGTGTTACACATACGTCATTTAGGCATTATACGAGATATCTTCGTACCGAATTTTGGAACAATCGGTTGATGCATTTGGTTAAAACTGCGTAAACTCTGTATTGTAAATCAGAAGTCGTTATCTTAAACGGAAGTTGATGGGAAAAGTCTTACGTATACATCTTTCGGGCTTTATACAAGGTACCTTCGTATCAAATTTCAAAACAATCGATCAGTGCATTTGGCCAAGACTGGGTACACTCGTCATCGTTAAATCAGCAGTAGCCATCTTGAAGCAGAAGTAAATGGGGGAAAATCTTACTCATGCTTCCTTAGGGCTTTATTACAAGGTACCTCCGCAGCAAATTTCAAAACAATCGGTCAATACGTTTGGGCAAAACTGAGTAACAAACACAAAATCAAATGTTGAACTGTCAAGTTCAAAAAGAGATTTCGCTTCGCTCAGTCAAATATTTTTTACTAATATTACTTTACTTGAATATAAACTTGTTTTTGTTTTTTTACGTTAAGAACATTTCATTATATATATATATATATATATATATATATATATATATATATATATATATATATATAGAGAGAGAGAGAGAGAGAGAGAGAGTGCCCTCTATACATGTATAAGTTGTATCCCAGTTAGAAGTGTATATATTATGTGACAAGTGTATGTGTTTAATTCTTAATGTTTAGAATTAACGGACAATCCCGGCAAACTTGATAATGGCTGAACAGCCGAAACTACCGTAACGGAAAAAAGTAATTACTACAGACTATCGGGTTAGTAAATGAATTGAATTAATTTAGTGAAACATTATCGAGTTTTTAGACGAACGCAGTACAGTAGTTCTCTACTGAGAAAAAATTTACTGCAATTGGCCAAAAACAAAAGGCGCAAGGCGCGATAACACACAGTCAACATAAACACAACACAGGTGATATTTAAAAACACATTAACGTTTTAAGGACACATAATCACCTTAAACTATCATGTCGTGTTTAAGCTTACCTGATGTATTTTGTTGTGTTTATGTTGGCTGTATGTTACTGTATAACAAATATCATTTATGAATACTTGAATACTGTCGATAAAACCTACTTAAAAGGTGAAATAAGCGTCAGAACGTGAAAAGTAATTATAAATAGTCCAAACAAAGTAGTAATTACAAACAGCCGAAACAGAATAGTAATTATGAACAACAAATAAGTGATTATAAACTGCCAAACAAAGAAGTACTTATAAACAGCCAAAAGAAAGAAGTACTTATAAACTACCAAAGCAAAAAAGTAATTATAAACAGCCAATACAGAAAAGTTACTTATAAACAGCTAAAACAAAAAAGTAATTATAAGCAGCCCAAATAAAAAGTATTTTTAAAGAGCCCAAAACAAAAGAGTAATTATAAACAGCCAAAAGAAGGAAGTTCGCAACAGATTGCATTTAAGGTCTTTGAACTCCTTATTTAAGAATTATTTAATACACTTTATGTCTTAATTTAAAACCATTCAAAGGTCCAAATTCGATTCGTTACAAATGTAGGTATTTTTTACACAAGTGTATTTACGGATTTAAAAAAATATCCCAATTTATTTGAAAATCTATTGTTTTCTAAATCATACATTCACTCTTTTTGCGAAATTGGTTCAAACTTTTAAGACGTGTAATTTAAAAAACACAAGTACATGCTGGTTGACACGTTTTACCTACTTCCTCACTATAACATATGTCACGTGACCAGATGAACCTGTGGATGGTTTAAAGTTGTCACAGTTTGTTTCATTATTTTTTAACGCGAATTCACTACATCGAGACAGTATTTGACATTGTGGTGAGAATGATTTTTATGAGCAAAGGTCAGCTCCTTCGGTGCACAAATATGCTACTCCAAGTACAAGCTTGTATCGAGGGTTTTGTGATCGAATGAAGGCTACAAAAAAAATTCACGATAATCATTTTAAAAGCTTTTTTAAATTTAATCGTGTTTTTGTTATTCTTCGCCGATCTAAAAAAGTATTTTAATTTAAGAGTGTTTATTTATTTTCTATTTCTCGTGATGGAAAAAATGAATATGAAACAATTTAAAAACCTCGAATCTGTACAGCCCATTATTATATTTAATTAAAACAAAAATTTATACTGTAATTGTGAGAAAACATCAATGCTAAAAAGTATTTTTTTTAATGCTTCAAATATACAACAAATTACTAATAATAATAAAAATGAGAAAATGATTAATTGGTTAATTGTCTTTATTTGAGGCGAAGCAAGTGAAGTTATTCCTCTGTTCTAAACTCACAGATAATTTACGATAAATAAACACACGAATTTACAAAATAAAAAACAATAAAATAAAGTTTTCAGTTTGTTCATAAAGAGAATTAACATCGATATTTTAAAATTAAAAACGAACAACTATAATCATTAAAAAGAAACTACTACACGTAGTACAACTAGAGTTGCCATATGTCCCGGTTTGACTAAGACAATCCAGTTTTGCTCTCTTGTCCCGATGTCCTGGCCGGATTTGTGAATGTTCTGTGGTTAGGAGTCAAAAATGACAGTAAACTAAAAATTGTAACAAAAGCACTAAAAACTTATATTATAAAATTCAAACGGTTATGCAGATACCTAAGATTATTAAGACTGGTTATTAATAATAAAAATACACTGGCGATTCAAAACAGAATATTAATTCGGTTTCAGTGATCATAATATTGAAGCAAAAAAAAAAAAAAAAACCGAGACCTACGGAAAGTGAAAAGAATATTTTCGTTATTGAATAATATTTTATGAGAAAAAAGTTTGATGTGTGAGACAACTGCAAGAGCTTTAATGTTATTTTAATTTCTCTCCTGCTCAGATTGATTGTATATATATATATATATATATATATATATATATATATATATATATATATATATATATATGTATGTATGTATATATATGTATATATATATATATGCCTATATATCAAAAAAATCATTATTGGGAAACGTATGAATGGTTTGTAAGCAAGAGTTAGGTAAGATTTTCTAAATAAAAGCATGATTTAGTTGTTTAATAGCTATTAATTAGAAAAAACTTTTTAACGTTGTTTAAAAATACAACAACGGAAGAATTTGTAAAATTTCAAAATTTTCCGGAGGAAATCATTTTTTCCCAAATAGATTGTTCTCTCCGTCCCCAACCAGTAAGTCTCTTGTCCCGGTTTCACTCTTTGGAAATACGGCAAGGCTAAATATAACCAAATTAAAAAAAGTAATGTTTTAGACTGAAATGAAAAACTAAACCATTTCACCCGTAGAATAAAACAAATAATTACAAGGAAAATTGAAACAGGAAAATAGAGGGAATATAAGGCGCGACAGTAATATGCATAATTAAAGTGTCTTTAAAAATCTGTTTTACTAAACGTAGAACGATTTCAGAATAATAGTTTTAAGTACCCACGAAGAACTTCCGTTTTCAAGTGACTATCCTCTACTCGTAAGTCAGGTTTAGTATCTGAAAAGGAAGTCTAATAATTTTAACATTCCGCTTTTCTATTCGATGTCCTTGCCTAATCCTAGCGAAAATACAAATGTCAGAAAAACAGGGCGTGAGCAAATGTAAAAACAAAACCTTGCCAGTGACGGTCAAGGGTTTTTTTGAATTTTTCACTCTCAAAGAAATTACATTGAAAGGAAAAAATGGTATATAATTTATTACCATTTATAAAACCTATTTATAAAATCAGGCTTACCATATTTTCAAAGTAAAATTGGTACAATATACTGGACGGGAGGGAGACAATGTTCCTTAGACAAAAAACTTGTTTCTCCCGGGATTAATTTGGAAATTTGTTATCACAAAAGCGTATTTTAAACAACTTTAAAAAAGGTTTTTTCTATTGAATAGCTTTAAAACGTAGGCAAACGTAAACGAAACCAAATTATTATTATTTTGGGAAATAACTCTTCTCGTTCACAAAGCATGCATACTTTTCCCAAGAATTATTTTTTTAAATGTTTTTAAATTTTTTTATATCAATCTGAGCAGGAGAGAAACCTAGATAACATTAAAGCTCTTGCAGTTGACTCACAAATCAAACTTTTTTCTCATCAAATATTCTTCAATAACAAATTATTCTTTTCACTTTCCGCAGGTGCTGACTTTCTGTTTCGACATTATTATCACTGCCAACCAAATTAATATTCTGTTTTGAATCGCCAGTGTATATTATTATTAATAACCAGCCTTATTAATCTTAGGTATCTGCATAACCGTTTAAATTTTATAATATAAGTTTTTAGTGCTTTATTTTACTTACCGGATCATTCACAAATCCGGCCGGGACACCGGGACAAGAGCCCAAAGCTGTAGTGTCCCAGTCAAACCTGGACTTATGGCAAGCCTATAGTATAGAGTCCTTAAAGTATAATGTCAAATTGTCCTTTAACTGACATAACTCGTCCTTTGTAAACGACATAAAGTATAGACGTTAATAACAAGGAAAAAATCGATACCAAGTTGTCAAGAAGAGTTTGAATGTGTATAGACACACATACATTTTTATTCTAAAAACTACTCCTTTGAACTAGAGGAACGAAAAACGCATGAATTTTCTAGAAGCTCAACAGCCAAAACATTACATTTTATTCTAAAAACTACTCCTTTGTACTCGGGGACTACAAAACTCGTGAATTTTGCTAAAAACCTCAATAACATAAACATTAATCTTTTCTGTTCTAAAAACTACTTCTTGCACTCGGGCAGCACAAAACGTGTAAATTTGCTAAAAATTCATTGTTTTAAACATTACACTTTTATTCTAAAAGGTACACTTTTGAACTCGGGAACCACAAAACATATGAATTTGCTAGAAGCTCAACAGTCTACACATTCACATTTTCTAAAAACTACTAGTTTGAACTCGGCGACCGCAAAACACATGAAGTTTGCTGAAAGCTCAATACCTTAAACATTAAAACTTTTATTCTAAAAACTATTCCTTTGGACGCGGGGACCACAAAACGCATGGATTTGCTAAAATCTCAATACTTAAAACTTTTATTCTAAAAACTATTTCTTTGAACTTGGGACCACAAAACGTATGTATTTGCCAAGAGCTCAGTACCTAAAACATTAAACTTTTCTAAAAACTACTCCTTTGAATTAGGGGATACAAAACGAATGAATTTGCTAAAAGCTCAATACCTAAAACATTAAACTTTTATTCTAAAAACTACTCCTTTGAACTCGAGGGCCACAAAACGAATGAATTTGCTAAAAGCTCAATACCTTAAACATTAAATTTTTATTCTAAAAGCTAATCCTTTTAATTACGGGACACAAAACGCATATGCTAAAAGCTCTATAGCCTTCTTTTAAATATAAAAAAGTAAAATATGAAAATTTAAAAATAACCGTGAACCCATTTTCTGACACTAAAACGAAATAACCTATACTACAGCGTACTGCAGTGCCTAATTAAAAGAAATACACAGAGAAGAGAAAAGAAAAGATAAGAATAAAGAATAGCTACGATCAAAGTGTCAACGACCGGGGAAATTTATGAAAACTTTCGTGTGATTTGAACCGAAACAAGAGAAGAAACTTGCAAAAAATATTTCGTCCGCCAAGACATTGTTGAAGAAGATTTGCTGATAACCAAGCTAACAGAGCTGTTGGAATGTTCTTCATCACTGTTACTTACAAAATTTACTAAAACTAAATACCAACAGACAGTACGCGTAATAGTTAGGTTTAGCGTTACACGATCGCACCACTGCCAGCGAGACTATCAAGTGGGCTTAAAAAACCGTCACTATTGACAGGTGTTATTTTGTCAACAGTTATTTAATAACGGTTATTGAAGAATAACTATAATAACCGTTATCGAAAGTAACAAATATCGATTACTGGGTTACAGAGTTATAACTACTAATAACAGTTTAGCTATCATGTTTTTCTGTGCTAGCACTGCAATAACGATCAACAACAATATGAGAATATCATTTAAATGAATAACAAACAAGCAATATAAAAACAAATTTTTAAAAGCGAATTTCTACTTAGGTCATGCGCTTCAATCATCAGCGAGACAGCTGCGTGCTGCGATTCCTAAAACCAACATAGGATAGAACGTAAGTATTATTTAAATCAAATCCCATCGTATAGTCTGTACAAATACGCAATATTAATATTTGACAAAAAAACTGTATTAACATCAAGTGTCATCCAGTACAAGTTTTAAAAAATGTATTTGAACTTGAATGTATGAATAATAGTAGGAATTACCGAAGGAAATTCTATCGTATAGTCTGTAATATGCGATATTACTATTTGACAAAAAAACTATATTAACATCAAGTGTCATCCACAACAAGATTAAAAAAAATATTTGAACTTAAGGGGATGAATAGAAAGTATTTTATTAACGATTGAAAATTTGAACACGATATGTAAATAAATATATATAGGGAGAGTGTGAACTAATAGTAGGAATTGAATAACGTTTTATTCCTAATAACAGTTTAGTAGTACAGTGACTCTAGGCGTTACTGGCGCTAGCGTTGAGATAACGTCAGACGAAAAAAACGAAATAACTTTTAATTTGAGAATGAATACTTTTGTAAGTTATAACTAGGACCAGGATTTTTATTTATTTAAAAACGTCAAATATTTAAATACAATGTTTAACGAAAAAGGTGTAATATTTATTAAAAACATAATTTATTTACTAAAACTTTTATACACAAAACCTTACAAATGATACAATTCACAGTAAATTAAGCTGATATTAAAAATCATTTGTTGACACTGCTGTCTAGGTTTTTAAAGTTATCAATAATTTATAATAATATTATAATGAATAATATTATATTTAAATAAATGTTATTTTTACAGTAATAATCATTATCATTATAATCAATAAGTGATTTTCTAATTTATTTCAAAAGTATATGTATAGGCCAACTCATTTTTATTAGATATCTTTAAAACGCGTCCCTTACATAGGCGCCACAGTAAATTTTGCCTGACCTGTCCAAAAGGCTAAAGCCGCCACTGCATTTTAATGTTGTTTTATCCATTTAATAATTTTAAACAAAGGTTGATTTCGTTTAGCATACTACTATTATAATACTATTATAATAATTACCCTTTTTATATGTTTCAATTAATATATAATTTTTTTATTCTTCACATTAAAAAATAGGGCTACAATTAATTCCACGTTAAATTTAAAAAAAGAAAACGTATTTTTGATATTAAAATGTACCAGTAAGAATTAAATCTGTTATGTGTTTATCATGAACATAATGAATAGTGTTCATCGTATAAAGTAAGAAAGTATATTATACTTTATAAAAAAATCTGAAAATACAGTAATATCTTTCCAAAAAAAATTAACAGTTTAGTTCTTCTGCGTATTTATATTCAAAACCCTGCTTACCAGTTTAAATAACGGTTTAGTAACACGTTATTGTAAAATATCAGTAACCGTTATCAGAAAATAACTCATAAGCTAATCACTATTTGGTATCGGAAATGTGCCAAGTTCTTTCCTTGAAACAGTTTTAGTTGAAACATCGTCAAGCGTGTGTCAAGCAGTTTCATGAAACGGTGTGTGTTTCGTATACTGTGTCATTAATTGTTTGGAAATACAGTCAATAGAATATACTGTAATACGATGTTTATAACTTTTTTTTAGAATAACACAGTATTTATTATTAAGTATAATAGTTACAATTATTTCTGAAAGTAATTAATAGGAATACCATTCTACAAGAGAAAATTAAACATTAAATCAAAACGTTTAGATTATTATATTTTTTGCAATAGAGACGAATATTAAATAGTATTAATGCACAATTGTATTTTTTTAATAAGACGAGTTATATAACATTTCAGGTTACTTTAATTTTATTAATTATTACAGTATCAAATAATAAAAAACTTGTGTTGTTTCTACTTGAAATGAAATTTTAAAAAATATATTCATAGTCAGAAAAATGGAACAAAACAACTAAACATAGCTGTTGTTATTGTTCTACAAATAATAAATTTAACTTTGAATATTTCCTAAGAATGAACGCTTTGTTCAAGACAAATGGCTGTCAAGGGTATAGGAGGGTTAAAATATAACGGTACTTACACAATACATAGCGTTAGTGATGTTACTGTATAGTATAGTAGTTCCAAGTTCTGTGTTCAATGTTCCTTTATTAAACTGCTTCAAAAATTTGTTTGTGGCACTATAAAGCAGAATTTTTTGCGGCACCTCGCACAATTTGTGGTACAGTTTTAAAGTCGAACAATTTCACTTCGGCACAGTTTAGTTTGGTGCCGCTTTGTCATTCAAACAGTGCCGGTGTCCCTGTGCCACCACTATTTGATACTATGTACTAGTAGGC
Organism: Callitettix versicolor; assembly: GCA_022606455.1. Lineage (NCBI taxonomy): Eukaryota > Metazoa > Arthropoda > Insecta > Hemiptera > Cercopidae > Callitettix > Callitettix versicolor. Next base: position 51,988,322 of record CM040182.1, read on the forward strand.
CTCGCAATATATTCATAATTAATATACAGAACTCTCCACGACAGCGCTGGTAACTTTTCTGCCAATTTATCCCTTAACAGTAATATTTACGAAAAATGTTACTGGACAACTTTACTGGGAATTTTATGCTCTTTCTCCTTGAATCAGTGAGAATTATAATATCTTTTACCGTTCAGCCAGTATAACAGGAAATAGCCGGCAACTACACTCAAATTGAATCAAATTGTTTTGAAATTTGACAAGAAAGTACCTTGAATAAAGCACGAAACATGTATGCGTGAGATGTTTTCTATACTCACTTCCTTTTCAACATTACGGGCTTGATTTAACGATTAGTGTGTATTTGCTAGTTATTTACAGTAATACAGGCTGCACGGCAGGACCTGTCACAATTTTGACAGCTTCATGGAGAAAGCGCATACAATTTCCAATAAATTAGTTCCAGTAACAGTTTCTGTAATTATTAGTTACCGGTGAAATTGGCGGAAAAGTTGCGAGCTCTGCTGTAAAGCCCTCTGTATATTAATTTAGAATACACTGCGAGGTCTATCTACTGTTCTTTGAACTATTAGTTTATAATGTAAATATATATAAATATAAATAAATAAATAAATAAATAAATATATATATATATATATATATATATATGTATGTATATATATACCCCGCAAGGGTGCAGGAGAGCTGCACCTATCGAAAGAATTTAGAATATCCCTCGTGGTACCCGAGTCTAACACACTTACATCTATAACACTACACTTACGGCTTTAACACTTTACACTCACACTCACATTTAGGAAGGCGATAATAGCCTCAATGTGTTTTTCGCCTTAAGGTAACGAAATATATATACCCCGTAGGTGGGTGCAGACTAGCTGCACCTATTGAGAGGATTTAGACGTTCCTTGCGGCACCTGAGTCTAACACACTTACAAACTACACTTACGATTTTAACACTTTACACTCACTTACATTTAAGGAGGCGATAATATCCTCAATGTGCTTTTCGCCATAATATATATATATATATATATATATATATATATATATATATATATATATATATATATATTACTCACACCTCTCTTATATATAGTAAACAACAAAATTTGCTCTTCTCCGACTGAGTAATAATTACGGTCTGAATAATCTGTCCTTTGTACTTGTGGATAAACCTGTTTAGTTTAAAATTAGGACTAAACTTTCACCCCGGGGGCTCTTTCCATATAACCGTATTCATTATTCACTACATTGTTCAAGCAATGTTAACAAGTAGTTAACGTTAAGTGGCTACCTGTTAACGTTTTTTCTCCGAAACATCGTTTTAATTTTAATCTGATAAAAATCAGTCGTTTTTAGGTTATTAAATTTTCTGATTAAGACTTTGAACTGTTGCGGCTTTACTAAAATAAACACTGTATTTTTTTTAATCAAAAATTTGCTCTAATTGTTTCTCGCTTAAAGAAAACAATTAAATTTGTACAGTGTAAGTACAGAGAAGCTGAAAATTACGTTTATGATACTTTGGAACACCCTGTAAGCTGTGATTGACACATAAAAGCAGAAGGCATGTTTTTTCATGTTTCCAGTTGAAATAGATCCAGATGTATTAAATCCTTTCTAATATTTTCTAAAACCGCTTGCGCGCGCGAGGGCGTTCGTGCGTGCGTTAATGTGATATAAATACACCACTTTGTGTATTTCATATGTATAATATACAGTGTACTCACGAAAAGGTTTACGCATTTAATTCTCCATTATTTTCTCATTCCTCCATGGATCATAATTTGAAACTATACATACATTTTAAAGAAGGTACAAACTTTTTAAAGATGTAAAAACAAAATGGCGACCAACATAAAGTTGAAATAATGTATAGAACTGATTTTATTTTTTTCAAACAAAATATTATTTTTTAATTATTATCATTTTTAATGTAATTAGACACAAACTAATTAAAAGAAAACTAAATAGCAATGAACATTTCGTAAATCAGACCTATTCAAAGAATTAACAGCTCTTCAACAATCCGACTTAATACTGCAATACAGTGAGGAGGAGAATTTATTAATTTATTTACCGCCATTTTGTTTCTCCAAACATCACCCAGATACAATTCTCACATACTATTTCTGGTACATTCTTTAAAAAGTAGGTATAGTTTCAAAGTGATCAATGGAAGAATGAGAAAATAATGGAGGATCAAATGCGTAAACCTCTTCGTGAGACACACTGTATATATATATATATATATATGTGTGTGTGTGTGTATGGCATGAATCAATAATTTATTTTATAACTAAGGTTGGTAATTAGGTGTAGATAAGAACAGACATGGATGAAGTTTGCACATATCTAACACAAAGCATTTAGAAGCGGAACAGTTTTTTTTGTTTAAGAAAAAAACCAGCTGTCCTAATTATCCCATCTTTACCACTTCCTTGTATAGAGTACCGCTATTCCTATCCTAGCCGAACCAAAGATAATAACACAACCCTGGTTCGTAGAAAGTACGGGGAGAATAGGTGAGTAGGTAGAGAGGGGGGAATCCGTCGTTTGTTCTTGGTGGGTTCTTCTTACTAAACAAAAACCTCATCCCCAGGATAAATACGGCAAACGCGTCGCACAAACACACAAACCTTTTTCACATTCGATTTACCGGGTGGTTAAAAATTTAGTATCACAAAGTGGTTGAAGGGATTTAATTTAACCCTAGAAAGATAAACTGTTCAAAAGTTACATTAAAGTTAAACTATCGTAAAATTTACGATAGTTTAATTTAGTTACATAAAAAACACTTCTGAATATAAATTTAAACTTAAATTAATACAATTATTTTAAATACGTCATTATATACGTTTGTGTCAAATTTGAAAATTTAGAAGTCCTTAACGCAGTTGATACAGCACTTTCCGCAATGCTCAGCGCAGATTGCCTTGTTACAGCTGCAGCAGTAGACCGTTGTCATCCTCCTCTTGACGAATGGGTAAATCCCACAAATTGTTCGTGGTAGGTTTTGAGGGAGGTCATGGGCCTTGCCTGGCACCGGAACTTTTAACAAATCGGCAAAAGATTGCTGGAGTTTGCGGGTCAAATTTGGGTACTGGAACCGCTGTTGAAGCCATGGCTTAATAAGATTGTGGTGTATTTGCATAGCAAATTTGACCATATACCACATGATCTACTTCATCGTCCGATCCGGAATCGTCAGATTTACAATAATTTTCACTCTGTTGAAGGTATTCTAAAATCTCAATGTCAGTAAACTTCCGACTCATTTTTACTATTTATTATTTATTACTAAAACTTATTTATTATTAATATTTATTACTAAAACTACTTATTTATTACTAAACCGACTTATTTATTACTAAAATTACTCGTAATAACAAAATATTATCACTTTTCATTCAATAATAAACTAATATAAAAGAAATGAATATGTAAGAAATCCAAACGTTATAGCTAATCTATCGTAAAATTTACGATCGATTGACAGCAGAGCTAAATTGACAACTTGCACAGGAGCACGACAAACTCTAAATGATAAGGCGACCCAAGTAAAGCACGGAACTGGTTGGGCAAGTCCATTGTCTTAGGTAAAGGGGAGTAAATTAAACAAAAACAAAACGCCCTCGTAATTTTTACGATAGTTTAGCTTTCTAGGGTTAAATTAATCTATAATGGACGTTAAATTTTTCCTCAGACGTGCTTTTGAAGTGACTACTTCTTATTGCGGGGTATGGATGTATGTTTTGCACGGGGAAAATTCAGTTTATCGTCACGGAACGCTCTACCATCACGGAAAGCTCTAACATATCCCTACGCGCACTCTAGTGAACATTATTATTCCAAACATTATTATTACAAAAATTAGTACAACACATTATTATTATTATTTTAGTGATTTATAAAATGTATTTTTGAAGTGAAAACTTGTATGGTCGCAGTTGACAAAGCATGTGTATAAACATTTGCTTTCGCGTCACGCTTGAGTCCGTAATGCATACCTCACAGCATATATTGCTCTTGTATATATCTAGACTGAAGTGACTACTTCTAAACAGCTGATTTCGCACAATAGCTACAATATCATTTCAACTGAGGTTATGTTTATTGTTCTTGTTAATTTTAAAAATGTATATTTTCTAAATTTGTGTAGTTAAATTATTTAAGGTGTATGACCTATACCAATTTTTGAATGCCGGAACAACAAATATTATATTTATTATTATACTTAGACAGTTTAACTGTCATGTGTAAGTGTCAAAAAGTAGGCTTATAAACTGATTAATTATTAAAGCCCTTATATAGCCTAAGATACTGAAATTCATTGTCGGTAACAGTTTAAGTTAATTTTTAAGTTGTTTACCTACACACACGCAAAATGTAATACGAAAATAATTTTAAAGAATTGTCCTTTCCTACATGCATCTAAATTTTATAAAAGTTATTAAATCGTAACAGTAAAAAAGTATACAGTCAGACATGCCAAAAGAAGTAGTCACTTCTGTCGGCCAGTCCCACACTGCCTACGTTATTCCCATAATATTACGTTATTAACATAATATTACAATGTTATGCAGTTGCGTAACACTGTAAGTGTTTCAATGTTATGTTACATTTGTGACGACCTCGCCAGAGGGATTTGACCAATTGTACTGCCAGAAGATGAAACTGCAACGTTTCGGAACCGCTGTAGGTTATATAAGGATAGTTGAAAATAGGGTTGCAACTTACAGACATCCCGGTTTGTAAGAGACAGTCCCAGTTTCGAACTTTTGTCCCGGTGTCCAGAACGGATTCGTGAATGTCCCGGTCAGCAGTTAAAAATGACAGTAAAATAAAAATTGTAATACAAATATTAAAACTTATTGCATATTTTAAAATTCAAACTGTTGTGTAGATAGGTAATATTATTAAGGTTGGATACTATTAATAATGTACATTCGCGATTCAAAACAGAATATTTATTCATCACCGGGATTTTTTGACTAAGTTGTGTGTGTTCGCTCTTCTCTCCACCGGCAGGCCTAAGTCTTTTGTCCCGGTTTCACTCTCTGGAAACATGGCAAGCCTAGTTAAAGACCATTGAACGGTGGAGAATAGTTCCCTAGCCTAATTATTTAAAAATGCAACTTTAAACAACAGAAATATATGGTGCGAAATATTTGCAGACACTATCTCAAATTTACTAAAAAAGTCCAAATTTGGAAGCTGTCGAAAATAATTGAAAATCCACATAATTTTATAAAATCGGATCTGTATCATGAATTTGGTCATAACTTAAGCTAGTCTATTAAATTCGAAATAAATGAAATTTATGATATAGAGAGTGAATCGAAAAAAGAATTCGACGGGAGTCAGGTTTCATTTTCGTAATTTGTACATTTAAATTGCTTATTCCGGTGGTTTACCCCGAGAGAATTTTGATGACTAAAAAAGCGTATTTTAGATAACTTTAAAACAATTTTCTTATTTGATAGCTTTTAAACTTAGCTAAATTATTCTTTCTTTAGGATAACTAAACTTTCTTAGGAAATATTTTCCCCAAAATATTTTTTTAAATGTCTTATTTCTTAATAGCAATTTGCAAAAGACAGAACATTGCATAACATTAAAGTTCTTCCAGTTGACTCTCGCATGAAACGATTTTTCTTATCAAATCTTATTCATTATTGAAAATATTGTTTTCACTTTCCATAAATTGCAGATTTTATTATGGTGAAAATATTTTTGTCTTAAAAGTGAAAAGTCAGTAGGACTGCTAAATAAGGCTATTATTTTCGTGATATTATTTTGGAAAATGGCGTAAATAATCTAGAAAAAAATTATACATAATTGATACTTTTTTATTACAAAAAAAATTGGTTCTGTCTAGTCTGTCTTTTATTCTCTTATTTTCAAAATAAAAGTTCGTTTAAAATGCAAATTTATTTTTAAACGAGCGAAGCGAGGTCTCTTTTTTAGCTCGACCGTTCGGCATTTGGTTAGTGTGTGTTATTTGTTACACATTTTTGGTCAAACACATTGTTTTGAAATATGGTAGGAAAGTACCATGTATAAAGCCCGAACGACGTTATGTGTAAGGATTTTTCCAATTCGCTTCCGTTTCAAGATGGCGGCCCCTGGTTTAAAGATAGTGAATGTAGTAACTGGCTGAATGGCAAGACCTATTATAACCTTGACCGCTTCGTGGAGAAAGATCATTTTAAATTTCCGATAAAGGTGGTCCAATAATATTGTTTAAAATATTACGGTTACCGGTTAAACTTGTGAGAAAAGTTTACGAGCGCATCTGAACGGTGGCCAATCAATTCATTAAGAATATACTGTGAGGTCTACTGTTTTTTAAACTACTAGTAATACAATTTTTAGAATTTTAAAGTCATGACCCCTTATACAGAAATATTTCTGTCGGTCAGCAAACTTTTTTCTAAGAAATATTCATAATTTTAAAATAATGATGACGATAATTATAATATTAACTACCTGGGTGCTGTAGTACACTACTGTAAAGTCACACATACATACACAAACACACACACACGCGCACACAATATAATATATTATATATATTATATATAATATAATATATTATATTATATTATATTATATAATATATTGTACATACATACGTACATACATACATACACACACACACACGCACATTATATATTGTGTACTCAAATATATAAGAAGCGTGAAAAGTGTTAGTAAATATATCATAGTAAATATATATATATATATTATTCACATCTTTACTGGATTATTAAGAAGCATCTTTCACCACATGAACTAGGGACTACGAAGAAAGTACAGTATGATGGCATTAACTGCAAACGTTTTAAAATGATATCTCACATATGAGAGATATGTGAGCGCTCGCTGCTGGTAGCATCTTGCGGCTGAGTGTTCAACTACAGTTAAATAAATAATAGAACTGTCTATTTTTTTCAAGACGTCTTCCTCCTGTCTTTGCAGCTTTCAGCGTTCGTAGTTGCAAATATTCAAATTACTTGGATTTCAGCCTCTGATATTGAGCACGCTTTTTATATGCACACTGGTGGTGACTAACGACTGATTTCAATAATACTTGTCCACGTAAATGTATTTTGACATTATCTCAGGATCGTTTTTTTTAATTTTTGCAAAAACCTATGTTTTTAAACCGTTTCTGGTAAAATAAATACCGAATTTATAAAAGTTCGGCTTGACGGTGCCCGTAAAGCATTATATGTCTAAACAATGTACAACAATGTACAATGCCACAATTACAACGCTCAAATGTAGTTCACAGCTTCGAAAAGAAAAACGCTTTTGTCACAATTCCAGAAAAAAATCCGTGTAGGGAACTATCGGCGAAAAGTAAAAAAATTGGCCTAACTTACTAAAATAAGTCATCAGATATTGCACGAATTTTTGTAATATGTGAAAATCTATAACGTAAGTCAATATACAGTATACCGAATTTTAAGTCAGAAAAACTAAGAGCTGATTTATGCAGATTTTAAGACTGGTTAGAATTGGATAAACGAATAAAAAACATTCTGGCCCAAAGGTTATTTTTATTTATTAAAAATCAAAAACACTTCTGATTATTTTTAAGATTTGAAATGAAAACTATTTCTGAACTGATGTATGGAATTTGCCGACTAAGGAACTAGATTTTTGAATCAAAACGGACCGAAATTGTGCTAACACACACACACACACACACACATTCAATACTCTACATTGCTTGGCTAACACCAAAGTGTAAAACGACCTGTGTTGATGGAGTTAATGACAACGGCCTAATAGTGTATCGAACGGATACTTGGCGATCTCTCAGTGTACCTTAGCCTTACCCGTGCATGCAGGGCTCTGTATGGGCGGGCCTCATTTCCTTAGCTATTTGTGGGTGTTCTCATATGTAAGGACTAAAATAGAATGACCGGGATCTCACCGCACAGTAACAAGGTTGGCCAAATGGTGAAGAACCTCCGTAAGAGGTTCAAGAGCATAAAATATAGAAAGGGTTATCAGCAGAGCATGCATCTGCAAGCACCTCAACTGGGAAGTCACCACATGCAAGTGTAAGAACTATCTATTTGATTTCTCTCCGAATCGTGGACTTTACAAAGAAATTAAGACTGGAGAGATTCTTAACTAAGAATCTCAGAAATATATAAAGGGGGCACAATAGATCTACGAAGGTTGCAGTGCAATAGTAACCCTACAAATTCATTCATTCAATCTTTTATCAATATATATATATATATATATATATATATATATATATATATATATATATAAACTTTAATGAACCTCAAAAGTGATCTTTTAAGTCAGCATCGACCTACTATTTCAAGATCCCCAATTTCGATCATAAAATGACAAAAGCCCAAATGCAGTAGCGATTCGTTAATAACGGTTAAAGATTTTGAGATAGTTGATTAATCATGTCCACTGGACATCGCAATAATTATGTCACCCTAACCTGCATACTAATTGATAAGCACTTTCAAAATTGAGAAAGTGGTTCAAAGAGTTTTCAATAAGCAGTTATTTGTGTTACTGAATTGTTTACTAATTCAAAAATGTACGACATAAAGGAATGAATAAAATCAAAAGTATTTAAGTAAGACTAGGTGACCTGTGCGAATACTTTGCACGGTAAATGGTCAGTTACGTAAAGTGAAAATAAGTAAATATAAATACTTGTATTTCAAAATATTTTATTATAAAAAATAGTAACAAAAGTAGTATTATTGTAAATAATATTAACGTTTTATAAAGTCCTTTTTCTTTTTTTTAAATTAATTTAACAAAACTTCTTTCAAAACAATGTTGGAGGTTATGACGTGATCATCGTTCATTTTTGCAGGTATGAATCTTCAACACAAACTAAGGATATCTTTAAATCTGCGGACTCGTGAAAAAGCCATGTATGTTCATGTGAAAAAAAGTAGAAATAAGTAAATATAAATATTTGTCAATTAAAAATATTTTATAATAAAATTAGTGTAAATGATATTAATATTATATACAGTATTTTTTCTTTTTTTAAAAATTAAATTCATAAAACGTCTATAAAAACAATGTTGGAGGTTATGACGTGATCATCGCTCACTTTTTGCCCGTATGAAACGTCAACGCAAACAATATATTTAAATTGCTGACTCGTGAGAAAGCCATGTATCCGCTGTTCATGTGAAAGAAACAGAACCTCATAAGCTTCCATCTTTTTGAAATGTGATTTGTTAACGAAAACATTAATTTTAGTATATTTACTTACTTTTCGTCATTAGAGGGAAAAATAATCTTCAAAATGGCCTATCAAATATTGATTTTGATACAGTATTAAGGGAGATATTTCATACGACAAAACACCTTTGAGAAATAATATATAGAGATAAGAAAACAATCAGTTTTGAGACGAAAATTTGAAATTATAATAGCGGCAAATGATTTTTTATCTTACACTCTAAATCCATAGTCCACTTATTGTACAACCCTATTAAACTATTGTTGTATATACCCTATTACTTCACTATTCTTTGCGGTTTAACGTGATTCGTAGTGGTTTGATAATTTGCAACTAAAATAAAAGCTCCCAGTTTCGTTTGTGTATTTGAGACGTTTTCGGGGTTAATCGGTTGATCTCGAATCGGATTGAACGATCAAAACTTTATTTTATTTTGAGCCCCTTTCAAACATTTTTATTGAAACAAGAAATGTTTTTTGCAATACTTTTGCACCATTAAGATTTCAGGGATGCAAGATTTCACAAAATATTTGTACCCCATCCTTGCACGCTTCGATAAATATTCATGGCCTCTCAAACCACTCAACTGCAGATTCGAAACGCATCCGCATACACGGAAGTGCGACTGTCTTAGTCTTTGCCTGATAGTAGAATTTTTTGCCCCAGAGGGAGCAAGTACCGTTGTCCGATACCCTAGACCCTTCAGGCGCGATGAACCCGGAAGAAAGGATCTAATGGTTTCGAATTCCAACCCAGACAGTCTTTTTTTATAAGGCTCTACTATTATTATAGTTTTTTTACACGTCTATAGTAGACACCTTAAGGATGGATTCACTTATGTATGAAGTTTGGAAAATATTTTCTCCAGAAATGCAACTTTTAGTTTTGAAAAATCGAGACGGATTTACAAATATCTCTTAATGTTCTTCTTTCTTAAAAGCATAATTCAGGAAAAAATTTCAATATCCCATCTATTCTTGTAGTAATATGTTTTAATATACTCGTTACTTTGCGTTATCTACCCAAAGATTCAATTGTAAAATTATTTAGAAGCTTTTAAATGTTCACTCTTGATCCAGTTTTTAAGTTAGTGTTATTGCGTTGTATCTCTACATTATTCGTCCAAGATCAAAATTATTGTTAAAGTTTGATGTAAAAAGACTTTTAAACCTCTCGACTCGATCTAGTCCGCGTCGCAGCAGTGCAGCGACACAGAAGTGAGCTTGTTAATATTTTGTTAACGGTTTATATTTTGATACGTTAGTACTTGTAAGCATCAAAATATAAATTATGTTGCGTTTTAGGTTTAAAACGATCGCAAGTTTACACTTCAGCGATCGATATTATATTAATTTAAAAGAATAAGAAACGTGGCGCCTACAGACTGCCATAATGATCTTGACCATTGTATTCCATTTGACAGGTGACAGAAATGTCAAGTTTAACTTTGCGAAATACAATTTAAATGCTAACATAACATACGACTCGAAAATATAAGCGTACTAGGTTATATAAAGCTTAAAAAATATGTAGATTTTCTATAATAAAACGTAATATTCAAGTAGGCCTACTATCAAAACCATTTACCGTAGTTTGCCTGGGGAAAGAAACAAATATCAGCAAAAACATCTTATATGAAGCCCGCTAAATATCTGTTTTCCCAACTTCGGCATTATATCGTTTTTAATCATTAGACATGCTGGGAGGTGGGGGAGTATATTTTTACCATCTGGAGGGAGGAGGGTGGAATTGTGAGAACAGAACTTGAGATACAATCAGCTGTTGTTGCCGCGAATATTTTCGACCTGCGTGAACATCTGGTCCTCGGTCTGGAGTGCACTTACTTAGACAAATGCACACTACATAACAACATGCTTAGATTGTCTAAACATCTATAATGCATCAGTAATTCCGTACAATATTACGGAAGTTTAAATATCAAATGATTTTACTTGTGATGTTTTTATGCGTCGATATATTGTACCTGGATTCATAATTAATATATTGAATCTCAGATGTATTTACACTTCAAATTATTGTTCCGGTTATGTATTTATAAATCGATGTATTTACCTGTAATTCATGTATTAATGTATTGCATCTTTGATTTATTTATGCAGCAAAGGATTATACGTGTTATGTATAGATCTATTATACATGTAATTCATACATTAATACATTGCATCTCTGACATATTTATGCATCTTATTGTATTGTACCTGTTATGCATTTATATAACATACATAACACATTATAACAAGTTTATTTACAAATTATTACAAGTATAACATTTTTGTTATTACTTATAAAATATACAGGTATTAATATTATACTTGTACTTTATACATTACATCTGTTATGTATTTATGCATCAAATGAGTGTACCTGTTGTGTATTTATATACCGATATATTTATATATACTTTTACTTAATACATTAAAACATTGCACCTGTGATATATATATATATATATATATATATATATATATATATATATATATATATGTATAAAGATTTCCATATTTATAAAGAGGAAAACAGAAATAGGAACAAGAGACTTACCAAGCAGGGGTTGAGGTGTGGAACACCCCATTCGGTCCGGTGGTTTTACTGGGAAATTTTTGAAATTTATTATTATAAAAACGTATTCTTAAAAGAGTTTTAAAATTGCATGTATTTGGTAATAATAGCTTTTAAACTTAATGAAGTAAAAAGCGCTAAATCATTATTTTTTTCTAGTGAAATTAATCTAATTTTCGTTCATAAACCATCCATACGTTTTCCTAGAATGAATTCTTTTATATATTTTATTTTTTCATATAAATATGATCAAGAGAGAACTTTGTGTAAAACGAAGACGCTTGAAATTGACTTTTGCAATGACATTTATCTTCTCATAAAATATCGTTCACTATTCTTTCCACTTACCGCAGGAAGCGTTGTTCCGATTCGATGGTGAATAGGTAATGATCTCAAAACCATTACAGCCGAATACTTCTCGGCACGGTAGTTACGTACGTGGTAGATGCGCTAACGTACTCATTGCAAAGAATACAGAATCTATAAGAAGGACACTTCTTGCCTGTAAAAGTCAGCACATTTTTTCGGCCGAGAACGCTACTTGGATTCCCCGCCGACAGACAGCGCTGCATGTTTTTTTTGAACTTGTAGCTCAGAGAAAGATAGAAATAGGGGTTATGACATTCACTGTCTCGCTCTTTCTACCAACTGAGGGATTGAGCGAAAATTGTTCGTGTTTACGTCCCAGGTCAACTTTCCTAAACTTTCGTTTTCATTACGGCAGTGAATCTGTCTATTTAATACAAAACATCGGTTTCTTCCTTTCCTAGACCACCAGTTCCACAACGATGACATCATGATTTTCTGAAGTTGAACTATATATTTGACTGAGTACTATTTGATAAATTTAACAATAATAATTAGTAGAACCTTACTTAATGTACATGCATTGTAAACGTTTAAAATTAAAGAAGTTTAAAAAACTGTATAAAAAACTTTGGATCAATTACTACATTGTTTATTTCATCACATACTATTCCTAAAATATTTTAAGTAGTGCTGTCCTACATAATAAACAAGACGTTGGTAGAATATTAAATAAAAACCCAAATGAGAATTAGAAAAAAAGTTTTTTTGTTAGGAGTTATAATGAAATTAGATCTGGTTCACATGCAATGTTGTACCAAGTTTATAAAAATATCATTTTTACAATTTTTAACATAGTAAACTATAGTGCTAAAAATTATTTTGCTATACAGTTTTTCTATTGATATATGAGATCCTAAAATACGGAAAAGTAAAAGAATTATGTTGCATACATATCATTCTATAAAGATTGAATAAAAATTATGTTCTCAGTCTTTTGGAAATTATTCCTTGAGTCAAAATTTAAAAAAAACTTCCAGTAATCATATTTATGAAAAAATTTTCTTTTTTTCGATTGTCTGGTCTGTCTGTAAAATTCTCTAAAGAAAAAGCAAAAAAAAACTGTTATTTTATTTAACTCAAACATAAACACCAGGATAACCTACTGTTGAAAACAAATATCGGCATTAAAATCCGCATAAATTATCCTGGATTTATTTTTCGTTTTTTCTGGTTTAGTTCGGAACCGTAAATTTGTTTAGTAAAAATTTGCTCACTGACTTCAATTATTAACCTACGAAATCTGATGGGTAGTTTTCTCCAGAACCTGGTATTTGGGCTGTAAGAACTCATACATTTTGTTTGAGTAAGTACGGATTATATGGATTATATTTTTGTGTACAATCATCAACCTGATTTTAAAAAAAATCTGATTTTAACATTTTTCTCGAAAATTATTTCAAAAACCGTTTTTTGAACCGAACGCTTTCAGAGCACCTGACTAAAAAAAAAATAATTTCTGTTATTGAACCAAAAATAAAAAAAACATATATCATTGTTTTCTCTTCCTTTTTATTTTAATTGCGATAATTTGTTCGAAACACGACACATGATTTCGTATTTTTTTCTTGAAACTTATAATTATATGTATTGAATTTTTAAATAATATTTTAAAATAATAATATTAAAAAAAAAATATTAATATAACATTGTTTATATAATTTTAGTAATATTCATTTTATTTTCATTACTTATAAATACATACGCGCAAAATACATACGCTATTTAGTATCAATATAAATTTGTGCACTCGCATCACGCGATGCGCACAACCTGCCCTAAAACATGATACATGTTAATTTTGATAGAGAAAATACTTTGAAATCGTATCAGGTAAAAATTATCACGCGGTTTTCTGCTTATGTAACTAAAGGATTTCAGTTCAAAATGCTCTACTGACTTTAACTTTTTTAAATGATCCATGTTTATTTATATAAAATTATGTATATGAATAACAATTATTGCAATTATAAATTATGCCATTATACCATATACCGGCCCGTTTACCATACAAAAGTTTTTATAGCGTGTACAGTTAAATATATATTGCATAATAAATTTAATTAATTATATATATATATATATATATATATATATATATATATAACACAAGTCAAAATAGACCTACATGACGCAGAAATAGACTCAACAGACATTGAAGACATGAACGCATACAGCAGAAAGATGCTCGGTTGGAAGATCCTAGAGAATGAAATCCCAAAGAGAGCAGGGGTAAAATGGACGGAGGGGCGGAAAAGGATCCCCCCCTTTTATTTATGATCAATAAAGTTTTATGGCATATACAAAAAAATCAAACATTTCATTAAATCCCTGTCAGTGTGTCTCTCTAACGCCTTTTTCATGCGCTAGTCAAGATGAATATACTTTTTCCTTCGTTGTCTCCTGGAAAACACAATTCTATTTTCATGAGTCCGGCATGCGACTCCACAGCATCTTGCTCCAACTTCTGCACGAAGCGGTAGGTGCTTGAATGGGATTCACCGACTGATTTGTTGAATTTAGAATTTCACCCTTCTTCAGGATTATTGATGTGATGTCTTTTTGTATACACGATACATATTGTTTTAGTTATTGAGTAATCCATTGATCAACGAAGTAATTAAGAAAGTAATTACGTTTCTCATCACGTTGAGGATAACTAAGGTAGTTAAGACTTTTAGTTAAATTAGTTAATTTTACCGTAGGAATGGGATGGAACAAACATATTTTACCCTTATAGAGAGATTTCCGTTATAAAATGATCCACAATAAAGAGATTTTACACTATGTGTTTGTGTGTGTGTGTGTGTGTGTGTGTGTGTGTGTGTGTGTGTGTGTGTGTGTGTGTGTGTGTGTGTGTGTGTGTGTGTGTGTGAGAGAGAGAGAGAGAGAGAGAGAGAGAGAGCAAGTGTGTAAAAAATCTCAAATATATAGATTAGGTCATTATATACGTAGGCTATAAGATACGTGTAAGGTGGTTAAAATATAATTACGTTTGTATGATAACAATACTAGGGTTTATAAATGAAAATGGATTATGGTTATTTTTTTATTAAATGGTTCATTCAGGATCTGGTGATACTCTACCCTGAGCTGATTAGATAATCTTATGTATAGTTGGAATTTCGGTATCGTTATGGTGTTAACCTGCTGTTTATATTATTAAAAGCATTAAAATCATAAATGTTACATAGAAAATGATTTTTAAAATGTAGGCTACTATAAAATTATAATAAATATATATTTCCATTATCCATTCAACAAAATTATTTAAAACTTTGAAAAATTACGATTTTTTAAAAATGATTTAAATCATATACCAACCGTCCTCTAACTTATCAAGAGACAAATAGCTAAAGCTGCACACAATCTGCAAGTCATCCTTATTTCGGGATCATACTTGTATTTTTTCATCATTCCTAGCTGATGAACATGTCGCCAAGGGTTAGAGTTGAAATGGTAAATGCATCCGGAGACGGTGGCTTCTGGGAAAACTCTTACCGCGCAGGACACGGATCGCATAAATTCAAGTCATATTAGCAAATGAACTCAAGGTTGTATCAACACTGAGTTTGATTTTTACCCTCACGTCTCCTAACGAGACATGAGTAAATTAAATATTTCAAAATTTGTTTGTAGTACGTATTTTTAGAATTTATTTTGCTTTTGTTCATTTAAGTTCCACCAAAAGATATCAGAAAAACAACACTTCTTTCATATAAATAAAAACCGAAATTATATGAATCACAATCATTTGCGAAGGCGTAATCATATAATTAACGAATCAATAATCAATTTGTAATCATTGTAATCAATTCGTAATCATATAATCAATTTGTAGCATATACCTCGATCTGTTTTGGGCACAAGACCTACTGAGTCAGGACCCTCCGGTTCTAATAGTTGTGTGCCACAAGAGTGCCGGCACTTTGAAACGGTTACTAAGTTCAAGTACCACGATTCTACCCTTGTGTGTAACAACCACGTGCTTATCTACCACGTGACCAAGTATTCAAACGCTTGTGTATATTATCATTAACTGCTCACCGAATTTAACATTAAGTACCTGCTCCACAGATTGGATTTTTATCGCAGGCTTTAGTACTTTTTAACTACAGAATTTTTATTTATTTACTGGTATATTTGATAGCTGACCGGGACATACACAAATCCGACCGGGATAATGGAACAAGTAATACAGTGAAATCTCACTATAACGGATCTCTTTATAACAGAAATCTCTCTATAGCGGAAAAATGTGTTTTCCTTTCTATTCCTACAGTAAAATTATGTATTGTTACTTCCTTTATAGAGATCAACAAAATTCCAGTAATCTCTCTACAGCGGTGAACACATGGATACTTCCTACTCTTCCACCCCCATTTCTCAATACGTGAACACGTCATTCCAGTGTTAAATGCGTTTTGGCGGCAAGTGAATCGAGTGTTTTATGACTTTTACATTTTACAAGAAGAGCTTACATTTTACATTTTTTCATACTTTTACAATACATTGTAATGGCGCCTAAACGGGAAATTAGATGTAAAAGTTAGAGTTTTGCGTGAGTTAAAAAAAGATATGAAGCAAGTAGATGTTTGCCAAAATTTTAATTTAGCTAGTTCTTCTGTTGGAACGATATTGAAAAATAAAAAATGAAATAATGAAAACCTATAATAAACGGAATAAATTTAAGAAAATTCAAAATCCGGAATTCGAAGGAATTAATGAAGCAGTTCTGCGGTAGTTTCGACAAAATATTGCTTTTTTCTCACAGTTACAGTTATACATACAGTATTATTTAATAAATATTGCTTTTTAAAGACTGCACGTCATATAGTTTTATTTCAATAAACTTTGTGTTTAATACCTCGAAGTAAAATAGTGTATAACACATTTTTAAAAAACATATTTTATACACGTTTTGGTTAAGCTTTCTCTATAGCGGAAATCTCTTTATAGCAGCGAAAACTATAGAGTTAGTTCGCTTCAGTGCCCCTGTAGAGTGATTTCGCTGTATATGTAGAAAATGTATTGGTTAATGTAAAAAGTAATTTAGAAATTTGTGATCTGGTGAATGTAGTGCATACGTAAAGAGTTAGAGAATGAGTGTGATAAATTATTCTATTTTCTGTGACAAATTAAAATACGAAACTAATTTCTTAAACGGATAGCGCTTGTAGCTTACATAATGTAAAGGCTAGCTATACCATGTTACGTGGGTAACTTTTATGTATTACTATTAAAGGCTATCGCAACAGTTATAGAGTTATGTTTACATAATCTTTATTCAAAATCTGATAAACTTCATCAACTGATATCAAAAAGCGACGCATTAAGGTTATCCAGAAAGATATACAATTCCAGAATTACGTTATCCAGAAAGTTCTACAATATTTGTAATTTGTAGGAAAAGAAATTTTTCCAAGGCATGGATTTCTCATAGTAGTCTGCCTAATTCCGTTTTTATACTTTGGAAATTGGTTTTTGCTTTTCAATGCTTGAAATTAAAAAAACTATGTCCGTAGATGTCTCACGGCTTGAAATATATATATATATATATATATATATATATATATATATATATATATATATATATATAGTCTAATTAGGATATTAATAAACTATATTCATCTGTAACCTAAATTAGTACAGTAATTACTAAGTTTTATCCACTGATTATCACTTAGTCTAGAATAATTAAATTGACACTAAAACCAAATTTCCATATATATATATATATATATATATATATATATATATATATATATATATATATATATATATATATATATAGAGAGAGAGAGAGAGAGAGAGAGAGAGTCTCTTTAGTAATGTGACTTAATAACTACACCAGTCCAAATGGTTTTACTCTTTTCAATCTTCTGACTAAGCCATCGTTGTTGAGTGAGAGCCAAGTTGATGTGTTGATCGTGGCTTTGAACGATTTTTCTGACTTCATTTTCGACAGTTGGAACCACAAGATTTTTATGTAAGTTATCATTATGGATGTACCAAGACGCATTAACGATACCACGAAGTACTTTATTTTGAATAATATTTTTATCACTATTAACTGGTACAACGCTACAATTGAATACCGTAAGTCCGTACTGTTTTATGGACCTGCTGATAAAGCAATAATAGTTGTTGAATACGGATAAGGAAGAACGACGATCTTTCTGTATAAACGTCTTTCTGTATAAACCATCTTTCTGTATAAACGTCGAAACATACGTTACTAAATAAAAATATTTTTTTAAACTATAAAGTGTTTTAATTGTCATGGCTGTACTAAGAAGTGTAGGTATACAAACAACCCGTTTGGTTTCTACAGCTTATGAAAATTCAAGCTTTAAAAATCATGCATTTTGTAAGAAACAACCGTTTTGCTTTGCTTAAGAGTATGACAACTTAAGGTAGCTTCCAACATGATAAAGATTATAAAAGTTTTCATAAAAATCTGTTTCCATTTCCCAGTTACAAGCGTCCAAGGTAGGCCATTTAAAGTGAGAGGCAAACAGGCCTAAATCGGGTGTTTTGAGTGCCCCTCATTCTTTACAGATAGGTGTATGACAGTTTGATATCACCTAAAACCTTGTATCAGCTCCTTGTAGCAATTAAAAATGGTTTCGTCAAAATTAGTGAAGTTTTTTCCTGTGAAAATCCGGGAAAGCCTTTTAACTATGCAAATAAATCAGCCATTTTGACTGCCGGCCTTTTTATTTCATATAGGTTATGACAGTTTGAAATTTCCTGAAAACTTCCATCATACAACATTAAAAAAAGTTCCTTTGAAATGTGTTAAGTAGTTTTCCTGTGTAAACCGGACGAATAGTGTAAAAAATTGAGATTTTCTTATTCTAAAAAGATGCGATTTTAAATCTCTAAGAAGGATTTTTATAACCCCAGTCTTATTGCACGTGTACACCATAAGGGGAGCCACTATGCGAAATTTCAAAAGTTTATATTAAAATTTCAGTTTCAATTTCAACGTCAATAGATTATGGTACTGTGAATACGGTTAGTCTATTAGTAGGCTACTAGCCTAAGACGGATTGTCAATTTAAACTTTAATAATTACTTACAGTCAGACATAAAATTACCTACTATTGCCCACAAGTACTGAAGTCAAGAATATATATATATATATATATATATATATATATATATATATATATATATATTCTTAAGAAAGTAATTATACATAAGAATTACTTTCTTCAGTATATATATATATATATATATATATATATATATATATATATATATATATATATATATAAAATTTGTATCTCTTTTTTTTCAAATAAAATGTTTTATCTTTTGTGATATTCGCTCAACAAAAGTTGTTTTTGCTCTAAGAGTTTAAACACAAATACTAAAGACAAATGGATGTGGTGGACCTTTCACACCCACCTCTTTCCCACAATCGTTTTTTGCTCAATTCAGTTATATAACCAAAGCAAAAAAAGATATTTGTTTGCGATCTTTAGCAATGTTGTTGAGATTTAAAATTTCCCCATCGAGATTGACCTCCAAACATTCCCTCAACCCTTAAAAATTGAATTTTGTTTAAATTTGATAAAAAAGCAGTATTTTTTTCGTAAATGTCATAGTGAGTTCTAATAATCATTTCATTTGAACCAAGCAATACGGGTACCTATGGCTAGTGTGCTACAAAACCTACGCTGTGCATGCAAATTAGCAAAGAATAGTATTTTGAAAAAAAAAGTTAATTCAAAAATGAGCTGACTGAGGAACAGAAAAAGCAAACTGAGCATAGATCACGTGTAAAGATTGTTCTGAATACAAAATGAGCAACAGAGTACATCCAAATAACAAAGCTTATAATGGAGCATTAAATATAAACGGACAAAAAGTAAAACCATCATTATAAAAAGCGTACTTGATATAGCTAAGTGACTGAAGGCCAAGTAATTGAACTATCTGCCGTAAGAACGCTGCAAGCTGCAAGGACAGTGTGTCAAGACATTTGAGAAAATATACAGTACTATTATCTGTTTAATTACAGTTGAAAACTTTGTCACAAGATGCCACCCGCTCCGAGCGCTCAAAAGGGTTATTCTAATACGTTTATGTTCAATTAATGGAATTCAAAGATAAAGTTATAGTAAAGTAACTTTTCTTGATATTTTTTGTATATTTCAGAGAGACCTAAGATACCCGTTATTACTTGCTTTTCTTTAATTACCCTTAGAACCACCCGTAGTTCGCCTAGCAATTGTCAACTTTGGTCTAGGACGAAGTGAGTAACATATATAAGCTGCGCCAGAACAAACCCATTTTCTGAACAAAAACGTTTTACAAACCTTATTTAGGAAGATGTTTGTAAGTTTACAGACTTAAGTATGAAATAATCAAAATGCCACTTGTTTACTTATAGCTTATACGCTTTAAACCTACTTAAAAATATATCTACGTGAATCGGAAACATGTTATGTATTAGTTAATGTTGCTGTTCAGTTGTACTTTTGTAGAATCAACAAATAACACCGACATGGTCAGGGATAAGCGTGTTTACGTTAGAAGTCAAAAGAGAGGCGTGATGGGCGGTCAGGGCTGCCCGGTCGTTTGGTCAAGCAAGGCAGATGGGCGAGCACACGAGGTATATAGACCAGCACGAGCCAGCGCGACACCTGCTCGCTTAATGACTTGTCATCCCCCGCCTCCTGTACATTGTGACTACCTAAGCAACTCTTCCTCGCCGGTGTTCACGTCCCGCTGTGCTTCAGGACTGATCAGTGACCAGTAACCGTGTTCATCACTAGAATCGCTAAAATATTTTTTGCTTTGACGTGAATACAATTACGGTTTATAAATCTGGACGCGTGTATGAAAGATTGAGCGTCTCGAAAGTAAGCGAACATTATTAAACAATTTAAAAACATTGCTCAAATTGTATCACGTTCGGGTAATTAAAGAAGGCTCCAACGAAGGCCTTAAACACCCAAACACAAAGCCACTATTTCTTACAAAATTGTTGTAGGACAACCGAAAAATCGACAGATGAAAACAAGCCCCGGATAGCAGTAACGATTAATTTTTTTCGATTTAACTTACTCATAGCAGTAATGTTTTATGTTAAATGTTATACAATTTTTTAAATTACTAGTAGCTCAAAGAACAGTAGACCTCGCAGTATATTCATACAACCACTCCACGACAACGCTCGTAACTTTTTTCGCAAATTTAACCAGTAACCATAATATTTACGAAATACATTACTGGACCAACTTTATTGGAAATATTATGCTCTTTATCCATGAAGAGGTCAAAATTATGATTGTTTAGCCGTTCAACGATTATTACAACAAATAACCTGCAACTACAATCTTAACGTTGAATGAGAGCCCGCCATCTTGAAACGGAAATGAATGGGAAAAAATCTTACAGATTCATGCTTTATACAAGTTACCTTCGTACCAAAGTTCAAAACAATCGGCTAATACATTTGATTAAAATTGTGTACACTCTTTACCGTTAAATTAGAGGCCACCATCTCGAAACGGAAGTAAATTGGAAAAAAATGTTACACATTTTTTGGGTTTACATATGTCACTTGGGTTTATAAAAGATATATTTGTACCAAATAAAAACAAATTGATCAATGAGTTTGGCTAAAAAGGCGTTATTGTACTAGTTTTAAATCAAAGGATGCTATTTTGAAAAGGAAGTGAATTGAAAAAAGTCTTACATATACATCTTTCGGGATTTATACAAGATACCTTCGTACCAAATTTTAAAACAATCGGTCATTGCTTTTGATTAAAATTGTGTACCTTCATCATTCAAGGGCCGCCCTCTTAAAACGTAAGTAAATAGGAAAACATGTTATACATACGTCATTTAAGCTTCCTACAAGATATCTTCGTACTAAATTTCAAAACAATCTTTCAATGCGTTTGGCCAAACCTGCGTACTCTCGTCTTCTTTAAATCCAGAGGTCAACATCTTGAAACAGAAGTAAATATGGAAAAATCTTACACATACGTCATTTGGGCTTTATACAAGCTACCTTTGTATCGGATTTCAAAACAATCGGTCAAACAACGTTTGGCTAAAACTGCGTACACTCGTTATTGTAAATCAGAGGGTGCCATCTTGAAACAGAAGTGTATAGGGAAACAATCTGAGTTCAGGATAATGTGACGGGTTTCGAACCCCTCAGTGCCTCCTTGACCCTTTTCCTCGAAGCTACGCTTATACTTCCATTTTATGTAAGTAAAATAGGATACTTTACATTTCTATATTATTTGTCTTGTCTCGCGAGAGGCAGTCGCTATCTCCTTTAATTCGTGTTTGCTACAGCTACAAAATTGAGCGAATGCTCTGATCCAACATCAAGGACGGATTAAAGGGGGGCGAAGAGGTGATCGCAAATCAAGTGAAATAAAAAAAATGTAAAAGTTCCTATTTTACTTCCATAAAATGGAAGTAGCCTATATGCGTAGCCTCGAGGGAAAAGGTCAAGGAGGCATCTAAGGCCTCTGAGGGGTCCGAAACCCGTCACATTATAGCTATCTCAACTTTGTACATGGAATTTTGTCCGTATGTACATATGTACGTTTGTACTTTTTGTAACGCTTATACTGAAGGTGAGAACGGTGTCAATCAATTAGATATTTCATGCTGGTTCTCTCTTCTCTTCCTGTGTTAATTGCAACAGTAGAACAAAAACTAATAAAGAACAAGGGAATCAGTGTTAACGGTAAGAGTAAAGCAACGGGAATAACTGCGGCTATGCATAAAAAGTTATGGATAGGGATACTGAGAAGAGAGGAAAGAAGAAGAAGAAGTAGAAGCATGTTTTATTTAGTACAACTTCTGTTTCAAAATGAGTGACCTTGTAAATAATAATAAAAATTGTGTAATAGGAATCTAGAAAAATTGAGTGATTTTTTGTTGTTGTTTAAAATGGAGTCAATTTTTACATTTATTTTATATCTGTTTTAAGCCTCAAAACAAATTGAGAGTGTTAGTTTTTGAAGGTATTATTTAAAAAAAATTCATCCTTTAGGGAAGCTCTCTTGTAAGTTAAATCATCCATCCACAAAATCGCATTAATCCGTCAGGATCCAGCCTGATGTTTCACGGATAGTGTCAGTAGGACAAGATTCTGAGCTCAAATTTATGCATTGATAGAAGGGATGTGGCGGGAGGGACACAATTATCAGGGACAATACTGTGCGAAAGCCTAAAGTCAAGATATTCCTGTTATACAAGCAAGGCGAGATTCTAAGCTGGAACCTATGCACTATGCAACTATGCGTTGCCATGAAGTGTGAGGTGTGATGTGGCAAGGAGGTAGGGCAAGGCCAGGGACACAAATCTGGGCCACTACACCGCGCAGAGCGGCCTAAAGTCTTAGGTATTTCCGTTTTGCAAGTAGGACAAGATTCCAAGCTGAGACCAGAGTCTCCTGCACTACTTAGGTTTTTTGTTATTTCAAGACAACGGTATTTGACTTGCAAATGTCAGCAGAAGCTCTTATTCTCGTTTTTTAAGTTTAGAAAGTAGGCTAAATAAATGGTGAAATAACTACAGACTTTGACAGATTCAGTTACTGCAAGCAGGCTCGTATACTACAGACAACGCTCGATATCTATGAAACACTGGAATATTTCTAATTGGGAAATTAAGAAATGTGTTTTGGTTTTAAATTGATCAATATATCATAGTTTTCGCTTATTTCACCTAAACAATTTAAATTCTTCATACATGATGAAATTACTGTAAAACCTCATCAAGATTTTTTGAAATTAACGGTGTAAACTTACACACTGCAAATTTGCTTGGCTTTATCGATAGCTTACAAAAATGAATTGTTGAAGATTACAGTCTAGAAGATTAGTTTCTGTAATTATGGGAAATGTTTAATTAACCACTTCTTACAGCTCTTTCGCTAGCGTGATAAAAGCGAATTTTCAACAATCATTTCTGTATATTACACTTTTTTAAATACTTTATTTCACCGTGTTAATTAATCAGCATTAAAATGTGCACATATTCGAATTTTTAATTGTCAAATTTCATTGAAAAAAGTATATGAACCCTGGCCGTTGTAATGGTTTCGAATTATTAAATAGATTAAAAAAGTGTAACAAAAAATTGATTTTTCAGATATTTGTACATGGTAACCATTTTCAAACGGTTGAAAGGATTTTTATGAAGAACGAATTTTTCCAAGCTATTAAAAAAATCTACACTTGCGCCAAGTTACAATCAAATCGGCTTAAATTGACGTATTATTCTTTCAAATTAAACTGCAAATATAAAATGATAACATATGAAGATTTTAACGTTGACTACATTGGTGAAATAATGTTTAAAAAAGGGGAAATATTTTTGATTTAACACTTTGAAAATGTTGAACAGAAATTGTGTACCAAAAGTGCAAATGTGAGAGTGCTAACACAAACATTTATTTAGGTCTAGGTCATTTCACAATGAAAATTCGTAATAATTCTTAACTTAAGAAAGTGTGTAATATGTTTCATGCAATTGGTCCTATATTACCAAAAATATTAATAACAGACGAAATTTTATTTTGCCTTCTCTGATCGCTGCACACTTTCAAAATATAAGTAAATTAACAAATTATAAAATCTACAATAGAATTGTCTTTCTAGTATAATTTAATAATAATTATACTAATTAGTTAAAAATTAATAATAATTAAATTTAGATTATTTACCATAAGGAAAAAATTCCAAAAATTGTTTTAACAAATTTGCTTTTAAATTTTTAACAAATTGCAATTAATAAACAAAAAAAATTACAAATGATAATTTTAACAAATTACTTTAACAACAGAAATCGATTATTTTTCCAAGTTAGAATTTTGGACAAAAAGTGCAAATATAAGAGTGCTAACACATACTTTTATATAAGAAATGTATAAATATTTATTTAGGTGTGCGTTATTTTAAAATGGAAATTGGCAATAATTCTTAACGTGATAAAGTGAGTATATATATATATATATATATATATATATATATATATATATATATGTGTGTGTGTGTGTGTGTGTGTGTGTGTGTGTGTGTGTGTGTGTGTGTGTGTGTGTATGTATGTATGTATATTATATAACCAATTTTGCCTTCCCTGATCGCTTCACTCTATCAAAATATAGTAACTTAATAATTTATAAAATCTACAATGAAATATGCTTTTTAATCAACAATTTACAGTATTTTCAATAAAGAAAAATTCCCAATATTTCTTTAACAATTTTGACAAATATGGCTTAAATGATCCAAATATAGGCCCTACTTGTACTTACAAATATACTTATACCATTTCCGAAAATTTTGTTTCGGAAGTTATGGGCAAAATTTAAAAAACAATTCAATGGAAAAACATATTGGGCATTTTCAAATTTTCCTCATGATCGATTGTTTCTTCCTGTAATTTTTTCACCGATAACGTATCAATAGGAATAACCATTAATTTAGTAGTTCTGCTGTACCATTTTGCTCGAATTGCGCTTTGCAAGATGCACATTATAAGTTAGAGGTATTATTTTCGTCCTAGAGGCGTATCTCTGCAGCAGGCGGCCAATGAATGGAGTTGAGATGCGTTCACTGTGAAGTAAAGGGTATAAAAGGTCCTGACAAAGCCGTCAATGCATCAATGCATCTTTATTCTGTAGTCTGTTTGGCTAATGATACATTGTGTCAGCAAATCGGACAGTGGACAGCGGGCAGGAACTCCCGCAGCGGCGTTGAGTTTCTGACCCATGTCTAGATATTTTTTGACAACTTTCGGTTAATTACGTTTCAGACCTACCCAAGTCTCAGGACGCAGCTCCAACTTCCGTATATCTTCCGTTGCCAACGTGTGACATCTGCTCACTGCCATCCTAAACCCTGAACAATTAATTTTCTCACTTCTCTATACTTTGTACCAGCATTGAATATGAACGTACCAGAATGATAACCCTTAATGCAGGTCAATGCATTGGTCAACAGTGTTGGCGCTAGCCATAGCTTGCCTCCACATATTACCTTGGGCAGCACATATACCAATCCATCGTTAGGTTAATTTCACAAAATAACAATTATGTTATAATGAAATGATGAATTAAATGATGCACGCTCATTTTGGTATAGTTCTATAAACGTAAAAAAGTCCTCACGTTTACATGTTTTAGACGTCTTACTTTTAGACATCATAAACTGACTTAAATATCTTAGATAACTAAGATTTAAAAAAAGTAATTAAATAATAAATTGTTTAAAAAACTAGCTGATTACCGACACAAAAAACTGATAAGTGATAACAACATCAACACAAAAGTTGTCAATATTTGCCATGTGTATGGACGCGTCCCATGTATCTACTGCGCACTTGGTTCGCGCATATTGGTCTCTTTTTGTGTATTGAGTCGGACCGCTCCCGACGCCAATGTTCCCCAAATTCTAGCACACACTCTAGGCCAACACAATGCTTGGCCAATAGTGTAGAAGGGACTTAAAAGTTTTGTAAACGCCCACTGCTGGTGGCATTTTGCGGCAAAGTGTTCAACTACGGTTAAATACATAACAGTACTGTTTATTTTCTCAAACGTCTCCACACCCTGTCCTTGCAGTTTGCAGCGTTCATAGCGGCAGGTAGTCAAATTACTTGAATTCAGTTGCTAATATCGAGCACTCTTTTTAAAATGACGGCTTTCATCTAATCCGTTTATATTCAATGACACCAGTGTTTCATGGCCCAAATGAGCTTGGACACTCTCGGTGTAAAACTGAATAATAGCGGCAAGCAGTTGTCTCACTGACGTGATAGAAGTGAAATTCTAAGGGCATTTTCCTTTATCTTAACCTTGTTGATATTCTGATTTCACCATCATAATCAGCATTAAATTCTGCATGTACTAGTAGTTCCTATATTAGTAGACCTCGCAGTATATTTTGCATTCATTGCATGACCACTGCTCTCTATCATGCTCGTCTTTTTTCGCCAATTTAACCGGTAGCCGTAATATTTTTAGAAAAAATGTAACTGAACCAAAATTACTGGATTTTTCTCCATTAAGCGGTTAAAATTACGACAGGTAATTCAATTCAAACAGTATTACAGGAAATAGCCAGCAACTACACTCATCATCGTTAAAACAGAGACCGTCGTCTTGAAAAGGAAGTGAATTGGAAAAAAATTGTACACGCGTCATTTAGGCTTTATATAAGCGGATAGATAATGGCGCAACGTTTAATGTGCGCAGTGATCATGTTTTTGACAAACAATTTTTGCCACGATTGCATCAGCCGATGATATCGGCACAAAGCGAGCGTTACCTTAAAGTTGTTTTATTTAATTCTCAATGGAATAATTTTATTCTCTATGGAATTGCCTAGTGCGGTTCATGTATCTGTCTCTGTTATTTCATTAAGTAGGATTAAATCTGTTCAACTACAGTTAAATAGATAATAGTACTGTTTATTTTCTCAAACGCCTTTACACCCTGTCCTTGCAGTTTGCAGCGTTCGTAGCGACAGGTAATCCAATTAGTTGGACTTCAGCCACTAATATCGAGCACGCTTTTTATAATGGCCGATGTACTTCTAGTCCGTTTATATTCAATGATACCAATGTTTCCTGACCCAAATGGAAAAGTAGCTATCTATTCCTAATATAACTAGAATTCCCAGTCTATTGGAAAATTAGCTTTTGGACCAGTCACCTAGACACACTCTAGAAATGAGCGCTGGTTCTGATCTCTGGATCACTTTTGAGGAGCCTCTAAATATTATATATCTATAGTTTCATGCTAAAAACTCCCTAACTTTGATTGTTAGGAAAAATATATTTTCTAAAATTTTGAAGAACCTACTGTCTGTAATTGGTGAAACTCCATGGTATTCAGGAATATTAGAACACTTACATAATTTCACAAAAATTCTTTTTTATTCAGTGACATATGTTTTGCCGACAGACATCTTCAGACACAGTGAAGCTAAAAATCATAAAGTGTGCCTATACTGTAATGCAGCTGATGTTAAAACTAGGAAGGAGAAGGTAAAGAAAGGAAGGATTAACAGTGTAAGAAAGGTTGGTGAAGTCTGTTCATTTAAATTAAAATTATTTCTTACAAATAGATCTATATATTTCCAGAATTTCTAAATTAATTAGTTTTACACATTTTAGGTTTTTATGAATTACAATGATAATGTTCAAATTAAAAGAATTACCAGGTTCTAATAAATGATTCACAAAATTTGAGTCATTTTTTTTACTTCCAGCAATTGAAATGTTCTTTATTACGAGTCTTTATACCTCTTCCAAGATGTCCTAGGTATTCACAAGGGAACTTTTCATATACAACTTTATATACACATATTTAAAGTTTAGTAAAATATCTATGTTTTCCTTATTGTTGATAATGTGTTTCCATAAGTTATATATACAATAAAGAGCTTGATTGTAATTAGTGTTATTTAAAATTAACTTTCTAATTTTATGACTTAAATTGCCTAAAAATAGCATTCTACAATATTTTTGTGTTTCTTTAGTTGACGTATTTAAGTTGTATAACACACTAGTTTTTAATGATTTCTGCTTTTTAATTACAATTCTATTCACAAAATCAACATTATATACAGTTGTAGACAGCAATCTGTTTAATAGTATTTAATTCAAAATTAAAACTATCATTAATTAGTGGTACAGTTAGAAATTTTGGATCATACTATGAAAGGCGGCATGTTTATGGGAAAAAAGGGTGTCTAGAATGAGCTGGTATTATATTGTCCATGTATGTATTTTTTGGTAAGTTTTGAAGGAATGTATGATTGGTTATATCTATAAATAAATCAAAAACTTTAATATATTTATTATGGTCACATTCCATAACGAATGTTATGTTTTTATTGATAGTATTAATAAATTAAAAACACAAATCTAGCTATCATCAAACAAACATAAGACTAACTGATCCCTTAAATAATGACAACTTTAATTCTTTAATTATAAATTATTTAGTTTTCTAGTTTACATGGATTACAGTGATATTGTTCTATTTAAAATCAGCTGTATAAGTATATAAGCACACTTTATAATATGTAGTTTCACTATGTATGAAGATGCGAAACATATGCCAATGAATAAAAAAGACTTTTGTGAAACTATACAAGTGTTCTCCTGGATTTTATAAAATAATAAAACTCACAGACACATACACACGTGCTCACACACACACGCGCGCGCACCCCCCACAAAGTAATACCCAGTTTTACGTGAATCCCTAGTTACGTGATTTTTGAATCGAACACAAAATAGATGTTTATTATATCATTCAGTCAGGTAATCATAGGTAATTATTTGAATAGTGAGGAAGGCAAACTAGTACATGAAATTTTTGGCATAGTTGTTGATTTATGACTATCTGAGTTTTCCCTTTAAATGTGCCTTACTAGATGTTTCTTTGTTTAACTGTCATTTATTGGTATCTTTACTTTTGCACTACTAGTTTTGCAAGTTCAGTTTGATTCAGTCTTACCAATTAGCAGGTAATCACCCGATTTTCAGGTATTAGTGAAGGTAATGAAAGAAAAGCGGGGGTTTCACAGAGATATAAAAAAAAATAACATGAGAAGTTCCTTTATTGCATTCCTCTTTTGACTCAATTATAAGGGTGACATTTTTTATATTACCATTTTTTATTCAGAGCAATCTTTACATATGATCCATGCTACCTTTTTTTGTTCATCAGTCAGCTGATTTTAGATTAACTTTATTTCTGAATATCCTATTTTACTGCTTGTTTTCATTCTCAGCGTAGATTTTATAGGAAACTATCCATGGGTATCCGTATTTCTTGGGTCTAAATGACATTACTATTAGAATTCACTACGATAATTACGAAAAAATACGGTCTTTCGATTAGATTTAAAAAGTAATTTAATTTTGAAGGGTTGAGGAAGAGTTTGGAGGTCAAGGGTCTCTATGGAGAAATTTTAGGTCTCGAGAAGACCAACATTATTGCTAAAGATCGTGAACAAATATTTTTTCCCGCTTTTGATGATATAACTGTATTGAGAAATTTGATTATATATTTTATATAAACATATACATCATTAATTTTGGTAATTTTCGGGTATTGCTGGTAATTTTATGTCTGGTTTTGGGTAATTATTACGGTTAAGATTGGCAACAGTGGTTCGGTTCAGTTCTGCCAGTTTTGCTAGATGGGAGAGGTTTCTCCCCAAAATGGGGAAATTTTAATTTTATGGGTAAACTTTAGGGAAAAGAAAATGTTGGAGAAAAGTTAGAAGAATTTTTTGTATTACTAGGAAAATTTTGGGAATAACATGTCCAGTCTTATATAAGGTTAAATTCTTTTTCGTAAAAATCGGGTTTTGTTAATTCTACTGGGTTCCGAAGGGTAGACTACCTGAAATCCGCTGCTGGAATTCCTCAACAATGCAACAATAGATTCACTACCCCATGCTCAACTCCGCAATCGTCCTTGACCGTAATTAATTTATTACAGTCATTAGACAGTATCAGTTTTTAGCAGCTTTTAGTGCGCATGTCCGTCGTCCGTCACGTCACTTGTTTTCTTTTTTATTCTTTTCATTTTAATAATTTGTAAAAAAACTAAAAACCGCGCTACCGTTATTGTAATTGTAACACCTGCTTCCGTGAGCTACAACCTTCACTTTAGGCTGTCACTACAACTCCTGTATATTGCAGTTTTATCTTGTCAGCGATCTATCTTTGGACTGGTGGATTTGAACATTAAATAACATCAGCTGATTCATTCTTCAAGTTTTCAATTCTTTACGACAACAACATCGGCAAAAAAATACTGTAAAAATTGTGGAAAAGAACCAAAGTTTTCAGGTTAGATATTGTGCTTATATCCCACAATATTTAATGTTTAGTTTGTTTGGACAAATTAATTTAAATTTGTCATGTATTTACAAAATAATGTTTTTAGGTTATTTAATCAATAACTATATATACCTATATATATATATATATATAATGATTTATATTTGGGAAAATGTTTTACGGTATCTTAAACTTGGGGATTTTTATGTAACTAATGTGGAAAATCGAATGTAGCATCTGGCTACACTGTCTTTTGTTCTACTAGTTCTGCAAGTTCAGTTCAGGTTAGGCATAGCTCAGTGAAAGCATAGCCACAAATTATTATTTTGTGTTAGTGTATATTTTATAATGTATGTTCGTTATATCGACGGAGACTTGATATGCCATCCAAACGAAGTAGAACGTATTCTTTTACATAAAAAAAGAAAAGAAAAAAATATCTTTGGGATGTACGCCTAAACTTAACATTATCAAAGTCTTCGACGGAAGAATAAAGATTTGCGAATTGGCAAAGAAGTTTGATCTTCCAGAATCGACAGTCAGATAGGAAAACATTTTCTTGAAGCTGTGAAAAATTCACAATCATTGATTTCAAGCAATATTCGTAAACATCATGGTTATCTCTGAGTGATATGGTATTTAAAAGTGTGATAATCAAATAAGTGTGGAAAATTGTCCTGTTGTTTACACGCTTAATTCTACTACAAAACAAACTTATACTACTACAAAACTTATTTAATGTGCTACGTGGAAATTTTGCATGGTAAGAAAAAAATCATTGATCCGTCTTTTTGTTTTATAAAGCGTTCTACGTCAAAATAACTTCGGTTTACGTTTTTGCAATTCATAACGTGTGATATAATTGGTTGTACTTTATTAGCTAAGATTTTATTACATATTTTTTTTCTAATTATTGTTTTCTTTAGTTTTCGATCCCAGTTAAACATAATGTTTATAAATTTATTTACAAAATTGTATACCGACTAGTTTAAAATTAGTTTTTGTATAGTTTTAATTTAACAAATACACATGGCTTTGACAACAAATTAGTTTTTAATTTTAAGGTAACGTGGTTTTGACAACAAATTTGTTGTTTTAATTTTAAGCGAACATGATTTCGAGAACAAATTCGTTGTTTTAATTGTTTTATTTACAATCAGAAGTTTAATTAATTTTAGTTTCTTACTTTTAAATTTAAAATTTATTTAAAGTCATCGTGACACACACTTAAGCTAGTTATTGCATTGACTTTCGAACTGTACGGGATGAGTGAAATCTTTATTTTGGGTTCATAATTCCGTTTAAGTTTAACTGCACGCTTATTGTCAATTTTATAATGTCAATCTTAAATTAGCTTGAGTATTTAGTACGTTAGGATATATGCTTTTCACGTAACAGCAGATAGAAAATTCTTCTTCGTATTCTTCGTACCTATAAGTTGTGTAATAAAGGGTCAAATGCCTTTAAAGCTCGCTTTCTTGGTCAGTTGTCGTTGTTCACTTTAGACAGTTAACCGAAATTTAATTAGTTTCTCATCTTGAAAAATATTCTTCATTGTTCCGTTATTTACCAAACGGATTTGGTTTAAAATGATTGCTATAGTTCAACAGCTTTCCGATAGAGGCAGCACTATAGAGGCGTAAGTATCTATTACATTTTGTGTATGCGTATCGATTCGTATATTTCTATTTTTTTTTTGCGACTCCGAAGACCCCTAAAATTGACGCCTTTTGGAATCACTGATATAGTTCATTGTCGTTAGACAGAGAACGAAGTTATAGACAAAGGAACGGAAAATTGGAAGAATAATCTCGAATTATCGATTTAATTAGGCAGGATCCTAATTAGGCAGATACGATCCTATATGTGTGTTATACATCACACTAAGTGTAGGATTTAATTTATTATACCAAAATTGCCAGTGCTTAGAGGGCACGCACGCACACACACTTTTTTAAATTGTTAAATTTAAAATAAATAAATAGCAATTTTCAGAAGTAAATAGAAAAAACCAAAACAAATTCTGACCGCTGTTGGATTTTGAATTATTTTTATTATTTATTTTTTTATAGATTTTTGATTATAACTCGCTCATTTGTTATGGTCTGATTTGTTCATGCCTTACGAATATTTTTTAATTTTCCAAAAATTGGGTTGATGTTTTTCATATAAAAAAATTGTTACTAATCAACTCTAACGATTTTTATCAAATTTCGTTCAAAAGCAGTCCATAAACAAAACGTATTCTGGCTTTCTAAATCAATTCATCAGATTTCGCTCAAATTCGGGTTATAAATAAAGATTCAAGTCTTTCAAAAAAAAAATGTTTTCGGTTTTTGAGTGAACGGAACAAGCAAAAGGACTGCATCGGGCGGTTTGTTTTTTACCCTCTAAGTGTAAAATTTCTTTCATTTTTAATTTGGTACAGTAATCTTCATTATGATCGAAATTCGAATAAAACCTGGCTAACGGATTTTGTCAAATTAGTCCGATATTTTCGTGTAATTTCTTACAACAGAATATTTTGGACGAACAATCGAACGCGAGAATATTAGTGTACCATATGTTTTTTGCCATAATTGTGGTTGAGAATATTGTTTTTGTACCATATATTTCATAAGTATTACATTTTCTGATTTCTTATTTATTATCCACAGGGCAAAGAATTGGAAAGCGAACAGGTGATGTTATTTAAAAAGAGTTTCGTTGTTACAAGGCATCCTCAAAGTAAGTTAATTGGAATCTATTGATGAGCGCAGGTTCGAGTATAATTAGGTTACTACTATTAATGATTTGTTTGATGATCCCGCATTCTATGTCAGTATAAACGGCATAACTACATTCAGGAAGTTATAAATAGCATCAATATTACGTAAATTTACACAAGAAATTAAATTATTTAAAAAGTTCTCAAATGAAGCCTTAAATTTGTGAAAAAGCGTCACAATTTTCCACCAAAAATATATTTCTAGCGCTATTAACAAAAGTAAGTAGAATCTGTATTGAAAACAATTAAAAAGGTTTAATTTCTTGAAATTAGGTTAAGAGATTTTAATCATACCCAGATTTTTAACTCCTGTCTGCACAATATTTTAGGAAAACAACATTTACTGTTTGTAATTTAAAAAAAGTACCAAACCCCAAACCCCAGCGGAGGCCTGAGCATATTTAAATTTTAATCTGGAAATATTAATTTAATTTATTTCAAAAATTTTGTGTTTTTCGATATTACACTAAATATGTTTTCGGGGAAAAAGCTTCAAGTTTTGTTTGATTGCTTAAAACCTACGCCTGTTTGAAGACAATCGTTCGCACTCGCAACTACTAAACCCGATTTAATAATTTTAAAGGTTTCGACTGAAAAAAGGCTAGAATATATTTTAAATTAAAACTGTGGTACAGTCAACCTACATGTTTCCATGTATGTAGAATCTGTCGTTTTGTTTGATTTCCAATAAAGAACGAAACACACTGATAGACATCCGGGCAAAAACCTCTGTTATGGAATCAAGACATCTGAGAAAAATGGATGTAGGCTCTCCATCACAGAAACAAAGTGAAAGTAAGTAAAAACAGAATAGTAAATAAAAAAAAAACAAACAAATTGGATACAGTAGATAGCAATATTACATATATGTACGGAATATGTATAGGCCTATCCACTTAATTTCATAATTATATTTCAGTTTTTAGTTAAGTGAAACTGTATAGTACAGTATATTACAGTAAAGGGGAGTATAGTACAGTATAGCTGAGTATAGTAAAGTATATTGAATTATATATAGTACTGTATAGTGAAGTATAATACACTATAGTGGAGTATACTACAATATAGTTGATTATAGTAAAGTGTAGTGGAATATAGTACAATATAGTTGAGTACAGTGGAGTGTAGTACAGTATAGTTCATTATATTTGAGTATACTACAGTATATTGGAGTATATTATAATATAGTTCATTGTATTACAGTACAGTACAGTATAGTATAGTTCACTATAGTAAAGTACAATACACTATAGTGGATTATAGAACAGTATGGTACTGTATAATACATTACAGTTGAGCATAGTACAGTGTACTAAACTATAGTACAGTATAGTGGAAAATAGTATAGTATGGTACACTATAGTATATTATAGTTGAGTATAGTATAGTATAGTAAGTATGGTAGAGTATAGTAAAATATAGTGGAATATTGAACAATATAACTGAATATAGTACAGTATATTTGGGTATAGTACACTATAATGAAGTATTGTACAGTATAGTGAAGTAAGGAAAATTATAATATAGTATATTTGAGAACATTGCGGTATAGTTGTGTATAATACAGTATAGTCGAGTATAGTAAAGCATAGTTGAGTATAGAACAAAATATTTGAGTAAAGTACAGTATAATGGAGTATTGTACAGTACAGTTGAGTATAGAAAATTATGGTACTGTATAGTACAGTATAGTACAGAAAAGTTTTTTTGAAAGTAAACAGTTATGATGAAATTTTCAGTTTTGGCCCTAGTGAAACGTTAACGGCAAACAAGCAGACGTGAAAACAAAAGGACTCACCGCAGCACATATGTAAATGAATCGAGAAACATTGCATTAAAAATTTTACTTTCCGAAACTAGTTTTCAACGTATTCGCTTTCAAGCCATGCAAATACGCACGGACAATGCGAGGAACGAGTGGGATGAATTGCATTGTAAAAAAAGTTTTGAGGTTAGGTCACTTACAATTAGCAGGAGAGCAGCAGTCACGAGTCTCATAGAAAAAGAGATGAGAATTGAAAAGGCGGAGAGTCAATGAACTGTTCAGGAAGAAGTGCTAATAGCGGCAGTGTTTTTCTTAAATCGGTATGATGACCGCAGAAGTGGAAGGCCGAATTGTCCAGTCAGGTTAACGAACCGCAATGTAGGTCAGCCGGGACAAAGGCCGATGACCTATATCTGGGCCAGTTCAGGCTTTAGGACATTGACCTACCTTGTGGTATCGCCTTCATTGCCTTCAACGCTGTCATCGTCATTCAACTCATGACGTGCTCTTAGTCTCTGTATCATCACGAGTGACGATGACGTTTGTTGCATCTTACATGCGTGCTCACCGGCTTACTCACTGACTCCTAGTATTTCCTACTTTCACCTTAAACCTTCAACGCTGTAATCGTCATTCAATTCATGACGTGCTCTTAGTATCTATATACGCATGTCAATGAGGTTTGTTGTATCTTACATTCGTAATCACAAGCTCACTAACTGGCTTTAATTATTTCCTACTTTCGCAATGTGGTATTCTCAACACTGTTATCGTCATTAAACTCATGAATTGCTTTCAGTCTCTATAAACAAGTGACAATGAGGCTTTTTGCATCTTATATTCGTGGTAACTGGCTCGTTCACTGGTTTTACGTATTTCATACTTTTGCCTTTGCTGTATCATCGACGCTGTCGTCGTCATTCAGAACTTGACGTACTATCAAACAGTATTATCATATTATCATAACGTTTTTCTGTCATATTGTTGACACTAGCTCACTCAGTCACTTCACGTAAGGAAAGTAGGAAACTTTCACCTTGTGGTATCTATAATGCTATCAACGTTTTCAACTCATGATGTGTTTTCTATCACAGTGTCATTACGAATAGTGAAAATTGTTGCATCTTACGTTTCTGATCACTCACCCACTGGATTTAAGTATTTCCTACTTTCAACTTGAGGTATCTATAATGTTATCGTTATTCAACTCATGACTTGTTTTGTTATCACAGTATCATTACGAATAATGATAATTATTGCATCTTAAGTTTATGATCACTGGGTTACTCATTGACTTCAAGTATTTTCTACTTTCACCTTGTGGTATCTATAACGTTATCAATGTTATTCAACTAATGGCATGTTTTTTATCACTGTATCATTACAAATAATGATAATGGTTGTATCTTACGTTTTTTGTTACTGGCTCACTCGCTGACTTCAAGCATTTCCTTCTTTCACCTTTTGGTATTTTCAACGCTGTCTTCGTCATTCAACTCATGACGTGCTGTTAGTATCTCTGTTCACGAATGACAATGACGTTTGTTTTATCTCACATTCATGGTCACTGGGTCACTCACAAGTTTCAAACATTTCCTTCTTTCACCTTGTGGTATTTTCAACGCTATCTTCGTCATTCAACTCATGACGTGCTATTAGAATCTCCGTTCACGAATGACAGTGACGTTTGTTGTATCTTACATTCGTGGTCACTGGCTCATTCACTGGCTTCAAATATTTCCTTCTTTTACCTTGTGGTATTTTCAAACTGTCTTCATCTTCAAGTCATGACGGTCTGTTAATCACTATGTTCACGAATGACAATGACGTTTGTTATATCTTACATTCGTGGTCACGGGCTGATTCACTGGCTTCAAATATATCCTTCTTTCAGCTTATGGTGTCTTCAAAGCTATCACATCGCAAAAAAATTCATGGCGTTCTTTTAAGACTCTATAAATTACTAACAATGAGGTTATTTGCATATTACATTCGTGGTCACAAAGTGATTCACTGGTTGAAAATATTTCCTACTTTCACGTTGTGGTATTTTCAACAGTCATCGTTATCAAACTTATTACTTGCTATTAGTCTGTGTATATGAGTGATAATGTTACATCTAAATTCGTAGTCAGTGGCTTACTCACAGGCTATTAGTATTTCATACTGTCATCTTGTAGGATCTTCAAAGCTATCACATAGTAAATTCAACTCATAACGTTCTTTTAAGACTCTATACATGAGTAACAATGAGGGTTTTTACATATTACTTTCGTTGTCACTTACTCATTCACCGGTTTAAAGTATTTCCTACTTTCACTTTGTGGTATTTTCAACAGTCACCGTCATTAAACTTATTACTTGCTCTTATTCTATGTATATGAATGACAAAGTTGAATATTCATTCTTGGTCACTGTCTTACTCAGAGGCTATAAGTATTTCCTGCTTTTAACTTGTTGGATCTTAAAAGCTATCCCACTGTACTAACTTATGGCATTCTTTTAAGACTCTTTAAATGAGTAACAATGAGGTTTATTGCATATTACATTCGTGGTCACTGACTCATTCACTGGTTTAAAGTATTTCCTACTTTCACTTTGTAGTATTTTCAACAGTCATTGTTATTAAACTCATTACTTGGTATTAGTCTGTGGTATGAGTGAAAAAGTTGCATCTTCATTTGTGGTCACTGGCTTATTCATCGGCTGTAAGTATTTCCTGCTTTCAACTTATAGTATCTCAAATGTAAATGTTTTGTTCCTTATACAACTCATAATGTACTCTCACTCTGTATCATCACGAGCACAGTTGACTATTGAATCTTACGTTTGTAGTTACAGGCTCATTCACGGGCTCCGAGTATTTCTTTGTTCCATCTGCAACACTGGCACCGTTTTACATGTCAGTGTTTTGTGTGCGACGTTTGTTGCACGTTAAGTCTTCATTGAAGGAAGTTGGAGCTGGAAATAAACACATTTATTGACTACTTTGTGGCCGACCGTATCAGGAATACTTTGTTTTCGAAAAGCAAGTTGCTACGAAAATCTTTTACAAGAAAGACGAAAAGACAACAATCAGAAATTTGTACTCATAATGAATTTGCAAAATACTTTCCTATATTGGGTTAAATTTAGATTATGCCTGCCTTTAATAGTTTTTGTACAATTCAGTGCCACTCGCTTATCTGTTTGGATAATTTCCTTTAATGAAACCCGTGAAATATAATACTGCTCACTTTTAGTTTTCAAGATAAATCAGGAAGAAATCGGATCTATTAATTAATCCGAAGAGAAAAATGTTACACACGGTTTTTGACCAGCTTGGTGTTTGTTAATGCAAATTTTAATAGAAAATTTTTGTTATGTAAAATGATAGATTTGAAAATGTATTTAAATTTTAAAAAATTAAAAATAAAACTTATTTTTTATTAGTTTTTTCTTTATCTTTTATAAGTCAATATTTACACCACTGATTAAATAATACAGAGGAATAGATTAAATAAAATGTATAGCAGTTGAAGGAAAGAGGTTGCGATTTTTGAAGTGACTACTTCTTTTCGCGGGGTGTATGTTTTGCAATGGAAAACAAATTCAGTTTACCGTCACGGAATGCTCTAACACATCCATACGCGCACTCTAGTGAACGCAGGGATTTTTTTGTTTATGATTAAGAACATTTACTTTTGAAGTGAAAACTTGTATGGTCACGGTTGACAAAACATGAGTATAAACATTTGGTTTCGCGTCACGCTTGAATCCGTAATGCATACCTCACATCATATATTGTTCTTGTATATATCTAGACTGGAAGTGACTACTTCTAAACAGCTGATTTTACACAATACCTACAATATCATTTCAATTGAGGCTATGTTTATTGTTCTTGTTAATTTTTAAAATGTGTATTTTTTAAATGTGTGTAGTTAAATTATTTAATGTATATGACCTATACCAATTTTTGAATGCCAGAATCACAAATATGGTATTTATTATTATACTTAGACTGTATAACTGTCAAAAGTAGGGTTATACACTGATTAATTATTAAAGTCCCTTATGTAGCCTAAGATACTGAAATTCATAGTCTGTGACAGTTTCAGTTAATTTTTATGTTGTGTACCTATATACACGCGAAATTAAATATGAAAAAGATTTTCAAGATTTTTTTGGTTAACCGAATGTGAAATGCTTCTAAAAGTGAGTAAGACCCGGTTTCAAGTCCTTGCGGAAGTGACTAAACAGTGTGCTGAGTACGTGAGAAGTGACCAAGACTCGACTTTCGCTTTGAGGTATCGTTTTCAGGTCAACAGGATTTTCAAAACTGTCGTTCAATCGGCTCACCTTACTTTGTTATCAGAGTTGCAACGATGTCCCCTTTACTCCGCTGGGTGATTCAAAGTGTTTAAATTTAAATGATCTCCTCATATTGTTTGGGTTGCATCAGTGGACAGTATTCTGTTCTGTATCTGCGTGCCATTCATTATTCACAGAAGAGGAGATTATGTTAGACTCGCACTTAACCTTGAATGAACAAGTTAATTACTTTCAAATTGATAATTAATTTAATTAATTACAATTATTTAAATTTATTTATATATTCCGTCTCATCCACCCCTTGTTCTGAAAGTACAAATAAAAATAAAAGTTAATACTGATAAAAAAAACTAATAAAATCGCTCATCAAAATAAAGATTTGTTATAAAACTTACAATACAATGAAGCAATGATTGTTAGAAAATAAAAATAATAATCAATAGTAATATAAACAAAAACTAATAAAATCGCTCAACAAAATTATACTTGTTACAAAACTTATAATAAGGTAAAGTAATAATACATAAAAAATAAAAATGTGAAGAATACTCTATACTAATATTTTAAAAAAATACTAATGAAATCACAACAAAATCAGCACTTGTTATAAAACTTATAATAATGTAAAGTAATAATTGTTAGAAAATAAAAATAAAAATGTTAATCAAGACTAATATAAAAACAAAACAAATAAAACAGCTCAATAAAATAAATACATTTTATAACACTTAGAGAATAGAAAAACCTAAGCAGAGCTGAAGAGAGAGGAAAATAACATGCAACACAAAAAAGGGATCAAACATTTGATTCCTTGTCCGCGTGCTGGGGAAACAACCATCAGGAGGGTTGTACTGTATTATACATTACTACTGTGCCTTCACACACACACACGCGCGCGCGCTCGCGCACGCACGCACACACACACACACACACACAGTTCTGGTTTCAGATCATACCATGATGACCGCTCTAATAACTCACTTTTCAGTGGTAACACAAAAATTTAAACGCCTCACAAAAGAGGTTTTCCACCGATGCACAGTTTCGGTCCAGTGCGTCGATGGAAGGCCTCTTGAACAGCAAAATATTTACTGGGCATACGTAGTGTTGCCATACATCCCGGTTTGACGGGAACAATCCCAGTTTTGGACACTTGCCCCGGTGACCCGGCTGGATTTGTGTATGTCCTTGTCAACGCTAATATTAAAAATATTAGTGAAGGTACTAAAAAGCTGAAAAATATCTTATCTGCAGGGGCGCGAGAAGACGAACCTACCCCTCACCACTGATTAATGAATGACTCACCTATTAAAGAGGCCACAAAAAATATTGCATCATCGTGTGATGTTATAATTTTTTCTTTTCTCGATTATTTTTTTTCTAGAGAAAAAGATGAGCAAAATAAGACCAAAGCAACGATATAATTGTGACGATTTTAATTCTATTAAATACAATTCTGTTTTATTAGAAACCCTTTTATAAATCAAGCAACGTTTTAAGGACTTTTTTAAGTAAAAAGAACCTAAAACACTTTTAGACACGCTGGCCGTGCCAATACTCAGAGTAATTGAGTCATTGTCAGTGGTTAACTAAATAAAACTAATTCTATCACCAATCAACTCTAGCCCAAATTTTGCAAAGTCTAAGACAATAGAAAAAAGTACAAAGCGATTCGTAGAAATAACGAACGAGTCCACTTTTATAGGTGGTAGAATATAGAAGAGTCCAATATTCCTTTTGGAGGGAAGGTAGAACGAGTTTTGACTGAGCATCAGTATTGCAAATTCGAGGGGAATTCCCTCTCCTTTTCGGGGAATTTTGAGAGCTGAGAGGAATTTCGATGGTATTAGAAATTTTGGGGATTATTAAATAATAATGTGATTTTTCACATTTTAAGAATGGATAACCCGAGAGTTATAGGGAGAAATCGTCCCTTTTAATAAATGACTAGAGAAATGCATTTTATGAAAATCATTGATATTGTTTCAAATATCGATGTTTTGTCACCAAATAATCGATATTCTATAAACATAGATAAACATCGCACTCACACAACACAAAAGTCATATTGAGTTTATTGGTGTGTGTGTGTGTGTGTGTGTGTGTGTGTGTGTGTGTGTGTGTGTGTGTGTGTGTGTGTGTGTGTGTGTGTGTGTGTGTGTGTGTGTGTGTGTGTGTGTGTGTGTGTGTGTGTGTGTGTGTGTGTGTGTGTGTGTGTGTGTGTGTGTGTGTGTGTGTGAGAGAGAGAGAGAGAGAGAGAGAGAGTGTGTGTGTACTTTTGTAAATACAAGATTACAAGATAAATCAGGATTTAAAAAATATAGGGTCCACCCCTTTAGGATTTAAAGTTTGGATGCTAAGTTAACGATCAAAACAATATTTTTGTCGATACAACTTTTTATACACTCATTTTATCCCTACATGAGTTGAAGTTTGAAAAATCCCTTCTTACTGTCTTTTTTTTATTATATACCTCTGACTTTGATTCGTTGTTACAAGCAAAGAATAAGTAATATAATAAATGTATTTACACGGTTACCTTAATCGTTTTATCATGAACAATTAAACATATACAGTTTTTTAAAGAATTATTAAACGAATTTTTTTTAGGGTAATGTGTTTAAGAAAGTTATTTTTAATAATCTTTTTGCTGTTGTTGAACTTTAAGATTTTACTAGACCAAAAGTTTTGAGGATAACAAAATTTCTTTTGCAGCGATTGAACACAGATATTTCAATTTCTAGTGTGTGTGTGTGTGTGTGTGTGTGTGTGTGTGTGTGTGTGTGTGTTGTGAACAGTACATTAGAAATTGGAATCTTTATGTATGTTATTTACACAGTTATTACTTATTTATGAAACATGCTTAACTTTTTAAGTTTCTTATTCTGTTACTGATGAAAACTAATTTTAATAAAGTTAATTGAAACAATTTTGTTGTGTTTTATTTGTGAACACTATTTTTGTTATGGACTATTGATATTTGTGGTTTCGGAATATTATTAACGGCATTTTCACTTTTATGCGTGGTTAGGTTAGGTTAGGTGAGCGGACATTAAAATAAATCATCTTAATTTCTTTTAGCTTTTAGTCAAAATTATTGTTGTGTTTTTTCCAAATTGGTATAAAAACGTTAATTGTTATTTAATTGTTTACATTACATTTTTTTGCAGTAGATGTCAAAATATTATATTTACAGTTTAATTAAACAATTAATGTATTTTTAATCAAATTAGTAGTATTTGGAAAGTAAACAAGAATTATTTTAGTTCTGTTTACATACAAAATGTTGCCTAATACAAAAAACACAAGTTATAAAGTCATTATCCCATGCACTGTTAATTAGTATAAATAAACATTTCTTCTCCTAAGGTAAAATCTAAAAATACAATTAACATTATTAAGTTATCGTATTAAAAGTGACGAATAAATCTGTTAAGAATGTGTTTATATCACATTATTCGAACATAAATATATAAAAAAAGATTTGTGGATTTCTTAGTTCGAGCCGCATATACTGACTTTGCTTTAACCTTACCTTTAACACCGATCCCTCGTCCTCAGTAGTCTAACTGGCTTAAAGCATGGACTTTGAGATTAAAGAAAATTATTTATTAGTAACTAGATGTTCAAAGAATAGCAGACCATGTAGTATATTCTAAATTAATATACAGAATGCTCAACGACAGCGCTCGCAACTTTTTCTACCATTTTACCGGTAACCGTAACATTTACGAATATTTAATACCAATTTTTTTGCAAATTATATGCTCTTTTTCTATAAAGTGGTGAAAATTATGATATGAATTGTCGTTCAGCCAGTATTACAAGAAATAACCAGCAACTTCACTCTCGATGTTCAATCAGAGGTCGCCATCTTGAAACGGAAATAAATAGAAAACATGTAATACACACTATTCTCTTAAGAAAGTAAATTGGGCTGAATATAAGGTACTTACGTAACAAATTTCAAAACAATCTGTCAATGCGTTTGGCCAAAACTGCTTACACTCGTCAAACGTTAAGTCAGAGGCACCATCGTGAAACGAAAGTCGTTCGGGCTTTATACAAAGTACCTCCGTACCAATTTTCAAAACAATCGGTTGATGCGTTTGGCCAAAACTTTGTAACAAAGAAACAAATCATCAAACAAACACAAACACTAAATGCCGAAGGTCGAGTTAAAACAGATACCAGTTTAGTCGGTCAGTTAGTGAATTAATGATGGTGTATATATTTTATTTTACAAGAATAAAATAGTCTGTTTCATATAGGCCTAAGTGGACAATCGTAGAAGCAACAAACAAAACAAACTTAAAAATGAAGTTTAATTTAGTGGTTTATATTAACTAATTAAACGTACAGTATAATGGACCGTATTTTTAGTACTGTTTTCCTTTAAATTTTTGTGAATTAATTAAAATTTTGTGAGTATAAAATTCTTATAAAATTTGGTAAGATGTTTTAAGACAAATCGTTCTTTAAAATTTTTTTTATTAATATTGAACACAGTTTTTTCAAGTTTATCAGAAATACACTTTATGAATTAGGCAATCCCACTTGATCTATTTTTAAAAAAATAGTAAAATTACATCCACATTTCAAAATAACGTTTCAGCTAATAACAATCACGATATTTAACATAAGGATTAGTTTAATACAAGTTACATTAAAAAGTACGGAAGTAATGCCTGGTAAAATTGATAGTAATTAAATTTATGGAATCACACTCACGCTATGTATATTTTTCTATAAATTAATGTGTTTCTATAAAAAAATAGCGTGTCCCTTCCCTTAAACGCTATGCATTGTTTCAGTAACAATGGTAACATTTGGAAAACAGTTCTAATTGAACAACAATTGATTTGGAAACAAAGGAAACATACGTTTTGTCGTTTGTGTTGATTATTTTTTAAAAGTATTTAATATGTTTCTTAAAATGAAGTCATAGCTAGTATTTAAAATATTAATT
Organism: Callitettix versicolor; assembly: GCA_022606455.1. Classification (NCBI taxonomy): domain Eukaryota; kingdom Metazoa; phylum Arthropoda; class Insecta; order Hemiptera; family Cercopidae; genus Callitettix; species Callitettix versicolor. The sequence goes on from CM040182.1 coordinate 52,033,191, forward strand.
GTCCGAACGTAGGATATTAGTAATATAGAATATTACTAGAATCTGTGTTTCAACTCGACCGCACGGCATTTGGTTTGTACGTTTGTAACACTGTTTTGACCAAACGCACCGACCGATTGTTTTGTAATTTGGTACGGAGGTACTTTGAATAAAGCCTGGACGATCTATGTGTACAATGATTTCTTATTCACTTCGGTTTCAAAATGGCGGTCTGTGACTTATGATGACGATTGTATGCAGTTTTGGCAAAAAGCATTGACAAATTGTTTTGAATTGTATACGAAATTAAATTTCTAAAACCCGTACGATGTTTTTCATTCACTCCCGTTTCAAAATGGCGGGTTCTGATTTAACCATGACAAGTGTACGCATTTTAGGCAAAACGCATTGACCGGTTATTTTGAAATTTCGTAGGAAGATATTTTGTATAGAACCCGAACGAGATATGTGTAAGATTTTCCCCACTAATTTCCGTTTCAAGTCGGCGGCTTCTGGTTTAATGATAATGAGTGTAGTTGCTGACTGTTCCTGTAATACTGGCTGAACGGCAAGACCTATCATAATTTTGGTAGCTTTGTGGAGAAAAAGCCTAAAATTTTTAATAAAGGCGGTCCAGTAACACTTTCCTAAATATTACAGTTACTGGTTAAATTGGCTGAGAATATTACGAGCACGTCAGAGACTAGGCAATTAATTAATGGTATACTTCGATGTTAATGTTATTTGAACTACTAATACTGGCAATTTGTGCAATATAATGACGAAAACTAGATTTTCCATGCATTTGAAAAATACACGTTCCTTCTTCAATAATTGTTCAATAGTAATAATAATAATTATTCAATAATTCCCTAACTGTATGCTATGCATAAACAATGAAAATCAAGGAAATCTTATAGTTAACAATTTATATTTTTATTTTTATAACAGCTTGGGATTTCTTATTGTGGACTTATGCAAGTTTACAGACGTCTTCTTGCAAGTCCAAAACTCAAATCTGCAGTTTTTTCCAAATATTGCGTCAATAAATTTTTTAAACCTTTCATTCTGTGAAATAAAACTGAATCCTGACAGAATTGGAATTTATTTATTATTTTCTTCAGTGTTGTTCTTTATATATTGATCTAAGATACATTGTTCCTTGATTCAGTACACTGTTCCCTGGAAATCCTTTTCAAGGTATTTTCTGAAATCAGTTGTTCTTTCTTATTACTGACATATAAAATACCTGGAAAATATGACATGAGATTGGGGTTAATGAGATGTGGCCAGTTATCTTCACCAGATGGATACTGATAGGTTGGTTGTTGATAACCTTCAGAACCTATTAACCCAAGTTGAAGATTAAAAAAAAAATTAGTGGTTATGTTAAAGAAACAAACTAACTATATAAACTTAGGCCTATGCATTTAATGGTTAATAATAGATTAAATATATAGGGTATCTATTACAAACTTATCAAAACATAACACATTTTTCTACAGAGCTGACAAAATATACACACAAACTTATTGATTGAGTAGACACATATGCTGATTGTGTACAGTATATAGTATATATACAGTACACACACACATATATATATATATATATATATATATATATATATATATATATATATATATATATATATATATATATATATATATATATTGAACAACTTAAAATTATCTAGAAAGGCCAGTGCTGCCAAATGATTATATGTCTAACCTGTGCAGTGCATAGATTTTACTTCAATATTTCACCACAAATAGCAGCACTATACAGTGGACCAGTTAACCCTGTAGTTCAGTTAACCCTACCTACATTACTAATATGTTTTTCAGCTGAAAAGACCTTATTATTTTAACTTTGCTTCATTAAATAAATAAAGTATATATACTGTAATAAATAATTATAACTTTTAACACTTTCATAATTTTTGTCTAATTTTAATAAAAAAAACCTTTTGTGCCAACTTTTCATACATTGTTCTCCCTTTTTCTTCCAGATCTACCAAATAAATATCACTTACGTTTTACTTTCCCATTTAATATCATTTTCTTTTCTTCCTTTGTAAAATTATGCCAATCTAGATAAAATACTTCTGATCCTATACCAATGGTCCTGCAGTCTCTTTCTGTTCCATGTACTCAGTGTCCTTACAATTTCCATGTTTTCTGTATATTTCAGGACCTGTAATTAAATTAAGAGCTACTGTTCATTTCTTAGCCTAACTTTTTACAGTAGTAGAAACAATTTTTTTAACATAAAAAATACTTTTGTCAGCATCAGAATGGATATTGCTCACTTAAATTAATGTTAATCATCTTATATTGGTCTGAATAATTAATTATGTCCTGGTTTTGGGTTCTTGCTCCAGCATCCCGGCTGGATTTGTGTAAGTCTTGGTCAAATATGGCAGTAAAGTAAAAATAGTAACAAAAGTTACTGCAGTCATATATAAAAATCCAAACTGAGGTGATTTAAGCTTTCGAACACATGACTCCAGAGTGTTTGAAAATAAAAAATATAAATAACTTTGTAATAGTAAATAAATAGAAAACATTAATAGACTGTTGAGTAAAAAAAAAATTATGTGCTCTTTTTCATCAGATGTTTAGTCCTGCACTGAGCCACACTGCACTCCCTGACAGGCAAGTGTTGAGTAGGCAAGGAGAGTGGTGCTGGTTTAAGGAACAGTGCCTCATATATTTTCTTTGATTGCACAGTATCATTGTATGATAGTGTATCACATTGCTGCAAGTTTGGATGAATGGATTTTAATTATAAAAAACTGAATGGTTGGTTTACTTTGTATAACATTGTTTTTGAAGCATAACTGTCCTTAAAGTATTTTTTCACATTTAATTTTAGTGTAAAAATGTCATTTATTTTTCTATTCATTTATGTTAAACAGTATCACCTGCATTATCATTGTATCAATAAACTAGTTTTTGAAAACAATAAGTTGTTATTATTTTTTCGAAAATAAAAATAAAGTTGTATTTAATTAATTAAGACAGCTACTTTTTTCGGGATTATTTGCAGATGGAAAAAGTCTTGTATGTTTGTATGAGCTCAAGCTAAGATGGTTTTTTTGCGCTCTTTAAAACATATAAAGGGTTCCAGTGTAGAAAGTGGAAGGAAGAAAAACAAAAGCTGGAGGCTAAGGTTGGAACATCAACTCCATAAAACATAACAGAAACGTTAAGTCCAAAGACACTTGGAATCGAGTATCTTTTTTTCTGACGATAATTTTGAGCAGTTTTGAGCAGAAAAAACTGGCAAGTCTGAGGTCTGAATAAACCATATTGAGGAGAAAGCATATAGCAGTAAAAGATACCACTTCAAAGTAGTATATCAATAGTTCCATAGTGGAGTTTCTTAGATGGTAGAACCACTAAGCAACATCAAGGTGAGTCTCCACTCAGTACACAACGCATTTTCTTCTGGTATAATATATATATATATATATATATATATATATATATATATATTTTTTTTTTTTTTTTTTTTTTTTTTTGGTGTTTAACAATATTTGAGCAGAAAAAACTGGCAACTCTGAGGTCTGAATAAACCATATTGAGGAGAAAGCATATAGCAGTAAAAGATACCACTTCAAAGTAGTATATCAATAGTTCCATAGTGGAGTTTCTTAGATGGTAGAACCACTAAGCAACATCAAGGTGAGTCTCCACTCAGTACACAACGCATTTTCTTTTGGTATAATATATATATATATATTTTTTTTTGGTGTTTAACGTCCGACTATTGTGCACACTTGGGCTAATGCAAACGATAGGATGATTTATAGCGTATGAAAATACCAAGCCCTCGCCGGGAATCGAACCCGGGTCCTCGGGGTGAAAGCCTAGTACGCTATCCACTAGGTCACCGAGATGGCTTTCTAGTATAATAAAAAAGACCATAATAAACAAATCAAAAAACTGTTATCATAATTATAATTATACTTTATATTTAGACCAGTACTGTTACTACATGTATTTATTGTAAGTCTCACTAACCCTGATTGAGCTAACTTCACGCAGTTAAATCATGTAAAACAAATAGTGTCAGTAACAAATATGGAAAGTAAATGATTTATTCATTTGTTATTGTTATTTTCTCTTATGTAAGTATTTCGTCATTTTACTTTAAATGAGTTGTTTTTTTGATCCATTTCAATAAACACATTCATGTTTACATTACGATAAAAAACAAACCTAAATGACTTAATAAAGAAAGCTAATTAATGATTAAGCTGGACTTTTTAATGTCTTTGTAAACAAAAAGTGTATAACTTTTAGTGACTAACTGGTTATTCACATAAGATAGTGGCATTTATTTATATTAGAGACAATTTTAGTAGATAAATAACATAACATTATAACTATAAAATATATTTTCAATTTAATTTTTAGACAATAAATTTTTGATTAACATTGTGCATAACAAGAAAGTAAAAGTATAAATATATTCTGTTTTAAGAGTATTTTTGTTTTGTTTTTTAATTTAATGTTTGCATCTCAAACAGCTACATGTCCTGCAGTCATAGAATTTTTGATTGAAAAAATTTATGTGTGTGTGTGTGTGTGTGTGTGTGTGTGTGTGTGTGTGTGTGTGTGTGTGTGTGATCAAATTTAGTACAGGATCAAAAAATTCCTTTCGATGCATTAACAAGTTAAGACAATTTAATCTTTAGAATAACATTGATTCACAAAAAATGGTTTTACACCTACTAGGGCAACAAAACAAAACTATTTTCAAAATAACTCAGGTAAAAGTTATTTATCTGTCTGCTTAGAAGCAGTACAAAATATAGTAAATTTTACTAACTTGTTAAGTACTTGCAAATTTATTTCTAATATAACGTATGATGACTGTTTAGTGTGAGTGACTAAAGAGCAATTCCATTAACATATTTTATTGGCTTAATCTAGTTTTACTAAATACCACTATTAAGCACTCTGGTTTTATGGTAGGTGTATCTGAAGTCTTTAACCACCAGTCAGGCTGCTGTATCTTTAAATTTGCACAACTCAAAGTTGATGGTTTGACACTGGAGTTGATTAATGAGTTTGTATGGTTACAATTTCACTGTGATCTTTGTCGATCTATTGTGCCCCTTTCTATATTCCTGAGATGCTCAGTTACAGCGCCTTCTCCAGTCCTAGTCTCTTCACAATGTCTACGATTTTGAGGAGATCCAAGGTGGGTAGCTTCCTTACTTCCGACTGGTGACTGCCAAATTTCTTATTGAGGGAGTTGTAGTTGCTTGCTCTGTTAATTACCATTAATTTTTTTCCCTTGACCCTTATTACAGAGGTATTGCTCCATTTGACCAATGCTTTTTGATGTGCGGTGAGATCCTGCTCATTCTGTTTTACATTCTTACTTATGGGAACACCCACGAGTAGCTAAGGTAATGAGATTTGCCCATACAGACCCATTCATTCATGGGTAAGGGAAATGGTACACTGGGAGATTGCCAGGTCTCCCGGGGCTCCATTTGGTACACTATTAGAAAACTGTGTGTGTGTGTGTGTGTGTGTGTGTGTGTGTGTGTGTATGTGTGTGTGTGCGCGCGCACGCGCATGCGTGTGCATGCATCTAGTCTAACTGACAAAATATTATAAATGTTAAGAAAAAAAGGGGAAAACAAATCTAAGGATTACATTGAATAGTTTCTGTCTACTCAATAGACTTTCACAACTTTGCACAACTCAATACAACAACTTTGCAGAACAAGTGTTCTTTTAGTCTGTAACTGTTTAACACTTTGTCTTAGTAACCTTCAAACTGTACTCCCACAAAACACCACAGTTTGTTAAAAAGGAGTAACTTAATACTCCTTCCGTTTAGTACCAATGATAGTGGACTTGTACTAAACAATGAATGGGTAACAAACAACAGTTTCTGTTTAGCACTGTTCCTTGTGAACTTGCACTATTCATTTCCATTAATAAGGGCAGGTATAATGTATAATTCGTAAGCAGAGGCAGAGGCAGCTGGCATAAGTAGTGATGGGTTTCTTACACACTAATATAAAATATGCAGTCACTCTAGCTCATAATATTCCAACTTACCTATTCAAAACATACACACTCCGGCAGAGGTGTATTTTTTTTTTTTTTGGTTAATCTCCATTGTTCTGTTTGGTTAATCTGGCTAGTGTTGGACAGTTTGGAAGAGACAATGTTTGTTGGGAGAAAGTGCACTGATTCTGATAATGATATAAACATTATTTTACATAAACAGGAAAACCAGAGCCTAGCAAGCTTAAACTAACAAGGGCCAACAATGTTCTAAAATCCTTAAAGGAAAACTAATTGGGGATGATTACAATAATTTCATGTAAAAAAAGTGGAATAGACGTTGCTCAGGTTGGTTCACTTTCACTGAAGCTAAAAGGGTTGTTCAGATGGTAACACTTTGACTTTTTCCTTTAAAGACTGAAGCAGGAACATGAAGTTACTAGACTGAGTATCTAGTCCCAGTAGTGCTTGGAATGTAGAGCAAGTATCTGATTGACAGTTTGTGGGATGGAGTTCTTACATTTGAACATTCAGTAACATTCTGGCTTTTATAAAATGTCTGTTGTCTGTTATCCAGGGGTATAAATGATTCACAGAGGTTATTAAGATAAAGCTTATTACAAGGTTTGTTTTTACCATTTATTATTTTGTATCATTTAAAACTATCAATTCATATGTCAACTATTACATACATTGTAGGATATGTGTCAAATTTTATTCTTTTTACACATGCATGCATGCGTGTGTGTGTGTACATAGATAATTGTAAATCAATCATTGTATGACAACCTTTTTTCAATTAAACATCTAATAATATTGTCACATCTCATAACAGATAATGGCATTGTACACACAATTGTTTACACACATGGAGCAGTAGTATACTCTAAAAACTTTATAGGAAAATTAATTGCGGATGATTCTTAAGAAAAAATGGGAACATTTCTTTTAATATAAAATAATACAACTTGTTTTAACTTTAATTTTGATGCACAATGAACAAAATACACATTAATTATAATAAAAAATACAAGCATTAATTAGAGATTTCAAACTTTTGAGAGTTTTTGATACACAGCATATGATATTTTTTTTATAACTCATGTATTATGTTGTTAAAGAAAACTATACTAAATATAACTAAAAGAGCTAAAAAATATAATTTTAACAAACATTGTAAATGTTTTAAATTATTGAAATAATACATACAAAATATTTGAAAAAAAATAACTTTTATGCCACATGAAGAAATGTAGATAATTATTGGTCAAATCATGGGCGGATACAGCCAGTGTAAAATAAGGGGCTGATCAAGGACAACCTTGTAACTCATAAAATATTATAATAATTTCCAATAGTTTCATGCACATATGCAATAATTCCATATGAGCCTAAACACATTAAGAATCTACTTCAGGGTAATAAATTAAATAGTTATGATAAAATCTAAAAAAATAATATTATTGTTGTAGTACACATGGTTTAATTTGTAGAGTCTCTGTCACATGGAATACATAAAATGTAATATATAAATTAATATAAATCAAAATTATAAACAAAAAATAAAAATATATTTGATAAACATTTTTATTAAATTCAAGGTTTTAACTAATAATTCATCTCAGATAACTAAGTCTAACTTTTTTTCTTCAAATTCGCAAATTCATGAATTTTGTTTGGGTTGATATTTTCTGCTATTTCTCTGTTCATACTCATGTATATTAAGTCCACACATCCAATCCTGACTAACAAGTGTGTGTGCATAATTATTTCTTCTTCCACCCATTCTCGTCAAGGATAAGTTAAACTTTAACCTGTCCCACTATACCTGTATGGAATCAAAAAACTCCCGTTTTAATATAAAGATTAAAATTATGCCAATATTTGGCAGTTTTATTTTACTTAATTAGGTAACTAATAAATTCATATTTATTTAGATTGTTTCCAATTCCAAAAAGGGGCTGCAGCCCCTACAACTCCCATGGATCTGCAAGTGTCAAAAAAATGACTTTTTTATAAACTATATTCTGTACAAACCTGTAAACTTGATTATGTTGTATGCACGTATAATTTTCAATATGGTATATGCATGAGACAAATTCATAAATTTACTACATGCAATTATATACAAAAACAAAAGATATAGAGCGACCCGCGATTCTCATCAAGTTCTGTAATGAGTCCATATAAGTTGAACATCACTGATTAAGAAAAAGTGGAATAATTTTAATATAAATATGTCAAGAATAAAATACACAATATTTATTGTGGTCACCTCCTTATTACATGGATTTAAATCCTATAAAGTTAGTGTGTGTACAAGTGAGAACCCACTAAAGTGTGTTACAATGTGAGAACATTGCCAAAAAAAAAAAAAAAAAAAAAGTAAAATACCATTTTCCCATCTGGTAAGGGTATCAGTAATATTATAGAGGGAAAATAGAGAAATATGCAAAACAAAAGAAATTGATACAAACTCTTTGTACAATATTTAAACATGTTAAAATGGAATTTGAATACTCTTAACTTTTTTCATAAGGTTAATACTGAGGCTGTATTGGCCTATGACATGTTAGATATAAACTTTTTGTGTTTCCTTTAAACTGACTCCAGTGCGCTTGATAAGCTCAAAAATATTGTATAGGATGTGCTGGAGAAATTTCTCATTTAGTTTCTGAAGTCTAAAAAATTTTCCACTTTTGAACTCCAGGATCTTGTACTCAAGGTTTATGTGTACTGTTGTTTCAGGTTCTTGTTGCACAGCCTGCAATCAGACGAGATTTATGATAATTCTATGTTACGCAGGTGGAACTGGATGACTGGCCATATCTGATGATCATGGCGACAACCTGTCTGAGCAATCTCTTGTTGAACTGAACAAGTGTCCTTGTCAGTGCAGGGTCTGGTCCCGAGAGGAAACGTTTTCATAATTGCTACCCAGGGATTCACCCATATCATTCAATGTGTTCTTTGCTAGCCTACTTTCTTACTACATGTCTCACATACTCAAAAAGATACTCTTACTATATGCATACAAAGTTCGTGATCATTTTGCGCCAGGATTGATATAATTAAAGTAAAAAATATAGGCCTAGTTAATTATTCCAACTACACCAGAAAGATCTGATAGCTCTTTGAAGTGCACAAAAGTCCAGTGACTCAAGATTGGTGCTCCAAGAGGAAGAACTAAAGTTAGAATATCTACACTAAATCCTAAAAGAAGCATGATGAAATTGATGAATTCTGGAAGGATTGTTTAAAAAAAAATTCAAGATCTTGTTGTGTAGCTAAAGTTAGTAATTAGTGGTTTGTTAAAAACATGTTTATAGTACACAAGTTTAAAGGCCCAGAAGACTACTTCTAACAAATCAACATCATGAAAATATGTGTAAATAAGATTTTTGATCAATGGACTTTCAGGAAGTACTTAAATAGTAGGTAGATGTTTAGAAGTTACAGTGTTTCATAGTCCCTGGTATTGTGATCAAAGTATTGTGCAAGTAAACCTCTTAGGTTCTACTTCACTTTACTGGTTCCCTCAATGAGTTTGAGCAGTTGACAGATTAGCTCATTTAGCTGCAGATCCTCAGGGTCCTGGAAAACAAACAACATTCATCTCCTGCTGGCCAAAGACTCACAATTATAGATTATATAACCTGCAGTTTCCTTATTCATACTACATAGTCTATACTTGGTTTCTCCATGGTATAATATTCCTGATTGACAGGCTTCCAGAATAGAGTACAATTTTCATCAGACCTACAATTGCAGCTCTATAAGAGTTGTGTTTCTCACACCCAAGGATTGATACCTCTGTGAGATCTTCTCCTTCTAGATTTAATTAGAAGCCCCTTTCTTATGCTTCCTCTCTTCTCAGTTTGTGCTTTCATAATCTTGATAGACTTTTACATATTTACAGACATATATCTGATATTGAGATGATTGATTTGACATGTTCAACCCCATCTTTCACTTCTTCAATTGTAGGTTAGGTAAGTTTGCCTATCGTTAGATTCAACCTCATTTTCCTCTATCCATATACTATACTTCACTCCTCAGTTTCACTTTTCCCAGTTGTCCAGGGTTTTAGTTTTTGACTGCTTAAATCCAGCTATCAAAATCCCACAATTAGCTTGCGAAATAAAGTGAGCATAAATTAATGCCATAGCGAGGCTAGATAGAGACGCATGCACAGATAAGGCTAGATTTAAAAAACAATAGGTTGGTTGGTATTCTGAGTTCACATACTTCAGTAATTATGACCCTTAACAATGCAGTCTTTGGCATTTAGAAATTAAATAATTAAGTACAAAAAAATAATAATCGTAAACATTTCCAGATTTATTGTCATTTTTTTTGAACGGTACTTTAAAAAAAAAAAATTGTACAATGTCTCACGGTACTCAAAAGGTACTTCCTTCCTGTATTTGCTTGTCTGTGTGTTGGCATAGAAAAAACATGTTGTTTTGTAATTTTCTTTTCTCTTGTCACTTACCTAGGTCAGTCTTGAAAAGTGCAGTGTCTGTTGCTTGGCACTGCATTGTGTTCATAAAAATACAAAAAGAACCTAACTCTCAACTAAATTTAACACCAACTGGCAGTTTTTGCATATATATTGCAATCAAGGCAATATATTCATAATAGTTATTTTAATAACACTTTATAAGATATTTTAAAGATGTGTTTCTTTTCAGCAATTTGATGAGCTCAACATTTTGATTTTTAGTATGTTTTTGTTGCTAACCAAACAATAGTTATTTTTAAAAAATCCACAGATGTGAGGCGAGGTACAGCTGAATCACTTGCTCTGGGACAGTACTTGTTGAATTGTAGTGAAAACATGTGTTGTGTCTATAATGTTTATAAGGTATTGTTTTAGCCAACTGAATTTTAAAGAATTATTTAATATAATTTCCAAATGATTATTGTTTAAATAATTAGTCTATTACTTCCATATCATATAACAAAATATTAAAATTTTCTTAGTTTTTTTTAAAAAAATCACTCAATATTTTTTGAGGACAAGTTGAAGAATTCAACATTTTTTTAAAGGGAATTGAAGAATACTATTAACAAATTCAGTCCAGATCTGATACACTGTATGGATTTGAATGAGAAAGAAACTATGCACAATTTTATTCAATTAGATTAGGCCTATTTACATGGTATGAGTTAAACAAAAATATAATTTTTATGCAATGTATTATTGTGTTGTGTGTGTGTACACCTAACCTAGCTAAAAAAAAAAAAATAATTTATGAATTTTTTTTTTTACAAACAATAAATTGCACTATAGTAATTTTATAGTCAGAGTTTTGCATGGCACTGAGTCACTTCCAGACCTGCTTAGGCTGTTAATTAACAATACTACCAGCTTCTAATCATTCACACAATAACATTGAGTAGTTAAAATGTTTTCCTACCATGTACACACAGTTAATCAATATTTATAAAAAATGCTACAAATTGTATATGGTACTGCAATCTCTTGGCCAAACTTAGAACTACAATGATAGGCTATTTACAGTACAAACTCCAAATACAGTTTCTATGTAAAAGCAACTCTTCCTAGTGGTTTGCACCATTTTGAGGACAAGTTATAATTTTAAAAGGTTCATATTGTAGGCTTGAAACAATGTTTTAAAAGTTTTTAGTTAATTTTAGTATAAAAATAAATAATTATGTAGATTTTAGTTAGTTATTTAGAGCTATAATATTATTATAATCACGGGACTCTGTGTCGAGGTGGATAAAGCAGCGGTCATTTTGATTCGTCACTCAACTGCGATCTGAATGGTCTTAGTTCGAGCCGCAGTTGTTCTCTTTGCTTCTCCCTTACCCTTAACACTGATCCCTCGTCCTCATTAGTCTAACTGGTATAAAATATAGGCGTTAAGAAAAAAAATGTAACCATATTTTTTAACAACACATTAAACTAAAACTAGTACAGGAATTTTTAAACTGAAAAATATATTAATAAATCTTTTATAATGAAATTATAAAAACTATGTTCTTTTTCATTTATGGATATTTTTTTTGGTTTTTACAAATAAATTGTTTTTTTTAAATTGGAGCGTAATTATTTTTTAAAATGTGGAATTTAACTGAAATAAATAAAAATAATATTAAAAAAATCAACGAAATATAACAATTTATAGCAGAATTAGCAAAGAACCATACGTTTCCGAACTGTACGTCAAATTTACGCGTCACTACCCTTACCATAGATTTTTTGAACACTAATTTTCTAGGGTTAAAATAAATTTTAAGGATTTTTTTTCTATGACCCGGCCTTTATTCATTTGCACTCTGCTCCCACTCTCAGAGGCTCTGCATGCGAGGTAAATTCAATACATAATGTTTCGAAAAAATGAGCAAATAATCACAATTCGTATGTTTTATTCAAACAATTTATTACATATTTTAATTAATAAATATAAACAATAAATAAATAAATATTTAGCTGGGTCATCACACCGAGAAGCGTTCTTTGGTTCTCCTTTGGTTTTATCTTAATTCAATAATTGACATGTTCCTAAATCTGAAGGTAAGCTGGTTTGTGGATCGTAGCATTTACTTCCCTATTGTCTGAAACACAAAGTCAGTTTAGGTTACAGCATCGCAAATATCTTCCATTTATTATTAAACTAAGCATTCCGAGCGGTTTTGTACAAAAAATAAGGACCTGCTTTATTGAAAGTACGTATATGGGGTACCTACAGACTGGTCAGAACACCAGGAAACTCATGCCTCATACTTACCCATTTTAAGGCTTTACTATAAAATACAACCGACATAAAATCGATAAATGGTTCGTAAAAAAAATTCCAGGAGCAGTATAAAGTGTCCTCGTGAGTGTGCAGCACAATGCAGGCAGGCACAGTGGATAAATTTTAGACATGCAGAAAAACAGCTGATTACTAAAAAAAATATTGTTAAACGTAATATTTAAATTATACTATATACAAGACTAATGATTATTGACTAAATCAGTTTTGAAAGTACACTCAGTAAGACCAATAAATCGGCCAGTTCTAAGATGTAAATTTGAATAAATAAGACTTTTCTTTTAGTAAACAGTAAATACTAACATTTCTTGAATCTAACATAGGCCTATATTATAATTCAATTACGTAGCAATTTCACAAAAACTACAAGTCGTCCTGACCACTTTTACTTTTCGTTCATGTAATAATTATTGAGCGAATCAGCTATGAAAGTAAAATCGGTAGATTAACTACCATGGGTGGGTGGGAAGTGCGTATGGTGTAACTGGGGGCAGTTAAGTATACAGAAGAAACATTTTTAAAGTTGGTGAGTTTCAAGGCCTTCTGAAGGCAAATTTCTTCTTCTATTATGTTCTAGAAAATCTGATATAACTAGAGTGATTAGTGATTAGAGTGATTTGCAAATGAATTTTAAAAAAACACTTTTTGGTTTATTCGTATTGTAATTTTGAGTTACGGTAGCTCAACTTGGCTGCGAAAAAAAATCGTGTTATCATTATATCTATTTTATGTTCGAGCTCGCACACACTTTCATGAAAATAATACTGAATTGTCCAATAATTACAACAGCGATTGAAAATTCATTTATTATTAAGGAATAAAAGTTATAATTAAGTTTTTAAATAAAAACAGTCTTTGTTTTGTCTTTGTTTAATAAAAACAGTCTTTGTTTTGTCTTTGTTTAATACAAAAAAAAAGAACTAATAGGCTGTATTCTACCTGTCTACTGTTATAGTTTCCTGTTATATTTCAATGAGAATATACAAAGCGTGTAGTTCACTAGTTGTCTTATTTGTTTACTTCTGCCTGTCTACTGTTATAGTTTCCTGTTATATTTCAAGGAGAGTATACGAAGCATGTAGTTCAATAGTTGTCTTCTTTGTTTACTTTTGCCTGTCTACTGTTATAGTTACCTGTTATATTTCAAGGAGAGTATAAAAAGCGTGTAGTTCAGTAGTTGTCTTATTTGTGGCTTGTCTAAACACCACAATAAACTGTGCGATATAGTTGGATTTTTAAATCATATATTAAAATAAATCAAGTTTTTTTAATCAGTGGTAAGTTACAACCCCCAAAACACACTTAATACGTTTATGGTACTGGTTAAATAAAGTGTAATTCATCTAAACAAACACTTCTAATAAATAAATTATCCATTGCTTCTATAGCATTTTAGACTTTACGATGTGTTTTGCTATTTATTGTTATTATTTTTTTAATAGGCAGATATGTGGTCAAGATAATAAATTTAACTCCTATCAATTACTTGATTCAATTACTAATGAATTTTTGTTGTATAACATCTTTTCATATGATTAATATATAAAAATAATTTACGTATGGAATAGGGAAAATACGTATGGATAGAAAAAAATTAATATAATTTTTCTTATCGCTTCATATTTCCCCTTTTCATGAAGTTCAAATTTATACGTGATCAATGCTATTATAAATTAAATACATAGCAGACTAAGTTTGATTACAGCAGGATTACTGGAACTTTGGATGAAAATTTGTAGTCCTTTTTTCATTTCTAATCTCATTTTTTTACCGGCTACTCTCAGTATAAAAAAAATATTAATACAGTGAAACTCAAATGCGGTATAAATATCATAACAATCGGAAAAGTTGTGAAGGAGATTTAGGCGTTTGTGTAAATTTTGACGAACGAAAGCAAAAACGTTTCTTGATTTAAAAAAAAATCTTTGCTTTGTTACATCAATATTTAATTTTGGAGATACGTGTCCTCCGACTTTAGAAATTTTTAAAACACACCTTGAACGTACCAAATTAGAATAATTAACAAAAATTTCTAAACGGCTAAATATATTTAATTATAAGATACGAACAAACGAATTTTGTAGGAATTGAACCTACAGGATGAGTCAACAGTCAGGTGCAATACACAGCATGTTTCACGAATTAAAAAAGTTTTGTTTCTTCTTTTTGCCTTTTTGAGTTTCCATGAAATATGCAAAAATAAATGGATTTTTTGATAATTTTTTAGAATTGTTTTACTGAAGTTATTTTAACGGTGTAAAGTTAAACGATAAAATCTTAACCTGATTGTAACATAAAGAAATCGTAAAAAAGTTAAAGTTTGTTGAACAAAAAAATATTGAAAGTGAACTGTCTAAAGTCATTGTAATCTCCGTATCAAATTTTCCTGCAAAATTAAAAATGGTGATCGAAATTGCTACAGGTACTTTATGAGCAAAACAACAGTTAATTTTGCATTTTGTTGTTTTAAATAGACTGTTTTAACTTTATTTACAATTTCGTTGTACTTGTCATAAGACCTGGCATAATGTAATTTCCTTATTAACTGAAACGTTAAACATTAACTCTACTAAGAAAGGATTTTTTTTGAAAAACATTATGTACATTATTTTTTTATTGTTCCGTAAAAAAAGTCATGTACTTTCGGATCATACATAGTCTATTGCACCTGACTTTTGATTAACCTGTAAATTTGCAATCCTGTAGATAGTAGATTATATTACAAAGTCATTATACTACAAGAGGCAGATTGTACTACAAAATAGTTATTATATTATTATAAATATATTACTCGTAATTATATTACGAAATTCTGTAGATGTATAGTACAAAATGCCGTTTTCTCCATGTGTCTATCCTTCCTATAAACAGATATATTAAACCGTTCGGATATTTTTATGATATCCTATAGAACCTGTAAAACCTATAAAATGTTCCTAAACTATGGGTCGGGTTTTATAATGTTCCTAAACTATGGACCCACTAGTGGATCGCGGAAGGGCGGACTGCTTAAAATTCTTAAATGTTCCCTAGACTGTAAAAAATAGAAAGTTGAACATATATCAAGAAATATTTTCTGTAATTCAACAAATACTGCTTAGCTGCCAACTGTAAAGTTACACAAAACAGATATTTTCAAAATAAAGTGAGCAAGGCTACAAGACAACGCAACAGTGCTAGGCTCGGTTACTACTGGAACTACGACATACATCTAGCTAGGACGAATGAGTTTGGAATATAAAATTAAATAAAAAACTCTTCATATTTCGGTGAATAATTATAATGAACTGAACGCTTACTTCAATGTGTTGACTGCGTCGATGGAGGTACGAACGCGTTGTAAGCTAAAGGATGCGCGTCTCCTATCCTAGCGTACGGTCCTCCGGCAGACGGTTCCCAGGAAGGTTCGTAAGAAGACATGGTAGCTGGTGGCGCTGGAGCAGCAGGAGCGCCGTAAGGCAAGGGTGTGGCCGGTTCCATCGGAGGAGGCATCATGGTCATGGGCATCATTATGCCAGCCTTCTTGCACAACTGCATCACAAGGAAGCCTACCACTAGGACGATAGCGATCTTACTGAGGATCAGAGCTTTAAGTGCTTTCATGCCGATCAGTGCCACCATTATGGGCGTGAGTGCTTTAAGCTTGAGCTTCAGAAGAAGTAAAAGAGGCAAAACTCCTTTGGCTCGCATTTCGTTTCGGGCTGAAAAAAATATCAAAATAAAATCAGTTTTTAACAAAATTTATTTCATTATAAGCAATCAATAAATATAAATACTATATTGTTTATCTATTGATTATCTCTGTCATTGAATGTAAACGTTCTTGAATGATAACTCTTACGACAGACGTGTAAATACTCGCTGCTAGTGGCATCTTGCGGCAGATTGTTCAACTACAGTTAAGTAGGTAATAGTACTGTCTATTTTCTCAAACGTCTTCTCCTGTCTTCGCATCTAGCAGCGTTTGTAGTGGCAAATAGTCCAATTACTTTATAGGCTCTTTATAGGCTCTGATTTCAAGAACGCTTTTTATAACGGTGGCTGTAATTCTAGTCCGTTTATAGGGCCTATTCAGTGTCTGTACTGATTATCTAGAATTAGAGCTAGTTTAATGCATCTGCCCTAGAGTCTATTGACCCTCTTATGAAAAAGTGTTTAAACATTTTATTTATAAGTTTACTTGCTGTGCTACCTGGTGTTGCCCGATAGGGGGTTAATAAAGAGTTATATTTTACACATTAATGTACTGTAAACATTACTTTTGAGTATATATGTTGCTATTGCTGGATTGAAGTATTTTAACTTTCATTTTATAAAAGTCAGAATGTAAATAAATTTAATTGTCAAAACAACAGCATAAACTATCGGATTCAAATCAAAACAGTATTTAAAAAAAGTAGTTAGTAGAAAATAACTTTTTTACCTTTGAGTAGCTGTTATTTTTCATTGTAGACTCAACTAGAGAAAGTTTTTCTAGTAAAAAAATTATGTTACAACTTGAAATTACATTTGGTGTTAGTAGTGTATGGAGAAATTATGGTCATTGTCTTCACTTACAAAATTCAGGATGTAATTAAATTCAGTTGTCAAAACAACAGCACTACCTATCTGATTTATTTAAAACCAGTTTCTAAACACAGTAGTAGGTGGGAAATAACTTTTTTACTTTTTCAGTAGCATGTAATTTCATTGTATAGACAACTACTAGAGCAAGTGTTTTTAGTAAAAAAAATAATTTGAAGTTATTTTTGGTGTTAGTACCTTACAAAGAAATTATATCAATTGGAAAGTCAGAATTTAATTAAGCCCAGTTGATTAAACAACAGCACTGATTTTACATTCATTTCCGAGTTGATTGTTATTTCGTAAATTGAAATTCAATAAACACCGAAATCGATCCTGTCTGACTGTTGAAAACTTTCATTCCGTATTGAAAACTTCATTGTAGATAAAGCCAGCAAATATAAAGTAGTTCGGAGGATGCTGATTTCCTTTGGTCTTAAAAATGATTCCGTGGAAGTTAATTGACATTAAATAGTCAACAATTTTTTAATATTTTTAAATATATAAACATTTGTATATCTATATATCTGTCTGTCTATCTATCTATCTATCTATCTGTTTATTTATTTATCAGCCGCCTCGGTGGCCTAGTTGATAGCGTACTGTGCTTTCACCCCGAGGACCCAAGTTCGATTCCCGGCCAGGGCTTGGCATTTTCATACTTTCGTGTATTCATCCCATCGTCTGCATTAGCCCAAGTGTGCACAATAGTCGGATGTTAAACACAAAAAAACATTAAAATCTAACAGTAGTTTTTTATTGTTAAATAAACTATTGTTTTATTAAGTAGGTTTTCATCGATAATCAAATTTTTAAATGAAAATCATTATTAGCCTATGCAACTGATGAAAAATAACTATATTTTTACCTCCCCCTCCGTATATGGTAGAAATTGTAAGGGGGGAATACAGTTATAGAAAATAAGTGTTTTTTACTATCCTAAATTCGACGTCAGCTTGATAACTAGAACTTGAAATATACATGTTCGCAGAAAAGACCATTTTTATTTTCGCTTTTTTTATCTCAGTCCTTATGAATCTATGATCAAATTGTAAGCTCAAATTTTAATGAGACCATTACGTTCATAAAATTATAATTCCGTATAAATTTTATAACAATTAGATATCTATAATAAGAGATGTGCGCGTTTGGGGAAAAAAATTGTAGGTAAAGAATGGCAAAAATTTGGTTTGCTTGGCTCAGATGTTCATCAGTCATGGCAGTATAGGTAAGATTTAATAAAGGAATTTAATTATTAATAATAGTGATAATATTACTTTTAACGACTTTTGGTGTAATTTAGTTGTGTATAATCTATTAATGTAAAATTATAAAAATATAAATTAATATTTTTAAAAATGGTAATTATAGACTATACCTAAACTGCAAGTAGATACTTGTAAAAAATGTTTACAAAAAGTATACCAAACGACAGACGGTCTATGAGACCATTGCCTTAAAATACAATTTCTGTGGTTAATAAAGCACTGTTATTTTATTATTCATTTTTTAATTTTTGAGATAAATATTTTTTTTTTACTTTAGAAAAAAACTTTTATAGATACCGGGGAAGTGAAATTTTTGTTTGAAAAAATGTTTTTAAAAGTAACAGATTTTTTAAAAAGTTGAATTTTAATATTACTAACTACATAATAATATTATTTTGAAATTTTTACACTAGATAAACCATTGAGGATTATAACTGTATCATTTATGTGAAAAATAATGTAATAAATGTACTATTGATAGAGCGTTATCTTGCACTAAACTAGATTTTAAAAATAAGGTAATAATAAATAGGGATTTACATTTATCCTCCAAACCATCATTTTGAATGAAGGATACATTTTCGTTTTAATAACAAAAAAATATTTCGTTTGCTTAGAAAAAAGATTTTCTGTAAACATTTTTTTGCAGTAAAACATTTTTTGCCCGTGCACTCCGTGTTTCGTATCTTAATTAGGCATTATCAACAGTGCCAATTTATATTGTGTTGCAGTGGGGTAAAATCATACAAAACAGCGAAAAGATATCAAGTACCAAAACACACCGTGTCTTAAACATATTAATTAATTCTATTGACAATACCTGATAAGAGATTAAACGCGCGTCTAGGGCATAGATACAGAAAACAAATTGGACTATGAACCGATATATATATATATATATATATATATATATATATACACACACACACACAAAATAGTAATTCACATTTATTGAGTCAAGTAAAACAAAAATAAATTATAACAAAAATTTCTAAGTTTCAGTTCCCATTTACTTTTTGTTTAAGTATATTTTAAAACAATTTTAAAAACGTTGCAAAATTTTTTCTTCGCTAAATATTTTTTAACTCAACTAAAATTACTCCAAATAAACTGGATAGGTTTTTTATTGAATAGAATAAGTTGTCAAAGTATTTCTAAAACTATATTACAGCATATAATATTTTTCAACTGATAATTACAAAATTAAAATAAAAGAAGATAAATACAGTACCTTCAGTAAGAGCACGTCCTTCGCCCTTCGCAGGGGGAGGGAAAGTGATGTCAAAGTCTTCCAATCCTTTACTAGGCTTAAACGTTAAGGTAGCTTCCTGGAAAAACAACTCAGGAAGCTGCAACGTAAACTCGTTGCTTCTTAAATAACGCTGGATCCTATTGTAAATCTGTTTGTCGACATCTCCCGAGACTTTGTCCTCGACTTGCGGGATAGCGGTGTCCAAGTACCTCAGGACTTTCCTCCGAACACAATTCATAGTGGTCTGATCTCCATCGAAACAGTCCATGATGACCATCGCCACGAGTTCATCTTTAGAATTGATCGCGTCGGAACTGCCACCTATCGAGTTATCCTCTTTGGCTACCACGGTTAATGCTACCAAGGACACGAATACCACGAGCCGCTGCATTATGGACATCGGTGACCACTGATTGAATGGCCACTCCTTCCGTCATGAGGTTTTTATACCGACATTTCTTTTCCTTTCATTAATATTCTTATCGCTCGCTGTGAACGTGGTAGCCAAGTTTCTATGTCACCTACTCTATGACATTTCTAATGCCGCTTCTTCATGTAGATCAGTGAAGGTGGTTTAGATCCTGGAATTCAGGCTTCACTATCCTTTGGGTGATCGCGATGGTTAACAATGATGGCAAATCATTCATCCGACAACCGTTCTTCCAGCAATTTGCTTACTTTCTTATAGCCTATTTAGTTTTCTATCGAGTAATACAGTTAACACAGAAACGCACATTGCAAGTAATTTAAGGAACTTGAAAAATAACTCCGAAAATGTAACTTTAAATTATAATTAGAAAACAGCTTCAGAAACCGCCCCTTTAATAATACTTTCATAAAAATTAACCCCTCACCATTATCTCTAAGCATTTCTTCCCGAACATTTACTACATCTTCGATAAAAACCTTCACATCGATTTTTTTCAACAATTACTCAATAAGTCAATAACCCCACGACATTTAATCCCTTTGACAATGAACTTATTTGTAACAATTATTAAACACTACAATTATTATTGTATTATCGCCACTGGACAATTGTAATAGCATTTGTACAATACTTGTATTTTTTTGTGAGAGATGTTTTTAACCCCACCAAAATTGCCTTCGTATAATTAACCCCTCTGACAATTACTATCGGACAATTAACATCTGAAAAATTCCTCCCAGATGTCTGATAAATCTTTGACTGGTAGTTTACGTAGCAAATATTCTATGTCAGGAACAAACCCTCTCTTACAATTAACTACAGAACAAAATAAAAGAGAGAAATTACTATCGCTAACAAAAGCTCTACGTCAATCGCCCTTGGACATCTATCCCTTTGACAGCAATTCCCATAATACATTTTCCCCGATAATTGCACTAGCAGCAATTTTCTCAAAGAAAAAAAAATACTTCCGTAGACAAAATCTTTTTTCATTTGCCCTCTAAACGCTTGGACAATAATTCCTATGATAGTTAAACTTGAAAAATGGCCTCAGCAGAAATTATCTTATACACGTAAGTATGAGGTAACAAGCTTTTGCTGTAACAATTAACCTCAAATCCTTATCTATTGACAATTTCCCAAGACTATAGGTAACACTTTTTCTGTAACAATTTACCTCAAATCCTTATCTATTGACAATTTCCGAAGACTATAGGTAACACTTTTGCTGTAACAATTAACCTCAAATCCTTAACTGTTGACAATTTCCCAAGACTATAGGTAACACTTTTCTGTAACAATTTACCTCAAATCCTTATCTGTTGACAATTTCCGAAGACTATAGGTAACACTTTTGCTGTAACAATTAACCTCAAATCCTTAACTGTTGACAATTTCCCAAGACTATAGGTAACACTTTTTCTGTAACAATTTACCTCAAATCCTTATCTGTTGACAATTTCCGAAGACTATAGGTAACACTTTTGCTGTAACAATTAACCTCAAATCCTTAACTGTTGACAATTTCCCAAGACTATAGGTAACACTTTTTCTGTAACAATTTACCTCAAATCCTTATCTGTTGACAATTTCCGAAGACTATAGGTAACACTTTTGCTGTAACAATTAACCTCAAATCCTTAACTGTTGACAATTTCCCAAGACTATAGGTAACACTTTTTCTGTAACAATTTACCTCAAATCCTTATCTGTTGACAATTTCCCAAGACCATAAACAAGGGCTTTTACCAGTGATCCACCGCTGACTACTACCAATGAATACAGAATCTATAGATTCTGTATTCATTGCTACTACCCAGGAGAGCTGTCCTGAGGACAATATTGCCCCTGGACATTAAACTACCCTCATGGATCTTCCGACAATGCTCCGAGTACTTACAAAAAAAAACTATCTTCATGGAGAATGACCATCCAGAAAAATGCCCCAGATAGTTATCACTTCGGGGAATTGTCCTTAAAATATACTTCCTTTCAGTAATAATAATAATAATCGTTACACGCAACAGTTTCGATAACGTGGAAGCGAATTTCTAAAAATTAAATATTAACATTATATACCAAAATTTAAGTACTCAAATTTGATCGTACTTTACAATTAAAAATATGTGAGCGAACCATGGCCCAATGTCATTTTCGTATTTCCATTAAAATTTAAAGTACTTAATTTAAAATCATGTAGGCCTATATTATTTCTTGAGTCAACATTCCTTTTTCTCAGCACATAAATATGGCATCTTTAGAAAGTTTTCTTAACCGGCTTCTGACATTGCAAAACGATTTTACGCTAAAACTTACTGTTTGGGGAAAATGTTAACATAAAAGACATTTTTAACTGTCATAGGCAAAACGGCATCATAGATGCGCATGCGCGGCATCACACATCAGAGAATATTTTGTATATTTTACGAAACTAACTTATTAATCACGAATAGACGATCCCATTACAAATGCCACTTCTTTGCATAAAGTGCTTGGAACAATTTCAATATTTATTTAAAACTCATTAAACTTACAGGTTATGTGGCCCTACTGACAGTTTCCTACCACAGTCTGGCAGTCATAAAAGTCGGTATAAGCATTTTTAATACCAAACACTTGTATTGGACACTGTTTTTACACTAATATATGTGTGATATATTCCATCGTGCATATATCTATTGTTATATCACAAAATACAAAGTAAAATTAAAATGTCAAAATACAGTTATAGCTTATCAAACGTGCCTTTTCGATTGACTAGACGATAGTTACCTATTAAAATTTGCGTTTTGCTTTCACTATAAACAAGTTGCAGGGACAAACACTTTAAAGAGCCAGGATTGTATTTACCAAATACCGTCTTTACTCACGGACAATTGTATGTAGCCTTTTCAAAGATAACTAAATCAACTAACATGTTTGTATCCATTAAAGAAAATGAAATACAAAAAGTACAAATTACTTTCTTGCATCTAATATCGTTTACAACGAGGTATTGTAATGTCCTGTAAAAATTGCTATTAAAACAAATAATTATCTTTATTGAAATGTACATACTACAATTAATCATAAATTTGTGATTATTATTTCAAACCCATAGCTTTTTGATTTATTTTTTAAACAAGTTTTCCCTTCCTTCCAACTACCGCCCTCACCCCAACGATTACTCTTATTCAAAAGGCTTTGTTTACGTAAAACTTTCATAGTGCGAAGTTTCGCACGGACCCCCTGGTTTAAATTAAAACAGTAGTTTATGCAGATTTTAAAACTGATTGCAAAACTGAAATCATATTTCTGACCGAGCGAAGCAAGGTCTCTGTTTCAACTCGACCGTTCGGCATTTGGTTTTTGTTTTTGTTTGTTTGTTGGCCAATTACAATGACCGACTATTTTGAAATCTAGTACGGAGGTATGCTGTATAAAGCCTGACTGACGTATATGTAAGATGTTTCCCCATTTACTTCCGTTTCAAGATAGCGTTCTCTGACTTAACGATGACGAGTTACGCAATTTTGGCCGAACACATTGGCCGAGTGTTTTAAAACTTGGTACTAAGGTACTTTGTATAAATCCCGAAAGATGTATGTGTAGGATTTTCCCCATTTACTTTGGTTTCAAGATGGTGGCCTCTGATTTAATGATAACGATTGTACGCAATTTTAATCAAACGAATTGACCGATTGTTTTAAAATTACGTACAAATGCACCTTTTATAAAGCCCGCAAGACGTAAGTATATAAAATTTTTCCCCATTCACTTCCTTTTCAAGATGGCGGTCTCTGATTCAACGTTGAGAGAGTAGTTGCTTTTTATTTCTACAATACAGGCTGAACGGCAAAAGCTATCGTAATTTTGAGCGCTTCAAGAGAAAAGAGTTTCAAATTTTCAATAAATTTGGTCCTGAAACATTTTTCGAAAATGATACGGTTACCGGTTAAGTTGGCGGAAAGTTACGATGTGGAGCGCTCTGTATATTAATTAAGATTATACTGCGAGGTCTGCTGTTCTTGCTAATACTAGTATGTAATTTTATTGCACGTACTGATGGTTGTAGGTGCGCCTTGTTTTTTGCTTTTATAAATTATAAGTTATAAAGCTCCTTGTTTTGCTTTGAAGAGTTATAAAGCTGAATCAAAAATTAATCAGCTGATTTGTGTCGTCTGTCGAACGAATTTCTTTGGTTAACGAACATGTCCAAGCTGTTAAAGTAATCGATTTTTATACCAAGTTCGAATCACACACGCGCGCGCACACACACTCATACACACACACACACACACACACACACACACACACACACACACACACACACACATATATATATATATATATATATATATATATATATATATATATATATTACTTTAACGACTCTTAAAAAACTAATTTGAGGATGAGCATCGGTGGTTTTTCAAAGTCCCGGGTCTGGGTGCTACGACGATGGCTTCTCCAATAGCTCATTTTTCCAAGGGAAATTCTGTACTAGAAATGACTAAGTTATAATTCATTCCCTTATAGTCATAAAATGTATTAAGGTTTTTTTTATTGCAGCAAAATGTTGTTCCTAGGATTGTTGCTAGGATTGCTAGCAAAATACGTACGTGTTCATTTCCCATTGAAAATTAAATATTTATCGTGCGTAACAATAAATAAAGTGAAAAAAATAGTTTTAAAAATTGTCCATAGTTGTCAAAAGTCTGACAGTTCCTAATTTGTCAGAATCCACTGCTGTTAAATTAAATAAATAAAAAAGTCTTTACGTTCGAATATAGCCTATTGAAGTAATAAGACTACTTTTCTTGGAATTTGTAGAAACTTAAAAAACTCGGTAATAAAAGTTCATATTTACTCCTAAATATTTCACAAATAATTGTCAAAACATTCTAGACGTTCCATTATTGCAGTTCCCAAATGCATAGTTGTTGTTCAGCACGACTATTTCACATACGACAACGAATTATTATTGCTAACAGTAATTAAAAAATATAAATAAAAACCCAACAGCTTTGCTATTATGTATTGTATGTTCCCGTTCGATAATAATTTACTCAAGTCAATTGTAGATACGACGACCATACTTTCCGGTTTTTCCGGATACTGGGACATCGGTATCCGGAAAACCTCCGTCGTTAAAAAAGGATTTGTAGAATGAAGTAAAAATGTTACTTAATTTACATAAAAATTGCTCACGCATGGTAAATATAACATCAAAGACCATCTCAAATCTAACATTTGAATGGTGTTTCTACAATAAATATCCCTTTGCTGGCCCTAACACTCTAAAGCGCTCGAAGTGTAAATGTCCCCTGCCTGCCCAAATGCTTTAAAACGCTTGTGTTGCAGCCTCCGTAAATCTATTGCGTAGTAACAAGGATAAAGAAGATATGTTTTATAACACAATCGAATTGCTTAGCATGCATGCCTGCTCGTGTATAAATATGAATCACAAAAATAAAATATGACACAGAAGGTCAAGTTCAAAAGTTGACCTATTGAGAGCTCATTTGAGTTGAGACAATGGCAAGTACAACTGCATTTCGAGTAAAAAGTAAAAACGCAGAAATTTTAGAATAAAACACTGATAGTGATGTTTTAATATTATCATCGGAAGAAGATGAAGATGATAATGAAACCTCCATTATTATTATTGTTATTATTATTATTATTATTATACAAAACATGTGGGGGGGGGTGTAGATGTAAGTGATCATAAACGTGAATACTGTGGTGTTGATAGGTCTTAAAAAAAAAAAAATGGTGGAAATTTATTTTATATTTCGTTCTAAATGTGTATAATTTAGAACGAATACACGAATTTAATACAAGCTGTATTGTGAAACTTATTCATCTTGTACGACCTCACAAACCAGCCTCCTACTACAACTGACCTT
Organism: Callitettix versicolor; assembly: GCA_022606455.1. Classification (NCBI taxonomy): domain Eukaryota; kingdom Metazoa; phylum Arthropoda; class Insecta; order Hemiptera; family Cercopidae; genus Callitettix; species Callitettix versicolor. The sequence continues at coordinate 52,059,400 of CM040182.1, forward strand.
CAGGCGGAACTTGGTGAATCAGCTGATAGCAACATTTTCGTCTCGTAAGCGTACAGGCAGGAAGAGAAGTTTATCCACAGGTACAGCATTCCCTAAAATGCTCAACACATAGAAAAAATATTAGGCCGTGTAAAAGTGTGTGCTATTTGTACAGAAAAAAAGATAAAAGCCCCATCTGGAAGGGGTAAACAGGCAACATACAAGTGTAAACAATGTGACCTTCCATTATGCCATGTGGAGCGTTTTTTGGAATACCACCAGCAGCGAAATGTGGAGGTCCAAAATTAGGTGAGTAATTTACCACCTGCATAAATTTATTATGAATCAAATAAAAGGAGGATTATAGGTCTACCTGTTATAGTTTAATTATTATGATTTTTTTCCAAAAGGAGAGCATATTTTCTGCTATAGCTACAAGTCCCTTTAAAAAAAAAACGCAACCATCTTGTCCTATCGGTGGGACTTTAAATAGGAGCAGCAAAGGGATATTTTCAACGTTTGTGAACTTCGGAACGCTTGTACTAAAGGTGAGAAGGAGTTTAATCAATTAGATATTTTATTCTGGGTCCCTCTTCTCTTACTGTGTTAATTGCAACAACAGGATGATCTTTCTCTACTATAAAATTGATCAAAACTAGGTTGAGGGACTGTTGTGATGCTTAAACTTGCTTTGGCTAATGAAAACGAGGGATCAGCGTTAACGGTAAGGGTAAAACAATTGTAGTCACTGCGGCTATATATAAAAAATTATAGATAGGGAGCCAATTTTGCAAAATTAGGAATCTAAAAAAATTAAGTGATTTTTTTGTCTACAATAAAGTAAATTTTTACACTTATTTTGCATCTATTTAAGTCTCAAAACAGCTTAATAGTGCTAGTTTCTGAAGGGTTTATTTTAAAAAATTTCATCCCCAGAGAGGGTCTCTTTTAAATTGAATCATCTAACCAACCGCTCCCACCCACAGAATTGAATTACGAGTAATCGGTCAATGGTAAGCAGGTGACTGGTTATTGGCGGTACTCAAAGGTGATTTAACATTTTTTATTATAAACTTTGCGGGGAACTTTTTACCGCTTCGTGGTTTTTGTTTAAAAAGGATCATTTTTGCAAAAGTTTCACTGATACCAATTATTAGAAAAGATCATGATTAATTAAGTTATCTAACAATTGCTGAAGAAAATAAAGAGTGTATGCAAGGAAATTCTGTTAGTGCTTACATTCGATTAGAATAACCCAAGACTGAGACAGCTGATTTTTAGGACTGTAGAGAACTTAAAAACATTTCCTAGTTTTTCATAACATACAATTTTTTATACGTCATCTTTCATAGGCCAGCTGTTCAGAAAAAGTAGGCCTACGTTATTCCGAAATCGGTAAAGGTTTTGTCGTTTATTCTAACGTTATAAATAAGTGTACTTACTTTTAGAAAATTTTCTCTATTACAATATCAGCGAACACGATAGAAGAAGCAACTGAGAAACTATAAGATACCCTTGACAAAGTTAGTGATTGGGCAAAGAAGTGGCATATAGTGTTAAATCAGTCTAAATCAACTCATGTAAATTTTACAAATAAAAAAAATTAATACAATGCCTGTGTTTATTTATTTTGAAATAATCCCTTGTAGAGATGAAGTACCTTGGTGCTACGACATTGGATGCAACACTAAACTGGAAGGTACATATCAACAAGAAGGAAATAGAGCTTAACATTAATATAGAAAAATGTATTGACTCCTCGGCAGAAGGTCTGAATTAAACACAATAAGCTACTTTTATAGTTTATAGTTGTGGCGCTGCACCAAGAAGGTCAACTTCAAATTATACAAACTTTCCAGAATTGCGAACAGTATCGGCGCATCGTGGTTACGTCAGAAGTACAATATCCATATTTCTTGTGGAGACTGTCTACTGCAGTTAGAGACGCGAGGAGGCTACGGAACCGTGTCAACACAGAGATGCTGGAACTCAAAAGCAGTGACTTATGAGGCAAGGACGGATTAAAGGAAGGTGCGAAGGGGTGGTCGCCCCCAGGCACAAAAAAATAAAATAAAAAATGTAAAAAATCCTTCCATAAAATGGAAGTATACGCATAGCTTCGGGGAAAAAGGTTAAGGAGGCATCCAAGGCCAATAAGTGATCCGAAACCCGTCACATTTTCCCGATCTTAACTTTCTATGTGCATGAAATTTTGTTCATATTTACATTTGTACGTTTAAGCACTTTGTAACGCTTATACTGAGGGTGAGAACGCGGGTTTATGAATTTTATTTATGAATATATTTTATGTTCATTTTAATTAACGGCGGGCTTATGAATATATTTTATGTTGGTTCTCGCTTTTCTTCTGTGTTAACTGCAACAGCAGAAAGATCTTTCTCAACCAAAACTAACGAGGACGAGACGTCAGCGTAAACGGTAAGAGCAACGGAAATTACTGTGGATATATATATAGCCTGTGAATATAATTCCGGATAGGAATAGAATTTTTTTTTAGTACAACTTTCGTTTCAAAACGAATGGCCTTGTAAATAATACTAGGCTAAGAGTTGTAAAGTAGAAATCTAAAAAAAAAATTAAGCGATTTTTTGTCTAAAATGGAGTAAATTTTTACACTTATTTTATGTCTGTTTCAAGTCTAAAAACAGCTTAACGGTGCTAGTTTTTAAGGTATTATTTCAACAATTTTTATAGCCTAAGGATGCTCTCTTGTAAGTTAAATCGCCCCCCAACAAAATCGCATTAATCCGTCAGTATTGTGAGGAGGCTTAAAAAAGAAGCCACTGGACTTAGTGATGTAATTAAGTTATTCAATAGAATATTTTTTTGTGTTGTTACTGCATCGAAATAAATAGTTCTAGATCAGTTCATTCTTAGTTGTAGTTGTAATAAATAAATAAAAAAGTAGAATTTTTATATAAAAGGCAAATACTGCAATTATGACAAATAAAAGGTAAAGAGGAATAAAAGGTAAACGAATCACTGATGAAAATTGGTTCAGTTTAGTCTGTGAAAGCATCAAACTTTCCAATGTTAATCATGTTTTAAATTTTCTGATGATTTTTGTAATTACAATAATTTTTAACAAATATTATTTTGTACTTCACATACAAGATGCGCATACAACAACCATGAGGAATAAAATGAGTAAAAATTATGATAATTGTTCAAGTAATTTATGTTGTAGGCACATTAATGTTTAAGATTCACACTTTTTTCAGTTTTTCACTATTTTGCAAACATAAATGTACTTACTTTTGGAGTTTTTATACAAAAGACACATACTGCCACCAGAACGGATAAAACGAGTAATCGTATATCGAAATCTATTCAGTAGTTTAAGCTGTAAACGCGTCAGTGTTGAAGAAGTTTAAATGGGCCACTTTTACATCGTTTTTTCTACGCTGTGACTACTGATTTTCAAATCCATTTAAAAAATTTTTTACCACTTCGTCATGTCTCTTAAGGTACTGCAAACTGTATACAGTTATATATATATATATATATATATATATATATATATATATATATATATATATATATATGTGTGTGTGTGTGTGTGTGTGTGTGTGTGTGTGTGTGTGTGTGTGTGTGTGTGTGTGTGTGTGTGTGTGTGTGTGTGTATTGTAGTTTTTGTTATTGTAATTTTTGTATTATTAGTTCAATTTGATTTTGAGATTACTATGAAAATAAAGACACGAATTTTCCTTTAAATGTACCTGTGTTTTATTACGTTGACATTGATCCAAAGGCTCTCCCCCCAAAAAATAAAAAGTCCTGGACTTCTTGGAAAATATTGTCCCCGCAATTATAAACTACTTGTGATTACGTTTTTGAAATTGTTTAGTCTTTGCCTACAGCAGTCTTTGGTCGTCGTCAATATTCCCTTATTGACGTTAGTATTCAATCATGACTTGTTTACTTAGGCTCTATAAGCCCTATTATTGAGAACTATCGCCAGTAAAACTGCAAAAATATACTTCGTAACTCGCTGTAACGGGCGATGTTTTTTAACTTTAATTGGGAAACATTAACAACATTAAACATTATTTTAAAGGGTGAGTGCTTATGTACTTCATAAAAAACATTTACAATAAACCCTTAACTGCATGTCTTCTTCGATGAAGTGATGAAAATTATAATAGGTCTTGCCGTTCAGCCAGTATAACGCGAAATCAGATAAATCAGAGTCAGCCATCTTGAAACGGAAGTGAATGGGGGAAAGTGTACACATACATCTTTATTCGATTTTTATACAAGGTAGGCTACCTTCTTTTTTTATTTTTTTCCCTTAATATCCATAGTTTATGCTAGTTATGAGGACGAGGAATCAGCGTTAATGGTAAGGGAAAAGCAACGGGAGTAACTGCGGCTAGAACAAATAACCTTAAGGTGCGCAGTTCAGACGCAGCAGACTAAACGGTGCGACCACCGAGTCCCCCATATCAAACTTCAGAACATTTGGTCAATTCGTTTGGCCAAAACTGTATACATTTATCATTTATCATAGTTAAATCAGAGTCAGGTTAAATCATAGTTTGAAACGGAATTTAACGGGAAACATGTACAAATACAAGGGTCTTTCGGGTTTTATACAAGGGATCTTCGTACAATATTTCAAAATAATCGGCCAATGCGTTTGGCCAAAGCTGATACAGTCGTCGTTGCAAATTAGAGACCGCCATCTTGAAATGGAAGTGAATAGAAAAGTTTTACACATACATCGTACGGGCTATATAAAAGTTACCTTCTTATCAAATTTCAAAACAATCGGTCAATGCGTACACTTTTCATCGTTAAATCAAAAACCGCCATCTTGAAACGGGAGACATGGTGAAAAATCTTATACGTCTTGTGAGTTTTATACAATGTACCTTCGTATCAACTTCCAAAACAATCGGTGAATGCCTTAATTCGTTATTGTAAATCAGAGGCCGCCATTTTGAATCGGAACGGAAAGGAAAATATTATACATCGTTCGGGCTTTATACAAGATTTAAAAAATTCAAATATCCTTTCCAAATTTCAAAACAATCGGTATTGACCGATTTGACGTATTGAAGTTTGGTCAAAACCGCCTAACAAAGAAACCAATACACCAAATGCCGAACGATCGAGTTAAAACAGAGACCTCACGAAAGATTAACGTAATATAAAATCTACTTAAAATAGGGGTTATTGTTATAAAGTAGAGCATACAGGAAGAATATACATTTGAAACATTTTAGAGACCTTTTACAAACTAATTTATCTACAGTTAGTCTCCGAGACAAAATGTTTAGAACTATGAACATTGTTTTTAAAACTTTTTAATATATAACCTATAATTTACGTACTGTATCGGTTAAAGGACAGTGAGTTAGGAATTTTCACAACATTAAATTTCAGCTTTATTCGCGTTCGACGTCAATGTTTAATGTTAAAACTGAATGAATGAAAATTTTAATAATTGAACATAACCTACTCATAACAACCGTTTAAACTGTAAAAAAATCCTAATTTTCAAACAAGTCATGGAAACCGAGGACGTATGCCGAAGGATAACCGCGAATGAGGTTGCTAGAGTTAAATTAGCGAGTAAATTTTTTCTTCTGCTCTTGTAATTTCATAGAAGGAAAAAATTCGCATTCACTTGGCAAATTATTTTCAAATTGGCCAATGTTTAATAGTTATGTTTCCAATTTGAAATATAAATTGATTGTTTATTTTAAAGTTATCTTGTTTAGAAAAAAATATTATTTCACTTTGTTTAATTTTTAAAACGAATAAATTAAAACCACAAATGTTTAAAAAAATTGGATCTAATGGACATTTACTCAGATCGACAAATTGAATTAAACAAATTTACAAAACTAATTTGTTTTGTAAAATCGAAGAAATTTTGACTTTAACTGGAAATTAGCTCAACAACTATCGAGATTTTAGCGTGTCTGAAGCAAAATTTTTATTGTAGGTGACCCTGTATACCTTTCAATATGCAACAGTTAAAAATAAATTTAATCCGAATTTAAATTGTATTTTCCAGTGAAAGTGTCATTTTTGTCATTTATATGTTTTTTTTCTAAACCTGCCTCTTACATACTACAACTGACTAAATTTAATAAATCCTCCGATTTATTTTTACCATGTAAACCATATTCAACGATTTTTTAACGTATTACCGAAAAAAAATAAACCGCATTACAGTTGTTTCGGATCTTACTGAATTTAAAATATAAGTAAAATTAAACAGTTATTCAAGCATTTCCCTTTACTTGTTATTCTAGTGAAACTTTAACAACAAATTGCGGCTTCTCCTTTCTATGACCTCTCACTGAGAACAGACATGAGGGCGTCAATTAAAATGAATACCAAACTTAAACTGAAGTAAACAGCAAGGTGAACAAGAACAACTTCAAACTGTTCGCTTCTTTCTTTTATTTTCTGCAAAAGAATTTTTAATCTCGTTAAATTAAAAATAAATAAAATTTAAAACATAAATAATTTTAATAATTAATAACATCCTGGATTCTTCTTTTCGTATCTGCAACAAGAAAACCATACATTAATAATTTCTAACAGTAGCCTAATTTAGAAATCTATATATTTAAAGGTAAACCGTTTTCGCGTCACGATAAGATCTCACAAACTACTAAACCGGTTTTTATGCTTTGAACGTTTGTGAAATGATTTTGTGGTGACGTGAAAAGATTTTGTAAAGTAGGTTTTGTGAAATACTTTAAAATATATACGGTAAACATCTACTAAAGGTAAAATTTGACTTTTAGCACTTGAAGTTCAATTAAGTCAGCTGATAAAATTTTAGAAATTGTATTGAATATATTACATACATAAACATAAAAACCTATATTAGTAAATGATTTAATATCTATTGTTAAAAATATTGGTTTAAATATATTTTAAATCCATACTACTAATAAAATAAAAGTTTAGCAAAATAAATATAAGCTAATTTTCTTTTTTTTATCGGTAGTTCTTGAACGGCAATGGTTTGACAGTATAGTTTTGTGCCTTACCATTACAAAAATAATCCGTATTATGAAGAATTTAATTTTCATTTATCAAATTACCATTAATGAATAAAATGGATAAAATTATAGAGGCGGGAGTAAATGATTAAAATACGAGCACAACGTTCCAGTCTGTTTTTTTATTAGTATGCAGACAGGAATTATTCCAAAAATAACTTTTCTAAACTCAAAATGAGAGCCATTAAAAACGTAAATACCTGAAACACAGGAAAGCAAATCCTGGGAGGGTCACAGATTTTACTTTTTTATGAGTTATGAGCAAAATAACTTACAGTATCACTGCGAGTGCGCGCTGTAAGCTAACTGCTGAGCGTCTAGGTCCTGCGCTTGTTGCCCGAAGCTCCTGACAGCTGCGTATTGGTTGTAGGACTCCCAAGGAGCCGCGTGAAGGGATGCCGCTGCCTGGTCGGAGGTGATCTTCTTGGCCACTTGAAAGATAGCCAGAGCTATGGACACGACGAAGGAGAAGAAGCTGAGGTGAAGGGCGTTCCAAGCCTTGAGGCCGAGGATACCGATAGCTAGAGGGACCAAAGTGAGAGCTTTAAGAAGGACGAAGACTACAATTGGTACCAGGATCTTCTTCAATTTATTATTCTTCCTGCGACCTTCAAATAAAAAGCAAATCAGTAAACTTGAAACTCTGTGTTTATCGCTTTTTAAACTCAGAGTTTATTTAATTATCATTGTATTAGTTTATTAGAGTATGAATTGTATAATTCTCTAAAATAGGTGAGGTTCATCAAATCTAAGTACTGTACATCAAATGAATGAGTGACTTCAAACTGGATTCATTACTCTCCTTTTCATAATATTATTATTTTGATCTTCGTTTCTCCATAATCACAGGAACCATAATATCTTTATGAAATCAATCTAACTGTTCTGAAATTTTTAATTCTTATTTTAGGCTATTATATTTTAATACCAATATTCTTTTTAGAGTTTTAATGTTTTTTTTTTGTGTTTAATTACTTGAAGATTTTCTTAACCACCCAACCACAAACAAGAAAAAAGTTTGTATTCTCTTATTTAGTGTTATATACGTCTGCAAACAAGAATAAGTTGTTATTTTATTAATTTTGTTGTCTCTCGGATATATTTTTTCGATTCACGTTCTTAAATATAATTTTACTTTAAAATTCTTCTTGATTCTATCATTATTTAAATGTCTTGACCTTTATTGTTTACAATACTTTAAGACATACATCAAGATGCGTCCTTCGACTTACGGGATTTGCCTTCGACTACGTCGTTGTCGACATCGGATTCTGGGTAGCGCAAGGACAGCGATAGCTCGTTGTTGTCCAGGTTCCGCGGAGAGACAGAGATGGTAGCGTCTGTGAAGGGTAGGCGCACTAGCATGTCGTGGGTTTGGACGTAGTTTTCCAACTGATCAGTGAAGCCGCGTCCGTGGTCGTTCTTGGGCGGTTCATCGTTCTTTACCACGGTAACGCTCTCAGTCACCTGAAAACAATTCAGCATATTGTGAAGGCAAAACAAGGTTACTAAGCAAAGAAAATACATTTCAGTACATTGTGAAGACTAAAGAAGGTTACTAAGCAACGAAAAACATTTGAGCATATTTTTAAGGCGGAACAAGGTTACTGTGCAAAGAAAATACTTCTCAGCATATTGTGAAGGCGGGAGCAAAGAAAAAAAATTTAATATACAGTGTTTTTTCTGTTAGTTTTTTGACTAGTGCTTTTCTTTATTTAGGTAGATCAGACTAGTGTTTTTCTTTAGTAAGATTAATCAACGTACCGTATGGAAAAAGCCAACGATAGTAACTAGACTTGAACCTGCGTTCAAGTCAGAGTTGTCAGTTATACTGACTGAGATACGGCGGTCAAGTGAACCAAAACTAAAAAATATTTAACACCAGGAAGTTTGTAAAGGAAACTCCTCCTTACTCGAATAAAAATATTATTTTCTTTCAAAACTTCCCTAATAGAGATTTGTAATATTGTATCATTAAAACAAATGCCGCTTTTATTAACGGCATCGAAGTGTGTAGGCACCACACTTGATATGCCATTAGAGTTCACTTTAACCAATACATGTTTACTTAATTTTTTAGCAATTTAGAAAGTAAAACGATTTATTGACTAACCACATCTTTTGGTGAAACTAAATTTTCAAAATTAATTATCATTGGTGGTTATTGATTTTTGAAAGAATTTAATGCACATCAATTAAGTTCCAATACTTCCAAATTTCAAAAGTGAATAATAAGTAACATATTAAACTGTATAATATAAAACAAAAATTAATTTTTATTTTGGAAAATATTTGCAGACATTGAAGTAACTCAACACTAAACTTACTTTTAAAACGTCTTTACTCCTAGCTTGGGCAATCAGATTCAACAACTTGAACTGTATACACGCGAGACCGTCGTTCTTCTCCGTGCACTCTGCCTTCAGCTGCTCGAGGATCCCAACGGGCTGTTGGTGCGTAGCCACCGTGGGCACTGCCACAACCGCTGCTACAGAAGTAGCTAGCACCATCGCAAGGAAGCCTAAATTACAAGCACACGTAAAACTCATGATGGAAGGTCACACTACAACTGATATCCAACAAAGCTTCATCCAGCTTTTATTGATTGCCAAGGAAGAACGTTGCCCCCACTCGGTGTTGCCTCGACGTACGCGATAGGAAAGCAAAGCAAGAGTTGGCCATTGTACTGTTACTAGGACGTTGGCTATGTACAGGGTGTCGAAAAAGCACTGAAGATAAGTGAAAATATTTTATATTGGGCATGTTTAAGGTAACATCCTGAAGGCTTAGTATTACCATTTATTAAAGGACAATCAAACAACATTAAACTGAAAAAGTTTTTTATAAACATTCCGCTAATAAAAAAACTCTTGCATGTGTGACTGCATCACTTAATATTATAAAAAGTAAGGTGGTATTTAAAATTGCATTACTCAAAAACTCTTAAAACGTTTTTAGATGAAATTTAGCATGAATAGTAGGATACCCTTAGGTGCCGACTGTCTCCTGTACACCAGTCAATTATAACAAATTTGTTGTTTTACAGTGTTTTTTACAAAAAACCTTTAAAACCAAAACAATAACTAAAACAAAAACATTATCTGAGCTCACTTCGTAGTTCCGGGTCTGGGTTTTACCATGATGGTCACTCTGATAATCTATTTTTCAATAGAAGTTCGCAAAAAAGCACACAAATATACTGCGGTATCAATGGGTGAACAGTAAAAAACAATAATCAGTTTTCTGTGTTTTTAAATACGTAAGCGACTAAAATTGTGTATATTTTACAGTAATTAGTAACTAAAATTTTGGGGGAGTGATTTTTGTGTATTATTTTAAAAGGGTAAAAGAATAGGGGTTGAACCTTCGCGCACTGAAGTACTGTATACAGTCAGTGTAGGCTAATATATTTTCCTTATTGCTTATGGTTTGTTGGACATTGCACTATTATTGGAACGATGTAAAGGTGTGGAAAAAGAACTGAAAATTTCAGTAAGTAAAAATATATATTTTATAAACATTCCGCTAAATGAAAATCACTTTTGGATGTGTGAAGCGGAGAAACTTACTTCATTTTTACTATTTTTTTACATAATTCATTAAATTATTCACCAAACGCTTTACAGTAATTTTTAACAATTTTCTTTTTTTAACATAGACTTTTAACGTACTTTATTAAATTTACTAATAAAAAATAGTCCTGAGTTTAATACACAGATATGAGGTTTTAAAAAGAAAATACAGTATTTTCTTTTACGGGTTTGTGTCATTGATAAAACTATTTATTTATTTAACTACAATGATCCCCAACTACAATGAACATTTTCGAAGATAAAACAAACCCGCGATAGAGGACTAAACAAAATAACTTTTGCCAATACAAGCATTAAGACTCTAATTTTACTCATTTAGGGATTGAAATTTGAATGTTAAGCTTCAAGAAAATCCGCCAGATCTTTTTTTCAATACAAGTACTTATACACACATTTTACCCCTTTGGGATTTGAAGTTTGGATAGTAAGTTACAAGAAATAGGACCAAAAAAATATTTTTGCCAATACAAGTATTTGTACTGTTATTTTACCCCTTTGAAAAATTCCTTCTTAATAAGCCTGAACGTTAAAAAATAAACCAAGTTTAATAGTTTCGTCAGTTTTGGCACTTCGATGATGAATGGCACCGACTATTGTGTTTAGAGAGTAATTTCACGCCATATCTCTTTCTGTTAAAAGTGATTTTCCACCGACTATTGTGTTTAGAGAGTGATTTCACGCCATATCTCTTTCTGTTAAAGTTATTTTCCACCGACTATTGTGTTTAGAGAATGTTTTGAACTGAATCCAATAGGTAGTGCTGTTGCTTTGAAATTTGGATTTAATTGCGTTGTGACTTTTATAAAGTGAAGGCAAAAGACATAATTTCTCCATAAAATACTAACACCAAAGACAAATTCAAATAATTATAATTTTTTTGCTAAAAAACCGTGCCGCTGTAATTTTTATTCCCTGAAAAATACCTTAGCGAAACACGGGCACCAGTAATACATAAAAAAAAAAAATTTGGGCGAAACACGAAATACATAAAATAACAAATCCTAATTGTAAGCAATTAGGATTTGTTATTTTATGTATTTCATGTTTCATAATTTTTATGTATGTTACTGGTGCCCGTGTTTCGATAAGGTATTTTTCAGGGAATAAAAATTACAGCGGCACGGTTTTTTAGCAAAAAAATTATAATTATTTGAATTTGTCTTTGGTGTTAGTATTTTATGGAGAAATTATGTCTTTTGCCTTCACTTTATAAAAGTCACAACGCAATTAAATCCAAATTTCAAAGCAACAGCACTACCTATTGGATTCAGTTCAAAACATTCTCTAAACACAATAGTCGGTGGAAAATAACTTTAACAGAAAGAGATATGGCGTGAAATCACTCTCTAAACACAATAGTCGGTGGAAAATCACTTTTAACAGAAAGAGATATGGCGTGAAATTACTCTCTAAACACAATAGTCGGTGGAAAATAACTTTTAACAGAAAGAGATATGGCGGTGAAATCACTCTCTAAAGACAATAGTCGGTGGAAAATAACTTTTAACAGAAAGAGATATGGCGGTGAAATCACTCTCTAAAGACAATAGTCGGTGGAAAATAACTTTTAACAGAAAGAGATATGGTGTGAAATCATTCTCTAAAGACAATAGTTGGTGGAAAATAACTTTTAACAGAAAGAGATATGGCGTGAAATCATTCTCTAAAGACAATAGTCGGTGGAAAATAACTTTTAACAGAAAGAGATATGGCGTGAAATTACTCTCTAAACACAATAGTCGGTGGAAAATAACTTTTAACAGAAAGAGATATGGTGGTGAAATCACTCTCTAAACACAATAGTCGGTGGAAAATAACTTTTAACAGAAAGAGATATGGTGTGAAATCATTCTCTAAAGACAATAGTTGGTGGAAAATAACTTTTAACAGAAAGAGATATGGCGTGAAATTACTCTCTAAACACAATATTCGGTGGAAAATAACTTTTAACAGAAAGAGATATGGTGGTGAAATCACTCTCTAAACATAATAGTCGGTGGAAAATAACTTTTAACAGAAAGAGATATGGTGGTGAAATCACTCTCTAAACACAATAGTCGGTGGAAAATAACTTTTAACAGAAAGAGATATGGTGTGAAATCATTCTCTAAAGACAATAGTCGATGGAAAATAACTTTTAACAGAAAGAGATATGGCGTGAAATCATTCTCTAAAGACAATAGTCGGTGGAAAATAACTTTTAACAGAAAGAGATATGGCGTGAAATTACTCTCTAAACACAATAGTCGGTGGAAAATAACTTTTAACAGAAAGAGATATGGTGGTGAAATCACTCTCTAAACATAATAGTCGGTGGAAAATAACTTTTAACAGAAAGAGATATGGTGTGAAATCATTCTCTAAAGACAATAGTCGGTGGAAAATAACTTTTAACAGAAAGAGATATGGCGGTGAAATCCTAAACAATCCTGGGACTGATAAGAAAAAACTGTGAAATTTTCAGCAAAATCGATTTACTTACATGTAATGTATATCAAAATTATTTTAGAAGTAGAATTATCCTAATTGTTTCATGATATCTAAACTCTACTTGAAACCATAAAAATATTACTTGAAGACAAAATTGAATACGCATTTGGTTTCTATATATATCAAGTATTTTAATGTTTATTAAATTTTATACTTACCATAACATTTGTTTTCATAAAAAATATAAATTATATTTTTATAATAATACATTTATTTTCATAAAAAATATAAATTATGTTTTTTTTCCTTTCAATGCGATAAGAAAGTAAAATAAAATAAAGGTTTTAAAATATATAAATACATAGGAAGGAATACATTAAGTAATAAATACTTTTAAAAAATATTTATAGCGAAAAACTGACATACAGTAAATTATATAGAAGAATGATTTTCTCAAAAAATAAATGTATAAAAACTAAAACAAACATAGAATAAGTAAGGGAAACAAAAATAATACAAATTAATTAAAATGTACATAAAATTAAGGACTAGTTTATAAAATCAAACCCAATTCGGTAGTACTATTGGTATAGCCTGTAGATGAGATCTACTTAATTTTACAAAATTTGTATTATTTTACAATAATTTTGTATTTGTATTATAATATATATAAAACAATTGTATTATAATACAAAAATTGTATTATAGACAGGCAATAAAAATCCACTGTTTTATAGATTTCTGACCGAGCAAAGGTCTTTCTGTCAACTCGACAGTTCGACATTTGGTACGTGTGTGTGTGTGTGTGTGTGTGTGTGTGTGTGTGTGTGTGTGTGTGTGTGTGTGTGTGTGTGTGTGTGTGTGTGTGTGTGTGTGTGTGTGTGTGTGTGTGTGTGTGTGTGTGTGTGTGTGTGTGCATTTGTTACGCAGTTACAATAACCGAATGTTTTGAAATCTTCTACTGAGGTGCCTTGTATAAAACCTGAGCAATACATATGTGTAAGAATACAAACAATATGTGAAAATTGTTTTCTCATTCATTTTCATTTCAAGATGGCGGCCTCTGATTTACAATTAAGGGTATATGCAGTTTTAGCCAAACGCATTGGCCGATTGTTTTTTAATTTGATACGAAGGTACCTTTTACAAGAGCCCAGATGACGAATGTGTAAGACTTTCCCCACTTACGTCTGTTTAAAGATGGCGGCATGTGGGTTAACTACGACGACTGTAAGCAATTTTATTCAGACGCATTGACCGACTGTTTTGAAATTTGGTACGAACGTACCTTGTATAAAGCCCTAAGATGGAAGTGTAAAACTTGTCCCCAATCATTTCTGTTTCAAAATGACGGCCTCTGATATAAAATAAGGAATGTACGCAGTTTTAACCAAACTCATTAACCGATTGTTTTGAAATTTGGTACGAAGATATCTTGTATAGTAAACAAAAGACGTATGTATTTATTTGTACACACTACTATGTATTATGTTTATGTAAACACTTTTTTGTATTTACTTCCGTTTCGATATGGCGATCTCTGCGCATGACAAGTGTAAGCAATTTTATTCAAAGCCATTGGCGTATTGTTTTGAAATTTGTTACAAAGATAGCTTATACAAAACCCGAAAGACGTATTGCCTGTATAAGACTTTTTCCCGTTTAAGATAACGAGGCTCTATTTTAATATTAAGAGTATAGTTGCCGGTTTATTTCTAATATCCTAATACTGACTGAACGGCAAAACATGTATCATAATTTTGACCGTTTCATGAAAAAAGAGCATACAATTTCTGAGAAAGTTGGTACAGTAACACTTTTCGTAAATATTACGTTTACCATTTAAATTGATGGGAAAAGTTACGAGCTGTCGATGAGCTCTCTGTATATTAATGAGGATTATATTGCGAGGTCTACTGTTCTTTGAACTACTAGTATACAATCAAGAAATCAAATCATATTTCGA
The DNA here is from genome assembly GCA_022606455.1 of Callitettix versicolor. Taxonomy (NCBI): domain Eukaryota; kingdom Metazoa; phylum Arthropoda; class Insecta; order Hemiptera; family Cercopidae; genus Callitettix; species Callitettix versicolor. The sequence continues at coordinate 52,074,417 of CM040182.1, forward strand.
AAACAGTATCTTACGACCTTAGGACTGCGAACCAGGCTTGGCCGAGTTACCGACGCCTAAAATAGAGAGTGAAGAGTGAAAAAGAAACGAGAGTGAATAGTCCTGAAGTAAAGGTAGTGCAATAGGTCACTCACTACTCACTGACGCAGACTTATACTTGCTTCGCTCATAGCTACAAATAATTGCAGTTATATGACCTTGGAATGATTTTAATAAACGTGTGAAGATATTAGAACAATTACCAATTACAAAACGAATTGTTAAAAACCAGTTAACAAAGGAAGTCATTTTCTAAGATTATAATTTCAAATTCTTTAAAACCTAAAACTTTTATTTCCTTGTTTGCACATGTAAATAAATTTAACCTAATATCTCATGAATATTTTTTGATAATAAATATTCATTCTTATATCCATGAATATCCATGGATATACTGCCTGAATATCCATGATTCTCTACTGTATTATAATTACAACACAATATTAAAAAGTTAGTTTAATTGATATAGAGAAACAGAACGGTCTCTGTTTCAAACAGACCGTTTGGCATTTCTTTTGTTTGTTACGCAGTTCTGGCCAAACGCATTGACTGATTGTTTTGAAAGTTGATACGAAGGTACTTATATATATATATATATATATATATAATTACGGGTTTTGGCGAAAATCACATGAAGGCTATCATCGCCGTCCAGCAAAAATCCTACATGGAGGGAAAACTATATCTAAATATTGTTTTTACTACACTAAAATTAAAATTAAATACTATATACACTAAAACTAAATAACATTATTAAAATATATAAACTTAATAAGGAAGGATTAACAGGAATAAAATTGTGAAACAAAACAAAAACAAATAATATTACAACAAAAGTGTGTAAAGGCCGAACGACGTATGTGTAAGATATTTTACCACCCACTACTCAAGATGAGGCTAGTTGCTGGCTGTTTCCTACAATAATTGTTGGCTACAATAATAACGGCAAGACCTATCGTAATTTTGATCGTTTCACGGAGAAAGAGCATACAATTTCCAATAATTTGGTCCAGTAATACTTTTTTCTAAATATTTCGGTTACCGGTTAAAATGGCAGGAAAAAGCGAGTATGTCAGAGCACTGTTGTGGAGCAGTAGCCAGACAAGCCGTTTATAAACGGTTTAATGTTAATATAAAGTTATTTCTGATCTATTTAAGTCAAGATGCCTTTGAGTAATTTATTTTCTAGGATATTCAAAATATAATTTAGAAAGTAATGTTTATTTTTATACACGACTTGTGAATACCAATAATTAAGTGACTACCAACTTGAAAATTAAACATCAAGAGATCACTGAAGTTTATATTTTAAATCCATTTAGACTAATGAATGAATGACTGACTTTTTATGGTTATTATTATACTGCGACCTTTGTACATCTATCGTATCCCCTTTCTATATTCCTAAGATGCTCAGTTAAGGCGCCTTCTCCAGTCTCAATATCTTTATAAAGTCCAGGATTTGGAGGTGATTCAAGGTGGGTAGCTCTCATATTTCTATTTGGTAACTTCCACAGATTAGGTGCTTGCAGATACTTGCTCTGCTAATTCCCTTAAAATTTTCCCCTTACCCCCCCCCTTATCAATGAGGTTGTGAATCATTTGGCTAGGTTGTGAATCATTCGTTGTGCGGTGAGTTCTAATTCTAATTACATTCTAAGTCATATTGGTCCCAAGAATAGCTAGGGAAATGATGTCCACCCACACAGAGTCCCGCATTCATGAGTAAGGCTAAGCTACACTGGGAGGGTGCCAGGTATCCCAGTGTTTCGTTTGATACGCCATTAGGCCGATGCCACTCACTTTATCAGCACGGGTCGCTTTACACTTTAGAATTAGCCAGTCTATTTAGAACCGTGAATGTGTGTGTGTGTGTGTGTGTGTGTGTGTGTGTGTGTGTGTGTGTGTGTGTGTGTGTGTGTGTGTGTGTGTGTGTGTGTGTGTGACGAATGATATTTCTGTGAAATATACTGAATGTAAAGTCTTAATGAGTCCAGTAGTGTTTTTTTAGTTTTAAAGAAAAATAATTCTTAATTTTTATATTGAATATATTGGAAAATCAATAGAGATCTCTACAAATGGACCAAAAGTTCAAAATAAATTGTAAGACAGACATAAAGATAGATAAATGCTCAGTGTTGAAGTTAAGACTGATAATTCGCTTCATACGTAAAAAAAGTTTTTTCCATAACACGAGACAAGATATTGATACAGATCTACATTTAATGACATTAATTTTGCCTCTGACGTTTATGACGTTTTAAAATTATTAAAAATGAAAATAATAAATTTATACAAATCGACAGCCCAAAAAAGATCAGCTTGCGTAGTTTATGGCAAGGCGCTACGTGTGTAACGGTAAATGGTAGAAATAAGAGACCTGCAAACTTTCGTTTTATTGGTATACATACATAGATAGAATTAATTTCGTTTAATCGGCTTATAGACCCACTTGTACCGCAGAGTAGGTCATTAACAGTAGGTGACACTGTACTAGGAGTTGATAGTAAAGTGCTTCAGTTGTCTGTGAAAAATAGCAGCCACTTACTCCTAGAAAATTTGTGACTTGCGCCAGTGGTATGAAAAAGTTGATTTTTCGTCCTTTTAATGCTTGAAAAGTGTGTGAATTACGCCAATAGTACAAAAAAAGTAAAAGTTTTATCCTTCTACTGCTCAAGATATGTGTGAATTGCGTCAGTAGTATAAATAAAGTAGAACTTTTGGCTTTTTGCCGCTCATGAAATGCGTGAATTGCATTAATAGTGTAAATAAAGTAGACATTTTGGAACTTAACTGCTCAAGAAATGTGTTAATTGCGTCAGTATATAAATAAAGTAGAACTTTTGGCATTTTACTGCTCAAGAGTAGTGTGAATTGCTTTGGTAATATAAATAAAGTAGGAGTTTTGACCTATTACCGCCCAAAAAGTGTGTGAAGGACGCTATAGTATAAAGAAAGTAAAGGTTTTGGCTTTTTACTGCTACAAAAATGTGCAAATTACTCCAATGGAATAAAAATAGTAGACGTTTCGCTTCCGCCCATTTCGCGTCCTTTAAGAGCATATACGGTAAGTGGCTGCGAAAGGTAGAAACCTTACTTTTCGAAAAAAGTGTGTAAATTATTTCAATAGTGAACTTCAGTTTTTTTTAATAGAATGTCTTGACGTAGAGCTTGTATAGCAAACTTCAATAGAAAAATTTACTAACCCAACCATAAATTTTGGTCTTATGAAACATGGAGATTTGAAGCAGAGTTTATTTAAAGTCTTTATACTTTATAAAGCCTTTATTACTTAAAAATCCTACAGTTGTATTTTCGTATAACGACTTACGTTTTACTGTATTTTCTTAAAATAAAAACGTACTGCAGATCTTAAGCCGCAATGTGGCAATTTAACTGTAACGTCTTTCCCGAGTTTCTATAACTGCTCTACTGCTGAAGCAATCCATCACGATAAATTTGTAATGGCTGAAAACTTGTGTTCCAAGTTACAATCTCCTGTGAAACGAGAGAAAAACTTCATTATTGCTAGAGATGAGACTGTGAATGCTATCACTGTTACAAATAATACTTCTTGGCACTGAGCAGCGAGCAGCCATGATTGCTCATCAATAAATGTGAGACTGTGAATGCTCTCTCATTAATACTGAGAACACTGTCCTTGGCACTGAGCAGCGAGCAGTCATGATTGCTCTTCAACAGAGGTGAGACTGTGAATGCTCTGCCATTGATACTGAGAACACTGCCTTTGGCACTGAGTAGTGAGAAGTTGTAATTGCTCTTCAAGTACCCTATTTTTTTTGTTTCTTTTCATTGCTCAGTGTTCTCTTGTCTTCTCTTTGTTTTACAATGAAATTTACGCTCGTAAAGCGATAATAAAATAATACTGAAAACTTGGTGAAATAAAAGTTAGTCTATTGTTGATGTTTATTAATATTAATTAATAACTTACTGTTAACTTTACTATAACTAATAACACAGGTCTACAAAAATAATCTTTCTGAAATTTGATTTGATGATTTTGGTCAATCTTTATGTTTTTTGGTGTGCTGAAGCCGAACATGAGGTCAGTTTTTTTCTATCACGTAAGGAAATTGTTCAATCTCAAGTAAGGGCAGAGGTACTACCATTAAAAGAAAACAGAATTGGCGAATAAGAGTTTTCATGATCTTTTATTTATTTCAATGTTGTTTACTGTACAAAATACATAAATGAGTAGAAATAACAGCTTCAGAATTAACAGTGGCATATTTAGTTATTATTTTTATGAAAACGTTTTTTTTTCTCTTGAAAATTTCTCCATGTTCGTTTCCGGGTGTAGGACTCTTCAGATGATTCACGCTGCAGCATCCAACAATAGTCAGCCATCATGTTTACATTCCATTTGCCCTGATACCTACGTTCCATTTCCTTGATGTCCTGATGGAACCTTTCCCCTTGTTCTTCACTTACTTCCCCTAAGTTTTCGAAATAGTCCACATGCGAATGTAAGAAGTGAACCTTCAAACTCATGTTGCAACCTTGTAATTGAAATGCCTTCAACATGCGTTCCACGATACTTCTGTAGTTGGGATCCTTCACGTTACCAAGGAACCAACAACATCTTTAAAAGAATTCCAAGCTTCCTTCTCCTTCTCATTCATGGTCTGAGTGAAATGTGGATCTGTGGAAAGTTTCCGGATATCTGGGCCTACAAAGATCCCCTCTTTTAGCTTTGCATCACTTAATCCTGGGAACTTGGAGCATAAGTACTTAAAACATTCACCTTCTTTATTGAGAGACTTTACGAATTGTTTTATCAGCCCTAGCTTTATGTGTAGAGGAGGTAGCAGGATTTTGTCAGAAGGAACCAAACTTCTCCTAATTACATTTTTTTGGCCTGGCGACAGAGCTCCTCGTGATGGCCAGTCTTTGTTGTTCCAATGGGAATTTCTGTCTCGGCTATCCCATAAACATAAAAAACAAAGGAACTTGGTGTACCCTGATTGCTGACCTAAGAGCATAGTGAGTACTTTAAAGTCTCCACATATCAACCAGTTATGCTCATTATAATGAATTTGTTCGAGAACTAATGACAAATTTTCGTATGTTTCTTTTAAATGTACCGAATGGCCAACTGGAACTGAAGCATAAGTATTGCCATTGTGCAACAAAACAGCCTTTAGACTTCGCTTTGATGAGTCTATGAATAGACGACAATGAATCGGGTCATATTGTACACCAAATTGACTCATCAGACTGTCTTTGCAATAAACAAGATTCTCATCCAGAGCAAAGTGAGGAACAAAAACTGCTTCACGGTGTCGATACCATGAAAAAGAAGTGCCTGGCTGTAATAAATTTTTGTTTTTAAGACGGGAGCCAAGTAACTGAGCTGCATCTTTTGGAAGTCCAAGATCTCTCACTAAGTCGTTCAACTCCTGTTGAGAAATAAGCTCAGGTTCATCCTCTGAACTGCTTGCTTTGAACTCACTGTGTACTTCATCGCTCTCCGACATACAGGCTTCTCTATTAGCTTCCCTATCTATACTGTCCAAGTCACGAGGGGGCTGAGGAACTGTCAATCCAGGACCGTGTGGTACCGGACGACTAGCAGATTCCAGATTAGGGTATTTAATGAGCTTATGGTTTTTGTAATTATAGCCATTACTTGTCAAACATGACAAGTACAAAAGTAACAGTCATTAACGTGGTTTTTTTGCTCCCTCCACATCATTGGGATAGCAAATCCGAAAGATTGTAACTCTCCTTTGTACCATAAGCGAAGTTTTTCTACGCAGCTATGACATACTTTGTGAGGAGCCCACACTTTATCTTGATCTCCTATTCTCAAGCCAAAATATGCATAATATACATTTTTGACAAAACCTGTTATATTTCGTTGGTATTTCTTAACTGTGTACTCACCACAGATAAAACAGAAGTAGTCTGGACTGGTAACACAACGACGATGAGACATTTTGTCAAAATGCACTTTCAAACCTTAAAATACGTTCTTAATCACTTTGACACAACTAAGAGACCTCAGTGAATGTGTTCACTTCAGTTGATACTACTGAACTGAGAGAATGAACAGAAATTTAGCTCCAAGTTCCTGATACAACAAGTTCAATCTCGTTTAGCTTTAGACGGTGACTACTGAGACCAAACAAGTACGTTCCTGTCTGAACAGGTCGTGCCTAGACACCCTCAGGCCTACAACATCTACTGAGGGAGTCATTGCCTACACCACCTAGTGAAAGATGTGTGTTTATAAAAAGAGAAATCGTTTGGAAAAAAAACCTACTTCTTATCAAATTTATGTGTATAGCAGGTATATTATGTTCTATGGATTTGAAAAAATCTGTACGTGATAGAGAAAAACGGACTTCATTTTCGGTTTCAGAACACCAAAAAACATAAAGATTAGCTAAAATTATCAAATCAAATTTTTGGTTGTAGACCTGTGTAATTAAGTAAATGAAAAGTATTTTATAAGTATGATTACTCTTATAAAATAATCATACTTTCAGACGCATAAATAATAATTTAATTTTTTTTAAAATTATTATTTATATTTTTTATTTTATGAATTTGGTGGTTTATATTTATATATATGCACAGTAATAAATTAGTTGCACTTATTTTATTAATTTTATAATAGACCTATGTCGTCATTTCAAAATTTTGTAATAATATGTATTTTTAGTAAGAAATTTACTAACGTAATAAACAGCAATGAGCAGTTAGCACACAGCAACAATCAGCCAGACTGTTCTCTAACAGTTTAATCACAGTTTAGACTGTGATTAAATCACTGCTACTGTTCTCTGCTCATTTACTTCTCATTTACTGCTCAGAGCATTCACTGCTAAGATAGGAAAACAATCTTAAACTCACCATTAATTGTTGCTAACCTTCGGTCAAAAGGTCGTAGATTATTAGTTGCGCCGATTGGGTTCTTGCGCCTTGGCCACTTGTAATACTTTTAACAGCTGAGCCATCTTACGGGCGAAGTACTACTTGCACCACAGCGAACCGACATTATCACGTGGAAAATGTTCTTGACACCGTTCATATATTATTAGAATGGTTTGATCTTACCTAACATAACCTAACCTAATTTGTTTACGGGTTTTACAACACAGTATTTAATTAAAGAAGTAGATAGGTTTTAAAAGATGTAGAGAATTTAATCTTTGGAATTCCTATTAATTTATAAATAAACGTATGTTTGTTACTAGTTTCTTAATTTATAGCAGATTATTCTTCTGAATTGAAAGTATGTCTTCCAAATGGTTCCTTAAAAATCCCTATTCCTAGCGTCCGGTCCTTAGGCAAGGCCACCCGGAGCTGGATAAAGTCCAGTAATGTTTTGACGAACTAAGAGAAGGGGTCCCTGTGTTGCCGTGCCGAAGCCTGAATGAAACTGGGAGCATATTCAGTGTCTTTAATGGGGCCTACTGGGCAAAAGGAGGAACCCAGTCGTATTTACTTCTTATACCTTTAAACGGATCACTGAAGGAATGCACTAGTAGAAACCCGGTACTCGTGTGAATTATATGGCCAAGTCGGACGAAAAAACAAGAACTAAGGAATCAAGGGGAGTGTGGGCCCGAATCTAAAATCATGTCACTGGAGTGCGGGTCTGAGGTCGAATGCATTCCTCTTGACAAATTAAGCATTGACGATCTGTCATGCATGGAAGAGGACGTCTTGCTTAATTTGAAAAATAGTAACATCAGACAGGACAGTACTGGACAGGGAGCTGTATAAAGGTACAGCTTTCCCGTGGTCAACTACGAAAGAAAAGGACTGAAGAAACCCTGGCCAGAGGTAAGAAGGTTCTCTCCTAAAAGGAAAGGATTGGAAAGATAAGCATCATGCTAATGTTGCGCACCCAAATGAAGCTGGACCATCTTCTATAGTCCAGGAAGATTTGGTGCTGTGTCTGCGTGGTGGTCCCTCTTAGAACAAGGAGGCTACTTCTGACGGTTCATTGGAAACTGGTGTTAAAAAGTTGCGAACAAAGCTTACGCCGGAGGATGTTGGTGCTGCGAAGAAGGTGAATTTACATGTGGAGTATCTTACGATCTATCACGCAGGTAGGTCCACCAATGGGTTTCTGGAGAACACCAAAGGTCTTGGAGAGAATGGACGGTCTTGTACAGTCATAGAGGGTGCTTGTGGGTCCAACTAAGGTCCCTCACATGCGAGACCCTAAGGTTGAACAGGACGGATCTGCGGAGAGCGACGAAGTTTCTGACGGGTCACTGGACATTCCGCAGTCATTTACACAAAATGGATTTTCATATAACAAATCTTTTGTGTAGAAAATGTAGTACAACTGAGGAAATGCTCAATACATACTTTTTGACTGTCCAGCTTTGGGCAGGGGACGATTTGAATCCCTAGGCACTCTCTGGAGTGGGAGACAGGCGATAGAACAGGGAAACATTATCCAAAATATCTCGCGGTTCTCTAAAAACCTGAGGTTAGATTGGAAAGGTTTAACCTGTGGATGGAGGTGTACAATAAGCTACATAGCTGAGCGGCAAAACTTGGATCAATGGAAGTCTTGGCCCTCTAGTAATAAAAACAAAAATGTCTTCCAAATTACAGTACTGTTAAGTAGGTAATTTTGTACTGGAAAATATAATTAAAAAGATACATGTTACTATAGTTTGTTGTAACAAACCTAAATTTGTTCACTTTTAGTAACGGTAACTGAACTTCATACGTAACGGTAAGTTAAGTGGATGTTAACTACTACAATGATCGTACTTATTTTTTGTTCGAACTTGTTGAATGCAATGCAGTGATCAAAATAGTAACAATCATTTAAAATTCACATCAGTATTATTACATTATGTTATTCATACTGACACATTAGGACCGTTAGAAGGCTGGATCAAAGCTATACTATTTTTATGCCACCCACAAAGTTAAATGCGTGCGTTCGTCCATGGAGGGGTTCTGTCCATTATTAAGTTCACTTACTTATTTCAACAATCGCTAGTGAATTAATTTCTTGTAACGTAATGCCTAATGATATGAAACTCTAGCACCTGTGTAACTGACGTAATATTCAGAGTTCATTCCTCCACACAATTGCGTGATTAACAACAATTGTAAGAGTTTATACCCCGACCCGAGTTTACTTAATTTTAGTATGATCAGTAAAGAATCCCCAAATATACAAAAATCGGCTGTTATAATATCAGCTGATTGTAAAAAAATAAGAAACCCAATTAAAGTAATTATTGATTGCTCTGTTATAGATTTTTCAAAAATTCTTAAACAAAAGTACACGTGTTGAACTCGGGGAGTTACCGAGAGAGCTTTTGTTAACGATATCTTTACTGAATATATAATTAGTTTGAAGATAAGTTAAAAATATCTTGTTTTGTTTAAATAAATAAATACTTGATCCTAACATAGATATTATTAAGTGTAGTTATAGTAAAAAATCGGTTGTTTTATATAATTCGTAACGATCAGTTGCTTCATTCAACAGCGGGTAGGCTATAATAAGTTTTAGATTATGTTGTTAAAAACTAGCAGTATCAACAACAATTATTACAAGCGTTTATATTAATTTTGAATTATTATAAACGGTTACAAAGTGCACGTGTTTTTCAATTATAGAAAAATACTGAAACCAAAGTTCCACAATGACATGTACTGTTACCGAAAAGAAGGAAGAAAAAAAGAGACAGAAATAGAGAGACGAAATCTGTTTGTTCGTTTCCGTTTCATATTTCCGTTTAATTAAAAAGGTTCGGGACACTTTTTTTATATTCACTCCTCTCACGATAGCTAACATTAGAAGCTTCACTTCGAAAAAAAATACAAGTTTTAGACCATATCAAACAGAATGTTTTGATGGATAAATTATACCTTCTTTATTCCTTGTTCAAATTCGTAGCTCAGAAGCACCCCTGGATATAGTGTTTTGCTTTTCACTTTACAAAAGTAAAAGTTGTAAAAAAAGAGTATGTAATGTTGTTTAAAGGATTTTAAAAGATTAAAAAAGGACGAGTGACCCACGGGCTAGTATTAAAACAAATAATAACATAATTTGACCCCCTTTTTAAAAAGATTCGCTTTCCCTGATTTTGTAGCAGAATTATTAAGTATAATAAAATATGAAATTATTGATAACAAACTTTCGAGTTCCTTTTCTTCTCGTATAACCCTACAGAGAAAGCAAAGTGATTACCTTATTTTGAAATAAACAATTAGTAGTGTAAAAATTTGGGCTACGATGACAGTTTCAATAGACTTCCGTTTTGCATTACTCATGAGGGCTTGACCTAAACTTAGATATCCTAAATTGGAAAGTGAAGGCACGTTAAAGAATGAGCAGCCTAGACCTTGCCTATGCCATCTGAATGTCAAATTAGTAGGTCTACCCTGCCAAGTAGATCGGAGTCAAAGAGAAAATTATAATCACGGCGCACAGAAATATTTCACTCTGTTACACAAAGTATCGATTGTGTTTCTATTCCTATCGACCATAATTAAAAATCGGCCACTTTCCAAAGATGTATGTTACACTTCCAGAATAACTGCTAACGGTTTCATTTTTTGGAACTGCAAGTGTGCAGTGCTGTCAGATAATTTAGACTACCTTAAGTGTATTAATTTTATACAAATTATTTTATAGGGATTTTACTGGACATTTCTAGAAATTATGGGCGGATCCAGCCAGTTTAAAGGGGGCACTGACTGATCCAATTATAAACCCGGTAACTCATAATATCATATAAAATATTTCACGAGTCAACTTCCCTTTTACTCAGCACATAGAGTCTACTATTCGTACAGGCATAAATGGGGTAACTTTAGTTAAGATTTTTTAACCGGCTTCTGACATTGAAAAACGATTCTGCGCTAAAACTCACTATTTGTGGACAATTTTAACATAAAAGACACTTTTAACTGTCATAGATCGTATGCGCCTTCGCGGCATCACAAATCAGACAATGATTTGTATACTTTACAAAGCTAACTTATTGATCACAATCCCATTACAAATGCCACTTTTTGCATAACGTGCTTAAAACAATTTTAATATTTACTTAAAAGCCATTAAACTAGGTGTTAGTACACCTAGGTTTATTTTGGTGAGTCCCTGTCACATGGACTACACAAAGTTAAATAAAAAAGAAAATATAAATCAAAATTATAAAAGAAATAAATAAAAAAAATATTTTATAAACATTTGTTTAATAAGTTCATTATTTTAATTAATAATTCACTTCAATTAACGAAATCTAACTTCCTTTTTTTTGGGGGGGAATTCTTTTTTTTAACTAACAATTCTGCTTGGGACGATTTTGGTTTATTTCTCTGTTCACAGTCATGACCACACGTCCGCTCCTAACAAACGCCAGCGCGTACTTATTCCTTTTCGTACCTTTCTCTTCAACGGTAAGTTAAACTTTAACTTGCTCCGCTGTACGTGTGCATGCAGGATTCAAAGAACCCCAAGTTTAATACAAAAAGTTTATTATACCACTAATCGGCATTTTTAATTTACTTGATTAAGCAACAAATAATTCATATTATTTGAGATTATTTCTCCTTCAGAACTCTCGATCCGCCAATGTTGCAAATAGATTGTCCCGTAACTTACAGAGAGGAGAGTTTCAAATTATTTACAGATAAACGTAAGTTTTCAGTTCTGTGTGGCAGTAGTGGTGAACCTATGACCTTCGGGTAAGACTATGACTCACAAAGACTTTTTAATTAAATGACCTATGAGTTGATTTTCATAACTTATTTTTCATATCATAAAAGAGAGAACATACAATCAAAAACATTAAAACAAAGTATAAATATCGAATGTCAAATTTATAAATAATATTTCCAGTTGGGCGATTGCTGATTTTTTTTATCGTATCAACGTTTTATTCACGACAGTCGATCATAAACTGACACGTATCCGTTGTAGCCAATGTACCAGCTCACAGTGTTGAACTAATCTGCAGCCTTAGCATAGAAGGATTAAATAATTAAACTTTATTATTTTTTACATTAAATTTTCTCATCAACATAAGAATGTATATAAAATAACTTAATAAAAATTTCTTTTAAAATAATTAGATTCTATATATAAATATTTTTAGTTACACATGCCAAGCTGCCAGTTAATTCAACACTGCTAGTTGGTAAAAATAGTCCAGTCGTTGATGGTAAAAATACAGTATTACCTCCGAATTCTTTCGGATTACATCGACTTTTCATGAAAATTTGTAATTAAACTTTTACCCTAAAGTGCGCTTTTTGTTTTTATGGGATTAACAACTACACCTTGTGACAAAAAAAACTATGGATTTAAGCGCTTCATAGAATAAAATCGTATTTTGATATGTAGAATTAATATTGTTTCATATTCTGGAACTTATGATATGTTACAAAATTTCAATCTGCAGAAGCCTTATGAAAAAATTTATAAAAAAACATATATAGGGCCTATAGTTTTCATAATCATAAAATGTTTTAATGGTACATTTACTATAAATTAAAAACCCTTCACAGTTTCTAATGTAAATTATAATTAATTCGAATATTTCGTTCCTTAAAATTCGCCCCTTACTTTTAAAATTATATTTAATTAAAATTGAAAATTGAAATTATTAAATGAGTAAGGGGGAAAATAAGCATTTCATGTACAATATACTCGTACGTTTTATTTTGTAAAATCGTATATTGTAAAAATAGCACGCTTTATTATTGTGCCATGTGTCATCAAAAAAAACCATAATCACTGTCAACCTTGTCCTTTTGGTCAGTAATAGGAGGTACAATAAGTAATAAGTAGGCGATCTAGAGTCCATATTTTATAAAAATCAAAGTTGGCACGATTTCAGCAACTTTCCCCTATACATATGCAAGTAGAATCATGTGTTCACATGCATTACGAAGTATAATAGCATATTTAGATATCTTTTTTAGTTTTCGAATTATTTTGTAAAGAATCAAAAATTAAAAAAAAATTAAAAATGCTTTCAATTAAATCGAACTTTTTTTCAATACTAGGCATCCTAGACCGGGAAAACTCCTAGACAATGTTCTTAGTACTTAAGAACAGTAAATCGTAAATTTCAATTCATGTAATAAAGTCATTAGTTTTAGTATTGATTTTTTTCTAGAAAAAGTGAGTAAACAATCATGTTTTCGTCATAACTCCATTAGATTTTTATGTTACTGACTTCTATAGATGAACTTCATAAGAGTCAGTTCTATATATGATCTTATCATATGTTTACGATTAGATTAACGTCTGTTTGTATGACAGTGGATAGTTGGTGGTCTAGTGGATAGCGTACTAGGCTTTCACCCCGAGGACCCGGGTTCGATTCCCGGCGAGGGCTTGGCATTTTCATACGCTATACATCATCCCATCGTCTGCATTAGCCCAAGTGTGCACAACAGTCAGACGTTAAACACCAAAAAAAAAAAAAAAAAAAAAAAAAAAAAAAAAAAAAAAAAATGTATGTATGACTCATGACAGTCATAAGCTTAGTGCACATATCCGTTGCAACGTAAAATAAACAGGACTTATTAAGTCCAGTCATTGACGGTTTTCCACTCCGAATTCTTTCGGATAAGACTTTTCCGAAAGATTTGAAAGATTGGAAGATTTTCACGAATAACTCTTACAAAAATCTTACTTTTATCAAACAAATTGTTGTGGACAAAAATGAAGTTTATGATTAAAGTTTTTTTTTTACTTTCTGTAGATGCAATAGGAAGTAACTTGTAGTTACGGCTGGTTGAAGGTGACTTCTTGTCCGCTGAAAACTGAAGTCGAAGCATTCAGCGTTAAATAACGGAGAAACGGAAAATTTTTGGGGGGGGAAACATGTATAATACTTTTCAATTAAAAAGACCTTTAAAATGAGATTTCATAAGCCATTAGAATAAAAATTAAAGGAGTTGTAATGAAAATAAAATTATTTACTCGCTTTTTCGAAACAAATCAGCATTACAATAGCTTTAAGACAGGGATTGAAACCGAATGTTTTAGATTTACTATATTTAAGTACTAATAATGTGTTCTAAAAGTTTGGCCGGTCTAGAATGCCTAGTGTTCAGAAAAGTTTGATTTAAATTAATTTAAAAAAATATGTCTTTAAAATATTATTTTTTAAAAAATAATTTCAAAACTGAAGAAGATACCTAAATCTACCATTGCATTTAGGAATGCATGTGAACACATAAGTTAAGTATGTATAATTTTAATTGTAAGGGATGGTATTTAACAGTTGAAATATTGAATAAATTATAAATTAAATTATTAACTGTGAAGAGATAAATGTGCCATTAAAACATTTCAAGCTGTTAAGAAATATTTGTTTAATTTCTTAATAAGGGGTGGCTACTGAGGGTTGAAAAATTGCAATAAATCATAAATTATGTTATAAACAATGAAGGGATTTTAATTCATCATAATTTAAAACATTTTAAGATGCTGAAAAGAAGTCTTTTAAAATTTCGTCATAAGGGGTGCTTTCTAAGAATTGAAATGTTGTAACGTATAAATCATGTTCCGTAATGTAGAACGATATTTATTCTACATATTTCTACAATATTATACGAATATTTATTCGTATTTAAGAGTTCAAATACGATTTTAATCTTTGAAACTCTTAAACTTATAGTTTTTACACTTTTTGTCATGAGGTTGGTTTTCACCCCATAAAACAAATATCACACGTCAGAAACGTATAACTTTTTATCTAGAGGGTAAGATAAGCTTAATTACAAATTTTTGTAAAAACCTATACTATCCGGAAGAATTCGGAGAATATGCCGTATTTTTACCATCAACGACTGGACTAAAAGCTGAACAAGTCTGTGTTGTAGGTAGGGTGACAAATGATTGAACTCCAAAATGCTTGGTTCAGTTTAATGAAGTGTCTATGTACTGTTATTATCTTACGATGGCAAAGCAGGCGTGGGAGTATTTCAAAAGTTATTTGGTTAATACATTTCCAAAATTAAGTCAAATTGGCAAAATAGTTTTTGTGAAATTTCACTTAAATTTTTCATTAAACTAACGTCTGGGTTTTTACGATTTAAAGAGGCATTCAAGGAGTTAATTACCAATATGTCTTATTTGTAGTTAGTTAATTGTTAGCTTTAACAAGTGAAACAATTCTCGTTAATACATTTCGGGTTACCATCTTTAGAGTCAGTAACCACGGCAGGGGAGTGTCTTATCGACGAAATAGAAACGAATCTCCCAAAACTAACAACATTGAAAAAATCATGTAAACGTTTTGATAAGAGAAAATCAAACTTGATACACACTAATTGATTCTGGTAGTATTATGGTCGTTTACAGCTAACGTTTCTTCATCTGTTTCAATATTGAAACCACTGAAAATCTTAAATCATTCATAGTTTTATTTTGCATTTAAAAAAAAAATATACGTTTACTATTACATTAGATTAAATTAGAATCTAGAATAAGGGATTATAAAACATCAGGAAATGTGATCGACTATTGTGCAACTAAACCTCTTAAGTAGTCTACTAGTTCAGCAGATTAGTTCCATTAGTAAGTTCCAACAATGCATTAACTCATCCTGCTGGAGATAACTAGGGTCCTGGAAACCAAAAACCCTTAGCCTCCTGCTAGCAAGAGCGTCACAGTCATCAATTATGTGTTCGCAGTTTTCTCCTCTTTACTGCATGACCTACATACGGTTTCTCCGCGGTACATACATGACCTGTTCATGTGCACTCTGAGACCACAGTGTACAGTAATGAGCTCCATAGTTCCTGAGTTGTGTTCTACCCATTATATCTCCCTCACTCTTAAGTCCTTCATAAAGAACCTTTTTTAAGAGGCGCTTGCTATTTGAATGATCATGAAGGTTATCCCATCTTTTACCATAATAAGCGTTAAAAATTTGTTCAGTCCAGTGTTAGTATTCGTTATTTCAAACAAATTTAAAATATTAGTTTATCCAGTTTCAATTACTGATTACTGGGGTTAAACAGATTTTTTAAGTCCTGTAGTTATGAAGATAAGGTTGTCTTGAAATAAGGTTTTTTAAATATTTAAAATAAATACAAACAATAATTGAATCAATTTTTTTTACTTCACAAAACGATTTTGTAAACGATGTATTTTATAACTAATTACAAACAACATTACAGACTTATATTTTAACTAATTAATAATAAATAAATAATGTATAACAAAATATATTGAGTAATTTTTCAGTGAAATTCACTTGATAAATAAGTGATTTAAATCTTTCAAGAAAAAAGCGAACCCATGGATTGACATATCTTGAAAACGTTCTGTAAATAATCATTAATAAAATGATCTTGCAGAAAATTTATTGAACCAAAGAAAGTGAGTAAAAATATGTTTGGTTTCTTAAAATTTTGCGTGAAAATTAAAATCAGTGACCTTCATTTTTTTGTTAGACTTTTTATGTCTTTATCAAAAATAGTGAAAGTATCTGATACTCTAATTTTAACAGAATATTACCTGTCTGAATATAATTTTCTCTGTTTAATTATAACCTACCCCGATTAAAACCTTCTTTGATTGTTAATTACAACCTACCCTGATTAATACCTGATTATAACTTACTCTGATTGTTTAATCATAACCTTGATTAAATCCTGTCTGATTAACCCACTCAGACTGTTTAATTACAAAATACCCTGATTAAATCATGTATTATTATAAACTATTCTGATTGTTTAAACCTAACTGATTAAAACCTGTTTGATTATAATCTACCCTGTATGTTCAAGACAGGTGCGAAAGTAAAAAACTAGTTCGGAAACGTCTTGGCCAATCATTTTTGAGAATGATAGTCAAGTTTTTTCCATAAATATACAACTTTTTTGAAAATCTCACTGTCGTAATCAGCGTTAACTCACAATAACGTTAAATTTCCTTGTTTTTTCAAAGAAATTTAACAAATTTAAATGCTGATTTATACATATTTTAATGTTAAAAACTTTAGTGAATTTAGATTTTTGAAAAAAGTATGTAGGTCTACAATTATGCACACAATGTTTAAGTTATATTTCGACATAACTTCATTATGTTTATTTCATTACGCCGAATCGACATACGTTCATTTCCCACTGTAGTTTCAAAACAGTCAATTCCACAGAATTACATTATAAATAAATAAATAATTAATATAAATAAATAAATACAACAATTAAAGTCTGACATATTTAAAATAAATAAACAATTATTAAAAAGGCATATTATACACACATTTATGAAAATCGTTTGAAAGATCTTGCCGTATGAAGTTGTAGCCCAATTGTTGAAGACAACATGATTTGTTTGCTACTATGCACACGAAGACGATGCAATAAAGAAATTAAACTTAATTATTTATGTTAATTAATCTCCGTTGTGTGTGAGCTACTTATTTACGTGCCTAGCAGTTTAAACATTAAAATGTAACTGCAGTTAAACAATAACACAAGAGTGAAATCAGAATTGTTTCTTCAAATACCTACTAGTTCTCTAATTAACTCGATTTATCTGTTTAAATAATAAAGGTTTTGTCTGCGAATTCAAGTTTTTTTTTATTTACGGCTTAGTCTGTTCTGTATAGTCAGATCTATTCTGGAACACTAGCGCCCTAACAGATTTTAATTAATTGCGTAATTGTTTATACGAAATAGATAATTAATTACCCTAAGGTCTGGAGTTTTGTTTTCATTTTTTTTAACAGCGTAAATTTGATTTTAGATTAAGGATTTCACCTTTTGTTATTTTTAGTTGTATACCTTACTCTTAAGTGTATTTAGTAATAATGATTGTTACGTTAATGGTTAAATTTATTACTAAAATTTGTTTCAGAAATGTTTTTTTTTGTAAAATAGTTTCTTATGTTCTCGCAATAACAGCTAGCACCATAGCTCCTTATCGCTCTATTTTCGTAAAAGTTTTTTTGTTTTTGAAGAACAATTTACATTTTTATCATTACAAAATGTAATAAGTACATCTTATAAAATGGTTCGGGCATGGAAACGAGTGTAGTGCTCGATGTTACAACACAAAATTGTGAGGTTTTTAATTAGTAATAACGTTTTAACAAATAGTAGTTCAAAGAACAATAAACCCCGTAGTTATATTTTTAATTATTTGCAGCGTTCTGACGCTCTTTTTTCGCAAGTTTAACCAGTAACCGTAATATTTATGAAAAATGTTACTGGACCAAATTTACAATATTTCCGTTTTTCTTCCATGGAACGGTCAACATTCTTATAGGACAAGGCGTTCAGTATTACGTGAAATAATCAACAACTATAATCGTCAATCAGAAGTCGCCATCTTGAAACGATAGGGAATGGAAAAAATCTTACAACACGTCTTATACGAGGTACCTTTGTACCGAATTTCCAAACAATCGGTCAATGCAATTGGCCAAAAACGCGTAAAAACGCAAAAACCAAATGAAAATCAGAAAGCATCGTTTCGCTCGGTCGAATATCCATTACTCTTGACTGCCGTGTGTGGGGAAGTATGATGGGAGCACTTGAAAAAACAGGTTGTTGATAGGTAATAGCCTACATTTTGGATTGAAAAACCTCTGCTAGATTTGATGTTATCACACCTAAAACCGGTGTCCATTAGACAGCATAACGTAAGACAAATTAAACCAAAATATGAGAACTTTTATCTTCTAAAAACTCTTCCTTTTTCGATAAGATATCCTGTTGGAAAGGCGAGATATCCTCTACTCTGACGCCAGCGATAACCCTTCAGAAGTAATTCGTTTACATGATCATCGATATTTAGATTTTTGAAAGTATTACCTCTTAAGTACTTATAAATTTACAAAGTATTAAAGATTTTTGTTATATAAGAAGTGGAAACAAACCATTATTGCAAAACAAATATAATCACAACTAAGAAATCATAATTTTTTCAATTCGAAAACCTGGTACAGCTGCTTATAAAAAATATATTCGTTTTAACGCTTAGAATTTTAAATCAAATTCCGGATAAAACAAGGCAAATTCTGACTTTAAGTGAAGTCAACGAAAACGTGGTTATTAAATTTAGACGATGTACAATATTTATTAATATATAAAAATAATTTCGCTAGAAAATCTCAGACCAGCTATCAGTACATTATTTTTATAAAAATAATTCATGTTAAAAATAATTTCTTTATCAAAATATTTATTAATTGCCCCACAATTTTTTCATTTCTCTGAGCATTTTGTTGATAGTTTTCCTATATCTAACCTCGCTACAAGCATATTCCTATTCGGGATTACATTTTATTTTTTGTTTATATTATATTTTGTTTTACTACGTATTTTCTCTATTAAGTGTATCTTATTTTAGAAATGAGTATCTTGTAGTTAATATATTGTTTAAAAACATGTATTTTTTGTTTTAGTTTCAGTAAAATATTATCATTTGTCTATTAAAAAAAAACAATGTGTAAGGCTTACAAGGCATATAAAATAAATAAGGTCGACTACGAGTTCCCCGCAAAAACGTCTTTGCAAAAAAAAAAAAAATACTGACAGCCAGGAACTTATTTTTTTGTAGAATACTAATAATATACCAACATGAAGGCATTTCATATTATATTATTTGTCAGATATTTTACAGTCAAGAGAAATAATTGTATTCATTTATTTTCCCCGAATGTTATGTCTTGCACAACCCTAGTGTTTAGGTAATTATGTAACTGATAAAATAGTTGTTAGATTAAGTAGATCCTTTAGTTATTGTTTCTCATTGTGTAGTTTCCCTTCTTCATTGTGATTTTGCTACATTGTATTGAGTGCAAATATTATTTACTAAACCAACTTCAGGGTAATCGGAAAGTTTTGAAAATTTATTCACGTTACCGCCTATCTGTAAGCCCTGTACGCCAACCCGTGACCATTCAGACTTTTGCCATGCCCGTGGTAATGCTCGACCACGGGATAATGGACGACTTCGTAATTTACGTCTTTGGGTTTTGCTATTTTGAAGAGAATCAAAACTATCGATAAAACGATGGAGAGAACGCCGAGAGTGAGGGCTTTCCAAGCCTTGAGGGCGATCAGAGTAAGAGCAAGAGGAACCAAAGTGCTGATCTTGAACTTCAAAGCAAGGACAAAAGGCAGAGCTACTTTCTTCATGAATCCTCGACTTTCCTCTGCAACATAAGATCATAGTGACATTCGAAGCTGTGGTACAGCTATGAAGTAGCATACATTTAACCTCTATGGTACCTCTATATTACAATACCATTGTAATATATCGTGGCACTATTGACAGGCTTACCCTCCACTACAATAGAGCCTTTATAGTATAAAGCCACGAGACACTCATCAGTAACAAAATGAATTAAAATTATTAATCTAGAGTTACTAAACATGCTTGGTATAATGTACTTCGAATATGTAATCTGAAGCCATACCGAATATGCCTCGTATAAGTATTGCAGTAATAAATTACCACTACAATGTAATACTGTAACTACTTTTGCATGCTTTTATGGCTAACTCTAAAATGTAAAACGACCCGTGATAATGATGTATCAAACGGAGCTCCGGAAGTCCTGGAGACCTCACAGCGTAACTTACCCATGCATGCAGGGCTAAAATAGAATAAGCAGGATATCACCGGACAAAAAACCGTTTGGCCAAATGGAACGGAAACTCCATGGAAAGAGTCAAGAGAAAGATATAATTGATGGGAATTAGCAGAGCAAGTAACTGCAATCACCTTAATAAGGAACTGAGAAGTCACCCTAGTTAGAAGTGGAAGGAAGCTACCGACTTGGATCCTCTCCAAATCTTAGACGCTATGAAGAGACTAGAACTGGAGAAGGTTTTTTTTAACTAAGCTTCTCAGGAATATTGCAAAGGGTTAGATCCACAAAGATCGCATTTTGTTAGATATGGGAGTATAAGTAACTCTTGAAATTCATTCACTCATTATCGCATGCTTGCAGGCTTATACTTGAAACACTGGTTAAGAAAAAAAAAACGTTTTATGCAATTATAATTTTGTTTTTTTCTGGCCAATACTGAAAATTGTCTTGTATTCCTAAAAAGTTCCTATAGGACATAATTATAGGAACTTAGTGTTCAAACTAGAAGAAGGACACAAAGTATTTCAACTTTAGGTTACCTTCACTTTCTCGTAATCTGTCACCGTTATTTGAAATGTTCAGATTTTTTAAAAAATATTTTGATGGTTTTGAAAATATGTAAGATTTTATGTATCACACGGTACATACATAAAATAAACCACGTTTGCCAGACTAACTTAATCGCAGCCGCGAACCAAAATTTTCTGTCAATCGTACTTTCTAATTCTAATTCGCTTTACGGTGCTGTACCAAAACCGTTGGTTTTGAAAATAAGAAAGCACATTTGAAATTAGCAACAGTGTTTCAATTTAGAAAAAAACAATTCCCCATAACATTGTAACATGCTTTTTTATCTTATTATGAAGCTGATGCCACTTTGAAAAGTGAACAAGATTTTTGCCTATTTTGAGTAACTAACTAGTGTAACCGTTATATTATTTAAGATTTTTACCAAAACCGTAGTTACATTCTTTTTGGTTTTTTTACCAAAAGATACGTTGCAGCTATATCTACAAATATACACTATAACAGTGGACTTCAAACTATTATGAGGCGCAGAACCCCTTAATGGTTGTACATTTTTCAACGGAACCCTCAAGAAAAAATAATATCATATTACTACTTACGTTAATTTTAGAATGCTACAAAGGAAAATTAGTATAAAAGAAATGTTATTATTTCTTATTATGAAAGGTTTTATTTTTATAATGATCCCTCTTTACGCAGAAGACTGTTGAATTTTTAAACATAGATTTAACATGGATTTTAAACATAGGGTTCTTGACTACATAGAGCTTGACATAATAAAGAAATACTTGGGCAGGCCCCGCGGAACCCAGTTTGAATGCCTCTGCACTATAACAACCTGATGCTTTCCCATTATCGAGGAGCCACATTTTAGGTGGTGTATTCCTAGTTATCTTTTAGTGGGCAAAGTCCATCGCTGTGAATCATACTAATTAAACGAATTCAATGGTGCTGTAATTTAAGATACCATTCAAAAGCAAATTTGCACTTCGGGAATTGGTTTGAAAATCTCGTATACCTTTAGTAACTGTCGTTAGGTTTGTTTATTGCTGGTTGGAACAACTGACATCTACAACATATTGTAAACGCCAGCTAGACATGACCAAGAAACTGAGATTGGAATAATCAACTGAGGGACATTTCTGTGGACGTATTCGAAAACAGAACAAAATGACCGGCAGTGAAGGTACAAAATTGAAGGTACAATAGTGGAGGTTGACGAAAGAATGTTTACAAAGCGGAAAACATTTGCACTTTGTAAAGTGAGTGGATACTAAAGTGGAATGTTTATCCACGCGTGTTGTCACCGCAGTGGATATTTGGCGGGGTATGTCGTCAAACTCGAGAAGCATATAGTTATCGTACCGGATAGATCATTGCCAACTTTAACAACAGCAATTATAAATAATATAAAAACCAGGAACTACGACTTTGTGGTTTTATGTGCCCCCCCCCATAAAGGGAATGCTCCAACAATCCTTATGAATTGTCTAAACTTTCCTAGTTTCTCCATACTCTTGGTATTAAAATTTAAACTTCCCCCACAAAATTATTTTATTACAAAATTGCTTGTGACCAACAAAGAACATTAACTGATCCACTAACTAAAAAATTCACTAATTAAAATTTTACTAATTGAAAGATTCACTACCTAAAAGATTCACTAAATAATAGTTTCGCTAACTAGAAAATTAATTAACTAAAATATTAACTAACTAAAATATTTATAATTAAAATTTTACTAACTAAAAGGTTCACTAATTAAAAGATTCACCAAGTGCGTTACCTAAATCTTCATTCGAAGTATCAGTCAAAGGCACTTTCACTTCCTTGGGAATATGCTCCGACAGAACCGGAAAGGACTGAAGTTCTTCGGGGAATTTCAACTTAAGCTCGTGAGTCGATAGAAATGTGTCTAACCGATCCAGTATTATCTCATCTGCGGTCTTTTCCTTTTTATTATCTTGGGAAACATTTTCAGCCTTTATCTGCAAGTAGTAACTAAATACAAATAATAGACTAACAAAACAGATACTGTCTTGTTTTATTATTATTACTATGGTACTAGACTAGGTTGGTTCAATAGAGCAAGGCTAATTAAACGAGATTTCAAATTTAACAGCAAAATTCGTTTAACAGTTTCAAAATGGCAGCCATTCAAATTTAAAAAAAAAATCAAAACTTTCTTCTTACATTCTTTTGAAAATTCGATTTTACCACTATAATCAGCGTTAAAAATTCATAAATTAGCGTTTTTAATTTTTAAAATTCGATGGAATTAAAGAAATTTTATTTGATAGTGGTCTGAGTTCATCAGAACAACGCACCTGATCATACTGCATTGTCTTTCAAGGTATACGAATGTTAGACTTTCCGCCTTATTCGCATGGTTTACCATAACTTTATCTGTTCTCCAAAGTCAAATCTGCATTAAAAGAACATGATTTCAGACCGTTGAAGCTGTGAAAGAAAAAACAGCACGCGTTGAGCTGTGAAAGAGCTCACAGAAGAAGACTTCCAACACTGTTTTGAACAATCGAAAATTCGCTTGGAACGCTGTAGGGATAGAGAAGGGATGTACATTGAAGGAGATAACAACTAAATATGTAAAAATTTAAAATAAAATATTTTATAGTACTTGTTATTTAATAGCCACACCTCGTATACAGATTGATGATATATATATATATATATATATATATATATATATATATATATGTGTGTGTGTGTGTGTGTGTGTGTGTGTGTGTGTGTGTGTGTGTGTGTGTGTGTGTGTGTGTGTGTGTGTGTGTGTGTGTGTGTGTGTGTGTGTGTGTGTGTGTGTGTGTGTGTGTGTGTGTGTGTGTGTGTGTGTGTGTGTGTGTGTGTCTGTGTTCTTAGTATTACTGCAGTTTTTTGGTAGATTAAAAACAATCCTTTTTCTTGATTCTTGTGAATGCGTCTGTCTACTATTGAAAGATTATAACCCATCAATTGTTTAATGGAACTAACACTTGCCTGAGACGCAACTTCTTTGGGCAGAATCGATAGGTCTCGCGTAATCTGAATGTTGCCGATCCTGACTGAAGAACTCAGAAACGACAGTAACTTCGGTTTGACGCAAGAAAAGGAACCCTCGTTCAGACAGTCCGAGTAAATGCTCTGGAAGACGTCCACTACTGTCTTGTAGCTTGACCGAGGCGACTCCGACACATCCTGATCCTTTTCCTTAAAACAGAATTTATCCCTTAGTCAATAACACTTTAATAAAGGCTTCAACTACAGAGGGAAAGGTTTACTATAGTCGTAGAAATAATGTATTATAGTAGCGAGAATAATTATTAATAGTGAGCCCGTGCGACCTTTGGCGGTTAATGGGAAAAAGAAATTATTAACATACAACAGTACACAGCAAGAAGTTGTTAGTTATTTTAAAGCAATGTTATTCATTATATGTAAGTTGTTTAATACAATAAGCCTTATTTTGTTCTACTTTCTTATTTAAAACTATAACCTATGCCTGAATTAATGACTGAATTCTAAAATTGTATCTTACTGACATTAAACCTACTATAATCGGATTTCACAATATATACCTAAATTAGGCTACAGTATTTACTGCTTACTAGAAGCAGAGTATTTTATTTAATAACATTTACCTATTAGAACTGGCCTACAATGTCTTACAAATTCTACTTTCAAAATTGATTCGTTCAATAATTACTCAAGTCTTGGATACTGTAATAACTTAAATATTACTTTCAACAATGTTTTTTTAGCAATCAGCTATTTTAGTACATAATCTATTATTTCTGTCACCTATACCTGCACTGTGCTGTACTCTCACGGGGAAATTTTATATTCTTCCTGGAATTTTGTTTACAAATTGTTATCGGTTTTAAGTCGGTTTTATTTTATTATAGACTTAAATTGGTAACTTATGTGGCATAACAATTCTCTGGTGTTCTAACCATCCTGTAGGTACCCCATATACGTAGTTTCAAAAAGGCAGATCCTTATTTTTGGTACAAAACCAATCGGAATGCTTAGTGTATTAGTATGTGAAAGGTAATAACGAAAAGGTAAACTGTAATTATGATTAATGTTTTTCACAGTAATGTTAACTTTTGGGTCAATACATGCCACTTTTTTAAACAAGTAAGGAATGACTTCAGAAATGCGAAACATTATCCTTATAAATAAATACTTGTAACGAAAATTGTAAATAATCGCTACACTCGGCTAACTCGCTAACGTGATAGAAACAAATTTTCAAAATTACCTTCTTTATCTTACACTTTTTGTAAAATTTCGAATTCATCATAATAACCATCATTTAAACCTGCTTATATTAAATTTTAAATTCAATTGGAAATACGAAAATTAACCCTGACCGACGCCAATTATTTAATTTCTTACTCAAACGACTTAATTAAGTCGTTTCTTACTCAAACGACTTCGAAAATTGAAAATGATAATTTATGCAGTATTTAACGTTCATTGCGATTGTGAAATCTGATTTTCAAAAGTGTTTAAGACAAAATATTTCTAAATTCTTAAAGAATTGAAATTACCTCCATTTTGAAACTGAAATCAGTCAAAAATTGTTAACGTAAGCGTGTTGAACACACACACACACACACACACACACACACACACACACACATCCACACTGTATATATATATTTATTTTATTTATTGTTATATATATATATATATATATATATATATATATATATATATATATATAATATGCATTTGTCACTATTATATCGTAACTGTTTAAGTATTGAGTGAATAATTCTAGCACGTTTACATAAATTTTAAACAAAGAAAGGTTATTCGCAGTAAAAAATATATAACCCACTTTGTAACAACGTGTACTTAGCCTACTCTGTTAAAAATTAAGTTTTTTAGGGGATTTCTATTGAAAAAAAAATGGTAAAATGAAATCCACACCCGTGATTTTCAAATAAGCTCCGTTCCTGAATTCTAGAGTAGTTTTTGATGAGGTACTTAAAATTTTGAGTATTTTATGTGAGTATAATTTTGTGTGTGTGTGTGTGTGTGCGTGCGCGCGTTGTGTGTGTGTGTGCGCGCACGCGCGCGTGTGTCGGTAACACTTCGCAATTTTTGTTCGATTTCATTCAAATTTTGACATAGAAATCGATTTTTGTAATAGCTACACAAGTTTGTTATCTAGCAAAATCCGTTCAACAGTTTCAAAATGGGAGCGTTTCCAAGTCTTAAAAATGTGGGTAACTTTTTTATTCTACTCTTCTTGAAAATTCGATATAATCATCGTTATGAACGTTTAAATATAAATAAATTAGCGTTTACAAATTTTAAATTCATTTATAAATACGAAAATGAAAATAATGAATGAAACTGCGATCACGGTTTTTTCGTATAATACAGAAGTTTAAGTTTTCAGCAAAATCTATTTAACAGTTTCAAAATAACGGACGTTCCAAATTTTTTAAAAGTCACAATTTCTTTCCGAAAATTTAGGCTTATGTAAGCTTAAGACTAAGGACTATTGGAGACTATTTAGTCAGTATTCCAGCAAATGTTTAACTGTAATATTAACATGGAAGAAAAAGGTTACTATTACCGATATAAGATTTACCGGTATAAAAGGCGTGATATCGATATAAGAGACGTTTTTTTAAAAGAAAATATTTACTTTTCTGTATGTAATAGTGAAAATATTTCTTCACTGACTTAAAAAATTACTCACCGATATTTTTTGAAAATCTATAATTGTATGGGTCAAGATAGCAAAAGATGCTTGGTTTGTGTTAAATCGATACACGCATGGCGTTTCTTGTGAAATTCAAACGTTGCCTCAGTGAATATTGTCAACTATATAGTTAAATTAAAAATATTTAATTAGAAATTTTAAAATTCGGCTTCGAGGTGTGTCCCACTTTCTTCAGTCCACCTGTTAAATATTTCAGATTTCTGCAAGCCATATTCATTGCATATAGACAAATAAATATTTATTTAAGTTAATATAGATAAATTATAATTTTTATCAATTAACTAGACAAATCTACATTCAACACGAAACCGTGTCAGCTAAGGTGAGCCCAAGTTATTTTTTTAACTGACATTTTTTTCTTGTTTTCATATACATTATATCTCGAGTCAACATCGCTTTTTCTCAGCACATACGTACAGGCATAAATGATGTATCTTTAGAAATATTTTTTAACCAGCTTCTGACATTGCAAAACGCTTTTACGCTAAAATTTACTGTTTGTGGAAAGTTTTAATATAAAAATCTTTTAACTGTCATAGGCAAAACGGCTTCTTGGATGCGCGTGCGGGGCATCACAAATCTGACAATATTTTGTATATTTTACTAAGCTAACTTATTAATCACGAATAGACAATGCCATTAAAAATACCTCTTTTTTGCTTAAAGCGTTTAGAACAATTTCAGTATTTACTGAAAAGTCATTAAACTTATAGGTTATGTGGCCCTACTGACAGTACTCTATCCCTGCTCGTCGTACAAGCCGGGACAAGCATTTAGAATACCAAATACAGGTTTTGGACACTGTTTTCACACAAATATGTTTGTGATTTCTTCTTCCATTGTGCATTTCATCTTATGTTAATACGAAGTATTATTGTGCATTTGACATCCTAAAATACGAAGTATAATAAAAATGTCAAACTACAGTTAGTGGTTATCAAGTATTCCTTTTCAATTGACTAGAAGACTAGAAGACCTATTAACTAAATAGTAGGTAACTAACACAGTTAAATAACTGTGTTGCTAAAACTATAAACTAGTCACAGGGACAAACACATCAAAGAGCAGGATTGTATTTACCAAATTCCGTCTTTACTCAAGGACAGTTGTATGTAGCCTCTTCAAGTGTAACTAAATCAAATAACATGTCTGTATCTATTAAAGAAAATGAAATACTTATTCAAAAGGCTGTGTTTACTTAAAATTCTCATAGTACGGAATTTCTCACGGGTCCCCAGGTTTGTTTACAAATGCTCAAGTAAAACTGAGACAGGGATCGACTTAAAACAGAGGAATAGTCGTAGTACACAGGACCATCAGCCTAAGTAGGCCCGGGCCTAGGGATGTAAAAATTTTGGGCAAAAAGTAAGGACACGCCAAAAATTAAAAAAAAACGAGTTGTAAGAAAATTTAAAAAAGTTATGCAAAAAAATTAGTAGAAGTAGTAAGAAGTTGTATTTAACAATGACAAAAAAGTAGAAGAGGGTAAGTAAAGTCAGGCCTAAATTGTAAAATTGTAAGTTGTAAGTCTCAACAACTTAATGTTTTATTGTAAAGTTAATTAGACACTGACTTGAATAAATGTTCCCCGCAGGGAGGGTGCAGATTAGCTGCACATATTGAGAGGATTTAGACATCCATCGCGGTACCCGAATCTAACACAGTTACACTTGCAACACTACATTTACGACTTTAATACTTTACACTCACTCTTACATTTAAGGAGGCTGTAATAGCCTCAATGTGAAACGTTTAGAAAAACGAAAATAATGTATAATAAAAGTGTAATTTTCATTAATCTTCTCAGAATGATCTCCAATAGATTACTAAACAAATATTTGATTTCTTCTATAACCGCAAAACAAAACCCAACTGGTTTAAGGAAGTTGAGAAAGACTTGATGGAATTTAGAATTGCAGAAGGTTTTTTGCTTCATGTAACGGCTAAGAAAATTACCAGAGGTGACAGTGTAAGGTTCCAAGATAAATCTACACCAACATCAAAACCCCTCATCTCGGAGGAAGAGAGAAGGAAGAGATCCGACAGAATGAAGCGATACTGAGAGTTGAGGAGGGACAACTTATGAATCACTTGACTGATTCCACGTACCCCAAAAAGGGCGGAACGTGCATAAGAAAACAAATGTAATTTGGTTAATAAAATTAGTTTTTCTAAAATAAAAATTATCGTACCCAAGACAGTTTTTATTTGCTTATCGTAAAACTCTATTGTTTAACACAAAAATGTTGATTTTCAAAATATCGCTACTGCGTCATTTTTGAATCCACCATGTTTGTCTTATTATATTAACGGAAACGTATATATTCTAGAAAAAGATATCAGATATTGACCGCACCATATTAATATTTACCGGAAAGTAAATTCTTAAAAAATTCCTTAAATCATAAAAAATAGTAATACCAGATTTACTAACCTGATCGAATAGTTGAACGTCTATTTGTCCTTGAGAACATCTAAAACTTGAAAGGAATATTGAAAGGAAAATCAACTCAGCCACTACTTTCGGATTCATGGTGACTTTAATGACTGATAACCTACGTGTGTATTACCAGTTAAATAACAAATCGTTTATAACCCTCCTTCTTCCTTCCTCTTTCCCTCCCCTCTCGAACACCACAAACCTCCTTTAACAATGATTGAGGTGCGAAAAACGGAAGTATCGTCTTTAAACGAAAGCTCTGTTCAGCGTCGGAGGCTACGATCTGTGCAAGCTAATGGGATTGTTTGGTGACCTGTTTCGCCTGATTTAAATTCAACGCGGAATAATCACGTTGTTTATTCCGTTTCATATTTGCACGTCAGCACGCGTCCACGTGCGAGTCAGGTGTTCCTTTTCTCATTGACTTTCCAAGTTCTTTAAAACTACTGACTTTCTACAGAATTTAAAATGACGGTTACCAGATCAAACAATGAACTCTCTATTAGGCCTTTAGTAACAGTTCTTAAGCAAAATTTGTCGATTATTAACAACATAATAATACAAAAACAATTGAATAACAACAAACTTTATACATAATACTCAGTGAATAATTACTATTACAATTGTGATACTGAACATACTTAATGTCCCAGAGCTAAACTTAGTAATAAAGAATTGTAGTTATATTTTTAAATTTTATGAGTAGGCCTGTACGATATTTTGTAAAAATAAATAAATATTTAAATAAGCGTGTGTATAAATTTATTCCTTGTATGAATTTGTATCTGTATACTTTTTCTCTCAAGTTCTGGTTATACTTTTATATTTTATTCTGTATATATCTATAAGTTTGTGTTTTTGTATGTAGGTTTATGTATAACGTATACTTCCTTGCGGAGGCAGACGACTGATATACACCATTTTATCTATGCAAGAACTGGTCTACATTTCATCTATGCAATAACTGACTTATGTCATTTCATCTATGCAATATCTGGCATACGTCATTTCATCTGTACGACAAACGACATTTCACCTATGCAACAACTGGCATAAGTCATTTTATCTACATGACAAACGATATTTAACCTATGCAACAATTGGTATACGTCATTTCATTTATATGACAAACGACATTTTGCTTATGCAATAACTGACATACGTCATTTCATCTATGCAACAACTGGTATTCTACGTTTCATATGCCCCACAGGGGGCTACAGACTAGCTGCAACTATTGAGAGAATTTAGACGTCCCTCGCGGTACCCGAGTCTAACACACATTTATACTTACAACACTACATTTACGACTTTAACTCTTTACACTCACACTTATATTTAGGGAGGCGATAATAGCCCCCTAATGTGCTTTTTGCCTTAAAATAAAAAAAATCTATGTTTCATCAAATGACATACAAACATATTTATGAATTACAATTGACAATTTATATATACAATTGACGACGAATTTATTAGAGTGATTTAACTTTTTTACGTCACCGCCCATATTATATCTGAAACAACAAAATATTACAAAGTAAAATTAAGACAGCAAGTGTTTTAATATTCGAGAAGAGCACCACGATTAGTATGGCTGACAATTATCTTGTAGGTAATTCTTTTATATTGGTCTTTTGTTCGACGTCGCAATTTGACTTTCTGCAGCTAACTCCAGCATCATCTATGGCTGTCTTATGTTTCTCTATAACTCCTATTATAAGGGTGTATAGTGATAAATAGAGTATTCAACCATCACTTAAAATCTGCGATGCCATGCTTCAGATAGGTCCATTTTT
The DNA here is from genome assembly GCA_022606455.1 of Callitettix versicolor. Lineage (NCBI taxonomy): Eukaryota > Metazoa > Arthropoda > Insecta > Hemiptera > Cercopidae > Callitettix > Callitettix versicolor. The sequence goes on from CM040182.1 coordinate 52,105,554, forward strand.
GATATCTACATAGAATTGACTCCACAGTATAGGTAAATCCTTGGGAACATATCTCCTGCTACCACGAGCATGTTCGTTGCATAACAACAGTTACCATTTATTTTTAAAATTTCTTATTTTATGCTGACATAGCTGCCAATCTATGTAGAACAGTGACTGTGTGTGTGTGTGTGTGTGTGTGTGTGTGTGTGTGTGTGTGTGTGTGTGTGTGTGTGTGTGTGTGTGTGTGTGTGTGTGTGTGTGTGTGTGTGTGTGTGTGTGTGTTTTAAGTAGATGAATTATTATGAGGTAGAGGTGCAGTGGAATCGCTACACAAATGTCTCAGTGTAGTGTGCCTTCCACTAATGTAAGTGACATCAAGATATTCCAGAATACCAATAAGTTCTTCTGAGACTGCGTTGTACGGTTCTTCGTATCCTATATTTATATCAAGTACATTACCTGATATAAATATAAAAGTAGACTAATAGTACAAAGAGGAGTAGACCTCGCAGTATACTGCATTAATATACAGATCGCTCTACGACAGTGCTCGTAATTTTTTCCGCCAAGTTTACCAGTAACCGTAACATTTACAAAAATATTACTTCACCAATTTAATTGGAAATTTCATGCTCTTTCTCCATGAAGCGGTCAAAAGTATGACGTTTTGTCGTCCATCCATTTTTACAGGAAATAGCCAGTAACTATACTCTCAACGTTGAATCAGAGACTGCCCTATTGAAGAGGAAGTGAATGGAAAAAATTGTACGCAAACGTCTTTCGGGCTTTATACAAGGTACCTTCGTAACGAATTTCAAAACAATCAGTCGAATTTGGCCAAAACTGCAACGAATAAACAGTCGTACAAACCAAATGACGGACGGTCGAGTTGAAACAGAGACCTTGATTCACTTGGTCAGTTAAATAAGCAAGTATAAAAAGTTCGTGGTAACCATCTTAAATAGTCCGTCATCTTGATCATCGTTCATCAATTGAAAACTCTGTTATGTGAAAAACTCTGAAAGCTCTGTATACACTCTGCTTGAGATGGAAGAAGCCTAGTACTTGTTGCTTGTTGAGAAAGTGCATATGCTATTAGCTATGATAAATGTCACATATAATTGTCTAAGGTTTTTTTTTGCTATTTTAAAGCGAAAAGCACAATGAGGCTATTATTGCCTCCCTAAATGTAAGTGTGAATGTAAAGTGTTAAAATCGTAAGTGTATTGTTGTAAGTGTAAGTATGTGTTAGACTCAGGTACCGCGAGGGACGTCTAAATCCTCTCAATAAGTTCAGCTAGTCTACACCCCCCTGCGGGTTGTCTGATGTTGTAGAGGTATGTTATGTTCTTGGTAATAATTCTAAATTTCTGTAAGTACTTTTACATGCATAGTTTCTTCTTTTTAGGTTATTAAACAGTTTGCAAATATGAATCAATTACCATTAATAGCAATTGCGCCAAAATTAGTAGAAACATTTTAAAGTTCCTTCCACGAGCAGACGATGCATCCTTCCATTGTGCTATCCCAAATGTCGCATGTTTCCAACTGTTGCTGGAAACGTTATTATGTTTTAGTCGGATCCTGCTAGATTAAAATGCAGAAAAAAGTCTTTCTTTTCTTTTTGTAGAATTATATTCGCTATCAATTTCAACTAATTCAGCTAGTAATGTCGGATTTTTTGAAAGTTCTGCTTGTACGTTGTCGGTTAATTGTACGTGCTAGAGTTAGCCGTTCAGGTAACTGCAACAGAATCCCATCATCTACACGATCCACATTTTCTCTACCAATCATGAATGAATGAATGAATTTGTAGGGTTACTATTGCATTGCAACTTTTGTAGATCTTTTGTAGGAACAATAGTGCCCCTTTTCTATGTTCCTGCCGGCGGAGGCAGCTGACGTGAGCAGCTGATGGGCTTAGCGACCTCACCATACCTCTAGCTCATTCTACTCTCACTCATTTACTCAACATACACACAACACACAACACACAACACACACAAACACACTCTCTTACACAAACACTTACACACCCGCAGGGGGTGCAGACTAGCTGCACCTAGTGAGAGGACCTAGACGAACCTCTCGGCACCCGAGTCTAACACACACTTACACTTACAGCACTACACTTATGATTTAAACACTTTTTACACACATGTACATTTAGGGATTTGCTGTACTTGTTCCGTTATGTCTGGGAGTGGCGATACTGCTTGGTTTCCTTTGGCGGGGCCAAGTATGTGGAACCTGATGTGTGCCTAGCACTGCCGAGGACCTCAATGGGACAGGTTCTGGAACCGAGCAGCCTATAGGCGCTTGGCAAACACATGAATGTTGAGTTATGGGTGTCGGAGCCCATAGCTGGGTCTATCAAAACAAATGGTTGCATTCTGTGAGTACATAGAGGGCGGCTGACAGTGGTACTTGGGTTTGGGGAACCGTAACTTTGTACCGGAACCCATTCCTAATGATTCTGTAGTGCTTGACTGGATTTTGGAGGTCCCCCCAATTTATTGGGGATTCTCGCTTTAGTTCGAGTATCCTGGGCTGCTGGTGACGTTTGAGTGCACCCTGTACCATTTCTTCGAGATATCAACATTCGTGGAATCGCTCGGCAACTAAACAATGGACAATAAACCTAAAATAAACGCCAAAACGTCGTTAAAGAGGCCTCGTTCGACTATATCGGGTAGGTCTGTTGATACTAGTGGGAGTTGTGACAATCTGGAGGAGAAGGAGATGGGTGCTGTACCTCTTCAGCTCCCATCCCCTAGATTCTTGATATTTAAAAACTCTGAGGAAGGTTCCGACCTGGCTAAGGTGTCGCCCTTCCTCATAAACAAAGCAATTGTGGGTAGAGCAGGTCCCGTACCTTCTATAAAGAAGTTAAAAAACGGAACGCTGCTAGTACAGACCAGTAGCGACAAGCAAAGTCTGTTTTTTCACTTCGTTTTTTGAAAAAAATCAAGGTTTCTGTGGAGCCCCAAAGATCTACTCCACGTAGACATAGAAGAAATTAAGTCTGAGCTAGCTAGTGAGTCGGTTATTGATGTTTTTCGCATAATGCGAAACGAGAACGGCTGTAAGGTACCTACTTCTTCACTAATTCTGACTTTTGGCAAACCTAGTATCCCGGACTACATTTTTGCTGGATATCAACGGCTTTTGTGTTCGTCCTTACGTGCCAAACCCAAGGCGATGCTTCAAGTGCCAAAGTCCCAAGGCTTTGGACACGTGAGTTCTACATGCAGGAAGCCTGAGGTATGTGGGTTGCAGTGGCCATGGTAGTGAGAGTTGCACAGATGACCCAAAGTGTCCCAATTGTGGTGGGTACCATCAGGCTCGTTTCTTCAACTGTCAAAAGTTTAAGGACGAGAAAGCAATTTTAACTATTATGGCACAGGATAAAGTGTCATTTTCTGAAGCTAAGAAAGCGTTCAAAAGTTCCAGAATCGTTGAGGGCAAATCGTTTGCTTCGGTCGCCTCTAGCAGCAAGAAAACATGCTCAAATTGTGAAGAACTGACCAAAACCGTCAAAGCATTATCCGAACAAGTAGCTCAGCTATTAACTTTAATTTCTACGAGTACCACTCCTATAGCCAACATATCAAAATTGTCTGGTATTCAATCGTCTGATTGCGCTACTAAAGAAGTGAAACCCATCCGCAATGGAAAACCAACTATAAAATTGCTGCCAAAGACAGCAAAATCTGTACCTCCGATCTTAAATCCAACTACTTCCGACCAGGGATTGTGTACCAAGCCACATGGTCGGAAAGGAAATAGTAAAAAAGTCCCTGTTGATCTGAAGTACTTTTTGAAAAAAACAAATACGTGCCCAGCTGTTGTTGGCGAGGAAAACACCACCAAGATTAAAAGTAATAAAATTAAAAATTCTAAGGGAGCATCTTTGAAAGTGCTTCCTTTAAACTATAAACACTCTTCGGAGTCAGACATCAGCTATCACAGTAGTGATTCGATGTCCTTGGACTCCGATAAATCCAACAACGATATAAATGACAAATCCAAGGTAAACCCTACAATATATTAGTCATTTATTCATATATCAATGCCTGCAAATTCAATCAACCATAACGTGATACAATGGAATATAAATGGGCTACGAAACCATATTGAAGATTTGAAAGTTCTTGTGAGAGATATGTCACCTTTAGTAATGTGTTTTCAAGAGACGTATCTACACGAATCTCACTCGTTTAGTTTTAGGGGTTATTCCATTTTCAGGAAAGATTTCATCACGGAGGAAAAAAGCGAAAGGTGGCGTAGCCATTCTAGCTCATAACTCTATCGAATCCGTCCCTGTTAATTACACCTTTACAAGTTGTTGCCATACAGACAACCGTCCCATTCAAACTTACCATCTGCTGCCTTTACTTGCCGCCGAGTTCCGATTTTGCAAATAATGAATTGTATGATTTAATATCCCAGTTGCCACCACCAATTTTACTTACAGGTGATTTTAATGGTCATCATACCTCCTGGGGCTCGTTATCGTGTAACTCTAGGGGAAGACGAATTGAAGCAATCAGGTCTAACTTGGATTTGTGCGTTCTAAATGACGGTTCCCCTACTCATTTATCAGCATCTTCTGGCGGGTGGACTGTTGTAGATTTGACATTTTGTAGTCCGCGTCTGGCAACAAAGTTTGAATAGTCGGTACTGTCTGACCTATATGGCAGCGATCATACTCCCATTAATATTTCTTTTTGCAACTTCTCCCAAGTGAATGAACGCCTGCCGCGTTGGATTCTAAAAAAAGCGAATTGGGAGGAATTCGCAAACAGATTTGTGTCACCAGACATTGATAATAATAGCTGTATAAATACCATAGTGGATAACTTCACAAAAAACATTTTACGTGCAGCAGAGGAAACTATTCCTAAAACCTCCACACATCCACCACGTCCTTGGTGGAACGAGAAATGTAAGGTAGCAATTCGTGAACGTAGAAGAGCTCTGAGGAGATTCAACAAAAGCCCAACGGATGACAATCTTGAACAGTATAAAATTCTACCAGCCAAGTAGAAAAGACTCTTGGACCCAATATATAGGAACAATATCTAGGACAACGCCTACATCTGTTGTTTGGAAAAAACTTCGTTCTGTTTCAGGCCCTTTACCATCCACTCACTTAATGGGTCTTAAACAAAACAATGAAAAATTAATTTCAAATTGCTATGATGTCACGAATATTTTGGGGTCTTCTTTTGCAAGATATTCTGCTAACACTGCCTATAACAATGCCTTCTGTAAATACAAAATTGCAGCAGAAGCAATGCCGTTCACCGTCGTTGCATCTTTAGATTGTCCTTTGAATAGTTTGTTTACTTTGCAGGAGCTGGAATCTGCACTGTCATCCACCACAGATTCAGCTTCAGGTCCCGATAACCTTGTATACTCCATGATTAAAAATCTTCCAACATCAGGCAGGCTTTCACTTCTTGCCATATACAATCGAATATTCGTAGAGCATACTTTTCCTAATGCTTGGTTGGAAGCTGTATTAATTCCTCTTCTTAAACAAGGCAAAGATAAAACTGAACCAAGTAGCTATCGTCCTATTTCCCTTACCAGCGTTCTTTGCAAACTGGTAGAGAAAATGGTAAATCGTCTTCTCGTTTGGTACTTTGAAACAAACAACCTACTATCGGCGATGATAACCCTAACGGTTTCTCTCCGGAAAAAAAAACAAACAAACAACCTACTATCCAAAGATCAGTGCGAATTCAGACAGGGACGATCTTCTGTGGATCAATTAGTTTTATTAGAGTCTGCAATCCAAAATGCTTTTCTCTTGCGTCGTACGCTTGTGGCTGTTTTCTTCGACCTATAGAAAGCATATGCCATGGCGTGGAGAAGAGGAATTCTCAATACCTTAAAATCATGGGGAATACAAGCAGAATTCTTGCCTTCATTAATAATTTTCTTTCTGATAGGCATTTCAGGGTGCGACTTGGAGCCACTATGTCGGATCGTTTTCAATTAGAGAATGGTGTTCCACAGGGGAGTGTACTTAGTGTAACCCTGTTTGCAGTTGCAATAAATAGCATAACCTCTAATGTACAGTCCCCTGTCCGATGTTCGCTATTTGTAGACGATTTTGCTATATACGTGAGCACTAGAAACATAGTAACAGCTGAAAGATCCCTTCAATTGGTAATAAATAGATTGCAGTAGTGGACGAGGTCTACAGGCTTTAAATTTTCTGCTGCCAAAACTCAATGCATTGCCTTCAGTCGCCGTCGACATATTCAGTCACCTTCGATATATCTGGATGGCATAAAGCTTCGGACTACTCCATCTGTTCGATTTCTGGGCCTAATATTCGACGAAAGATTATCGTGGAACCTTCACCTACGCGATTTAAAAGCCCGGTGTAACAAAATTCTTGATATGTTGAAGGTTCTTAGTGGCTCTCGATGGGGCGCTGATAGGACGTGCGATGGGGCTGATGTTTTATCGTGCGGTCATTCGTTCTCGAATTGATTACGGCAGCATTGTTTATTCATCAGCGCGACCTTCCGCATTAAAGACACTTGATCCTGTCCATCATTCTGCAATCCGTCTTGCGTCTGGTGCTTTTCGTTCTAGTCCCGTTGTGAGTATGCTTGCGGAAGTTGGTGAACCTTCACTCTCGCAACGGAGACAGCAGTTGCAAGTAAGTTACATAAGCAATTTATCATGTAAGCCATGGCACCCTGCTTACAATATTGTTTTCAATAATCAGTTGCTCCGACAATATGAATCTCGTCCGCATGCTACTGCTCCGCTTGGCATTAGGTCTTCCCGTGTTTTTGACAACTTGGGTATCGAGCTGCCCTCCGTGTTTGAGAGGACTCAATGTTTTATTCCTCCATGGTGTATCTCTATGCCAACTTTTCCAAAACATAACACCCTCGATATTGTATATCGCCAGAAGTTTCACCATGTTATTCAATGCTACCTATTCTGTGAAATTATTTTTACCGATGGTTCAAAACTGGAGAACAACTTCGGTTGTGCCTTTTACAGAACAGGCCAAACCAAGAAATATGGATTACCCTCAGTCTGTAGTGTCTTTACTGCCGAATTATTCGCCATCCTTAAAGCTCTGAACTCCACCGTTGAATCTGATTTTGTGCATTATCTAGTGTGTTCCGATTCTAAAAGTGCACTGCAGGCTATACAAGACATGTATTCAATAAACCCTCTGGTTCAAGATATCTTGTACTCCATCTATAGGCTTGAACTACGAGGTGTAAAAACAACATTTTGCTGGGTACCTGGTCACAGTGGTATAATTGGGAACACTAGAGCGGATATTGCGGCAAAGGAAGCTACTCTGCTGCCGCCAAGCACGCAACGTGTTATTTGTTCAGATTTTAATTGACAAGCGAAACATCTTCTGCATTCGCTTTGGAAAAATGAATGGGTATCTTTGGGCAATAACAAATTGGGGGTAATCAAGAATACTGTTCGTCCTTGGAGGTCATATATATATATATATATATATATATATATATATATATATATATATATATATTTTTTTTTTTTTAATGTTATCTAGTTTTAGTTTGTATATATAGTGTTATAGTTTTAGCGCAAGGTGAAATCGTCTGCATTAGCCCAAGTGTGCACAATAGTCGGACGTTAAACACACACAAAAAAAATATAGTTTTAGCATTAGTTTAGTATAGTATTAATAATGTTTAGTTTTAGTTTTCCCCCACCCACCAATGTAGGAAATTTTGCTGGACGGCGATGATAGCCTTCATGTGCTTTTCGCCAAAAGCTGTAGGCCTATTCAAAAAAAAAAAAACAAAAAAAAAATTCTATGTTCCTGTGACGCTCAGCTACGTTTCTTCTTCAGCCCTAGTATTTTCACAACATCTAGGATTTGGAGAGGATTCAAGTTTGGTAGCTCCCCCGCTTCTAATTGGTGACTTTTTAATTAATTATTGAACATGCTTGCTCTGATAATGCTCTTTCAATTTTTCTTTCTTTACCCTTGTTACAGAAGTTCTGTTCCATTTAGATAAACTTTTTTTGGGGGTGAGATCCCGCTCATTCTATTTTGCATGCTTACTTATGGGAACACCCACAATTTGATAAGGTAATGAGGTCCGCCCATACAGATCCCTGCATTCTTAGGTCGCCAGATCTAATACACCATTGGGCTGGTGCCATTCACTCCATCAGCACGAGTCGCTTTACACTTTAAAGTTATCCAGTCTATGTAGAACAGTGACTGTATGTGTGTTTGTGTGTGTGTGTGTGTGTGTGTGTGTGTGTGTGTGTGTGTGTGTGTGTGTGTGTGTGTGTCTTAAGTAGATGAGAAAGTAGTATGAGCTAGAGGTGCAATGGAATCGCTAAACCTATCAGCTGTTCACTTCAGCTGCCTCTGCTGGACTCTTATCTATCCTAGCAGGAGGTTCTTCTTGACGATTTGTTACCCTCTTCGTATTTGCAAGTAGTTTATACACTGACACTAACTCAAACTTGGAGGAATGGTTATGTGCAGTTACTTTTTGAATTGTCGGTGTGTGTCCAACAATCACAATTCTTCCTCTGCACATGTATTTCTGTATGCAGAATCGGTATGAATATTTGTTCTTGTTCGTATAAAAAACCAGCATTTTGACCAGCATACATATTAAAACCCAGCGTACATCGAAGGATGGTTTAAAGGAAATAAATATAGTTCATAAGCTATCAATTTTATATACATTTTATTACTACATACAATATTATATTAAACCTATGTTACAGAATTCGAAATCTCTGCCGCTCTACATAATCTCTGTCACTCTTTTTCTTTCAACTAATCCGTCAATGTTGTTGATTAATGGTATTTATTAGGACACTTGTCACTATTCTAGACGTCACAAGAAAATACTGTAAGCTTCAGAAGCACTACAGATTTTCAATTTAAAAAAAAATCAATCATTTTTAGCTTAGAATTATAGTTAAATTACAATTAAAAATTAAGGCACAAATCAACACATGTTCAAAATACGGTGAGAACCATTTTGAATTATAAATACATTTATTTGTTCTATGGAAATGAATTCGATGTCGGTAAAGGTTTAAAATCAATGATGATCTACACTTTTCAATACAATGCTAAACACAACATAAGTTATTTTGTAAAAAAAATATATTTTTGAAACTAAAAATGTGTTTGAAATAATTATCGTTTTTCTGCGTTTGAGCTTGGGTGCTTTAGAAAACTCAAGGTCTCGTAATTTTCCGATTTAATGTATAACCGCGTTAGCGACTGATGCGCAAAAAAGCTTTATTTCTTTCTTATGATTTTTTTATAAACTGTGATAAAACATATTTTACTAAAATTATGTAAACAATCAAAACTATAATACATTTTTTGTATTACAAAATGGGTACAAATCCTAGTCAAATGCGCGCGCGTATGTGTGTGTGTCTGTGTGTTATATGGGTAATATTTTTCATGGTTACATAGCAGTACAGAAAATATTTTAAAATAGAAACTTTAACTCAATTGTTATCTACATTTCTGCAGAGACAGCTGAAGTGAGGAGCTGATGGGTTTAGCTATCCCACCGTACCTCTAGCTCATACTACTCTCACTCATCTACTCAAGACACATACACATTAATTACTCTACATAGCTTGGCTAACTCTAAAATGTAAGGTGACTTGTGCTGATAGAGTGAATACCACCGGCCTAACGGTGTATCAAACGGAGCCCTGGCGTCCTCCCAGAGTACCTTAGCTATGCATGCAGATATGAAATATATGGGCGCACCCAATTTCATTAGCTACATATAGGTGTTCCATAAAGTAAGAATGTAAAATAGAATGAGCGGGGTCTCACTGCACAACAAAAAGATTGGCCAAATGGAGCAGAACCTCCGTAATGAGTGTTAAGAAAAAGAAAAATTGAAATGAAATTAGCAGAGCAAGCATCCGCAAGCACCTCAATAAGGAACGAGTAAGTCACCAATTAGAAGTTTGGGTGCACCCACCTTGAATAATACCCAAATCTTAGACTTTATAATGAGACTAGGACCGAAGAAGGAGTTGTAACTGTGCATTTCAGGAATATAGAAAGGTGTTTCAATAGATCTACAACAATCGCAGTGCAATAAGCCTTCATTAATTCATTCAAGTTATCTACAATTTTCTCGCAGGAAAACTTCATGTGGTCTAAAAACAAGATTGCTTTGTTTGTCTCGATTTTTATGTGCAAAAAACTTTTGTAATTTTTTATTAAAAATGGTACATTTTACATATTTACACACACACACGCGCGCGCGCGCGTGTGTGTGTGTGTGTTTGTTTGTTTGTGTGTGGGCGCGCGGGCGGGTGCGCATCTACAGCTAAATCTATGGTACGCTGAGGTCTGCATTTTTAACGTAGCTACTTTCTTGAGTAAGCAACACAGAAACCAGATTTTTATAAATTTCCAATTGGATGTTTTAAAAATAAATTAGCTTAAATGACACCTGTTTACGTTGAGCATTCACGGTAAAAACGTTTGAATTTCACGACAACGCCGTGCGGGTACTTTCAATTTTTTTTTAATCAAAAACATAATTACTTTCCTACCCTGTACGTTTCACTAAAACGTGATTTAAATTTTTGGAAAATGGAAAATGTATTACTGAAAATAGAAAAGCATAAGATACGAGAAGTTGTCCTTCACGAAAAGTTGTTTTATTTGTTTCTCCGGATTAAGTATTAAATCCAGCCAATATCCTGGCACGTAGAATAGACCTACATCAGTAATATTCTGTACTATTGTTATTTTTAACTAGTTCTTTCTTAATATTGAAATATTTTTTTCATTTCATGTCAGAAATATTTTCGGAAATAAATAACACGGAAAATATTAAATACGAAAAAATATTTATCTATAATCCAACATCAAATCGCATAAGGTTGTGTCGTGCTGATCACTGAATTAGAGGGTGATTTACACAATTACACAATTTTTTGATAATCTGTGTTGCCTTTTTCTCTCTTATCGGTATAACTTTAGAATCCTCTTATGGGGTTCATACATTGTGATTACGGGTTTGGCAATTCCGAGTCTTTCAACTGGATCTAACCTTTCATTATCTACCTGCTCTTGGACCAATATACTCGTGACTCTATATTGGTTAACATTTTATTATCCTAGCTACTCGTGAGATTTAGATGCTGGAAACAAACATTCAAAGACTAGAAAACCCAAGGGAACGGACAAAAATGGAATTGGGGATTGAAAATAGCACGGAAGTGTGGAAACTAGGGCTCCATTTACACCTACGGAACACATAAGCAGTGAATTGCAGCAGACTATAGAGACGCTAGGTGAACATAACCATCCTGCAGTAGAAGAAGTGAGGTGGGATGAAACACCTCAAGTAAGTAAGTCTACGGCCTACCTCTAACCAGATAGACGTTTGTAGATGTACAAACGTCTATAAGGAGCGCGAAAGCGCAAATTGAGAATAGAAGAGGCGGTAGCAAAGGGAAGTTTAATTTAATATAGAAGCAGAAGACTTCCAAGGATCAAAACTTTGGTGGGAGAAACACAACCCTTATAGGGCTGATGGAAACCCCAAATTGTAGGTTGTATTAACCCTGTAAAAACTGTAGGGCTATCAGGATAAGGTATTATCCTGATAAAAAAAAAAAAGAAAAACCAAGGGACTCATTACAGGGCAATGTGGTTCAACGAGATACATGAACAAGATAGGAATGTATAACGTACACACGCAGAAACCGTGTGTACGTTATGCAGAAAGAAAGAAGAAACCACAGGCACATAATCTATGATTATGAGGCTGTTGCCTGCAGGTGGCAATAGGTATTTGGCTTCCAGGTCCCTAAGGACCTCCAGTAGAATGAGTTAGTCATGGACTCCTAAAACTCATTGAGGCCATCTGTCTGCTAAACTAGAAACCTAGAAACCAAGATGGTTATTTGTACAATATCCTTTGATCGCGACGCTAGGTGGCCGCCAAACCCCAAAACCTCAAAAAACTAATCTAATCTAATAATTTTAGAATTGAACTGAAATGAATAATAGACAGTCTATATTTATAAATTAGCTGTAGACAGTAATTTTCGCATTTTTTTGATGAGTAGGAATGCGAAGTTTTATCATGAAATAGAAAAATTTTGTTTTATTTAAACTTTTGCTTCGAAAAGAGAAGGGATAATTTTTCATAATCTTATGTAAGACCTTGCCGTTTGTTTTGAAATCCAAGTGTAAAATTTTGTCTATTCGAATGAAACTGTAAATTTGTTTAAATTTATTTTATATTAAAATATTTCCGTATTTTTCTAACAGAGCGCAGCAGTGCAAAATACGTATAATGATTGAAATAAATGTAGTAAGAATTTGCATGAATATTCTATTTTATTTAAAATGTGAGAACACTGACTTTAACTATTGATCAAAATTTAAATAAAATCCACAGCCAGCAACCACCGTTTTCAAATTAAGCAGATGCGATTTCACCATTGTCGATTTTCAAGCTGTCTGTAGATAAGTTTGGATATGTTTTGTTTTGTTGTTTGAAGGCTTTAAGTGTTTGTGCAAAGTTAATAATGCAAATACCCAAATAAACACTACGAACCTCACACTTAGGCTATAAAAATGACAGTTTCCTTATTTGATCGCACATTACATAAAGAGTAGGTACGGTGCTACGGGTGCTCCATCAGCTGATGCGGATACGTAGAGAGGCTATGACTGCTAAGCCTTGATATAGTCGGCAGAGGTTGCTGAGGCATTGGAGTAAGCAAAGGCAAGAAGCTTGGGCTCATAGCTGGGCCATTCATGCTTGAACAATTAAAAAACCTGAAATTTAACAATATAAATAATTACACAATTAAATACTTTTTTTTGTTAATCAGTGTTACTTTTCTTACTGATTCTTTCTTATCAACTTAATCTTGGAATTCCCTCAGGGGCGTGTTTGGAATTGCGAGTACGTGTTTGGCAATTCTGCGTGCTTTAGTTGTATCTCATCTTTCTTCACCTATCTGCTCTTGACATGCGCACATAAATGAATCGGACCAAAATGTCCGTTCAGTTCTTACGCTACAACAAAAATATTTTAAACACTTGTGAATAGCTTACAGTAATCTAGTAAAGCTATTTAAAATCTGAATTTTAATCACACAAATAATAAAAAAAACCTGAAATTGAATAATAGAAATGTTAAAAACCTGAAATTTTACCACATATATAAATTTTAACTATATAGAAATAGAATTTTGCTGGATAATAAATTTGCCCTATACATTATCGAAACCGATTTTCGGTTCGAATTAAATTTCATTTATAAATTCAAATCGGAAGAGACAAAAAATACATAGGGATTATAACTTATATAATCCATTAACTTAATAATTAAAGTTACGTAAGTTGAGTTATGGTCTCCCTCACTTATATAACTTATGGAGCCCGGTTATATAAGTTATGGAGCCCTTATATAACTTAATAATTGAAGTTCATACGGAAAACCCCATCACCCAAAAAGTATAGAGATAAGCACATTTTAGCTACTTCTAATTAAAAATGAACTTTAAACTAAAATTGAAAATAAATATGATTCGAAATTTAAAAGGTTGAAGTATCAATGTTTCAGAGTTAAATACAAAAATGAGCATTGTGAGCTAAAGGGAATATCGACGGGAGTGCTCCAAGGAAGTGTACTGGGACCAATGCTATATCTCTTATACACTCGTGATATAACAGGGGATGAGTGACCTGTTACCGTGACGTTTGTCGATGATGCAGCAAGATTAGTTACGAGCGACAGCATTGTGGAGTCAGCAACAAGACTACAAGCAGCTTTGGTTGAAGTCAATAGCTGGACCAAGAAATTTAGATTAAATTAAAAGAAAACAACAAACATCAATTTTACTTACAGGAAAACGGCCCCAATACTGGTATTCGTGACTCTCAAATAATTCCCTATTGGAACACTGCAAAGTATTTGGGAGTACTATTTGGGAACACTAAAAGTATCTGGATGCTAAACTTCATTAGAAAGAGTATGTGAAAAAGAACGAGGAAAAACTGAATATAAAATATAGGAAAATGCACTGGCTACTTGCAAGGGTTCTGAGTTGTCATTATACAATAAACTGCTCTTATATAAGCAAATCCTAAAGCCTATCTGGACCTATGGCATTCAGCTTTGGTCTGTGCTAAGAAAAGTAAAGAGTATTATCCAGGTCATTCAGAATAAAGTGGTTTGTAACATTATGAGGGCGCCATGGTACATCAGAAATGATACATATCAGGACATCAAAGTTGAGACAGTTGCCAACGAAATTAAAAGATTTGCCGTGAAGCACAAGAAACGCTTACACCAGTGTGTGAACCTAGAAGTTTTTCAGTTACTTAATACCACCGAACTGGTGAGACGGCTAGGAAGAGACAAGTCATGTGATCTGGTCTTGTAAGGAAAGAAAATAACCACGTGAGCTAGTGGATAGTCTTTTTAGTAGTCATCAGTAGGTGTTTACTGACAAAAGTGAATTTGTTAACAGAAGTTGCTTGATAACTGTAAAATTAGTTTTATAATGTCCATAAAAAAAAAATAATAAAAAGGTTGCAGTTTTATCTATTAAAAAAATGGTTATTACTACTGATACTAGAGCCCAGGTTAGGGACTTCATAGAAAGGGAAACAGGTTACCTTATAACCATTTAGGCCTCCTTTCCACCCGATGTTGGCCATGCAGTCAGTCAGTAGCAGTGTTGCCAACTGGAGTGTAATTACCCGATTTGCGGGTAATTTGCTTGCGGGTAATCATAAGGGTAATAAAAAAAGCGAGTAATAGTAGGTAATTTTTGTCTCAGAGAGATATGCAGAAATTATCAAGAAAAACCACTTAATGTGCATTTTTTTACTCCATTAAACGTGTGCACATTTTTTACTCTTTGTGCTCATTTTGTATACAAAGAAATCTTTACGTATGATCCACTCTGGATTTTTCCGTTCTTCAGTCAGCTCATTTTCAGAGTAACTTTATTTTTGAAAATACTATTTTACAGCATGCACAGCCTAAGTTTTACAGCAAACTCTGCATGGGCACAGGTATTGTTTCGGTCTAAATGAAATTATTACTAGAATTTACTACGATACGTTTTATTTATTTATTAATTTTTTTTTTTTTTTGGTGTTTAACGTCTGACTATTGTGCACACTTGGGCTAATGCAGACGGTGGGATGATTTATAGCGTATGAAAATGCCAAGCTCTCGCCGGGATTCGAACCCGGATCCTCGGGGTGAAAGCCTAGTACGCTATCCACTAGACCACCGAGGCGGCTACGATACGTTTTAACAACATACAGTTTTTTTTATCAAATTTCGACAAAATTCAATTTTTAATGGCTGATGGATTTTTTGGAAGTCAAGGGTCTCTATGGAAACAATTCTAGGCCACGTTAAGACTACAACACTGCTAAAGGTGGCGAACAAATCTCTTTTCGCTTTTATGATATAACTGTATTGAAAAAAAATACGATTTTGGTGTAGGGTGGGTGTAAAGGGTACCACTTCCACAGTACTTGTACCACTCTTAGACCCTAACAACCTCTGTGTGACATTTTGTTCGAATATCTCAAATAATAAATATTTTTATTCGGATAAAGAACACAAACAGACTTTTAGCTTTATATATCCCGTATATACCTGTTGAAAAATAATAACTTCAATATTTCATCATTAAGTGTGTGTAAAAACATTTAAGTTTATTTTTTTAAATACTCACGGGTTGCGTTACGTTTTGTTCAACCTGTAGATTCGAACACAAAATTGTAAACAACATGCTTTTATACTGCGTTACGTAACACATACCACAATCTGTCTCCCAGAAATATGGGTCTCGGCGCCATCACACCCATCGAACTATAGTATTGCTGTGCGAGCAATTCTAAGTCATTCGTATATTTTCTCTTCCATTTCGTCCTTCGATTTTGAAACCAGATTTTTATCTGAAACACAAGTAAAGTAAATTTTAACTTCTGTCTTACTTAAAGCAAGAACTTTTTAAAAAATCGCGACACGCAATTGTCTCGTTGACGTGATAGAAGCGAATTTCCAAAAATATTTTCCTTTATGTTATCTTTTTTGAAATTCTTATTCCACCAACAAAATCAGCATTAAAATCTGCATATATTTGCATTTTAAACTCAAATTATCTTGGAAATAGCAAAATGAACCCTGTCCGCCGTCAAATTAAATGTCTTAGTTTCAATGGATTTTGAAAATTCCAAATGCTAATTCATGAAGTTTTCAAAGCCGATTTCGATATTGAAACTGGATTGAAAACATTAAGACAAAAGAAGTTGTGATTTTTTAAAGAACTAAAATGGCAGCTATTTTGAAACTGTGGAAGGAATTTTGCTGGTTAACGATCTCGTCCAAGCTACTACCATCGATCTTTGTGACAAGCGCGCGCGCGCGCACACACACACACACACACACACACACACACACACACACACACACACACACACACTACAACGACCAGTTTTCAAACTGCCGTAACATTTAAGAAAATTTAAAAAAATATAAATGTAAGGAAAGTGAAAATGGGAAAGCAGTGATGCCCGAGGGCTTATCTTTGAAACTAGGCCGAATCATTACAGCCGATTACTAATAGTGTATTCTAGATAATAAAAGCTGATATCAAGTAATGTTTAAGTAAGTTTAGGCAGTTGGATTTCAAACTCGGTGCCTGAAGAACGTGTGTTACAACATGTTCAATGAGGACAGCTGAATTGTGAATACGTTCGATACAAAATTTTATAAATCAGTGCTCGATCTTCGAAAAAAATCATTTTAAGCAAGTACTTGTGAAATTATAACTTGAAGAATCAGTTACTATGTAAATTATTTTAGAAATCGAATCAGGAAGCTATTATATTAATTATTATAAAAATTGAATCGTTATTCTTGTAGGCCTATTTTTATATTGCGAAATGTTATAAAGATTTTATTTTTTATTATTAAAATCCTGAACTATTTAATAATGAGGAAGCTACATGGAATAATAATTCAATTTTGGAATTTAATTTGGGAATGTTATTTAGTCTTGCTGAAATGCCATCCTTGAACATAAAATTTCTAATGTAGACTAGAATGTTTATTAAAATAAATTTAACCTTAAAAATTATTATGTAAACAAAATTACTTAATAAAATTTCAGATTATTTAAGGTATGTTCTTTTCAAACGACACTTCCTGAGAAAAGGGTCAATATATGCACAAATGAAAGAGAAAAATCAATTTACTGTAATTTAATTAAATTGGTTAAGTAATTTATTTTTATTATTACTTAAACAATTTAATAAGAAAAATAAATCGATCGATTTTTTGTATACAGAGACATAGTATCGATTTTCTCGTCGCTCGGAGGAACACATAACGTTAGCTAGTCCGAGTCGTCGCAAAACACACGCGCGCGCGCGCACTTACTCTTTCTCTCTCTCTCTCTCACACACACACACACACGCACGCACACCTCAACGTGATATAACAATTCCTTAAAAAGTGATCTTGATCGGTGCTCATTTCAAGGTCCACATGTCTTACCATGATAGCTACTCAAATAGCTCATTTTTCCAGTGGAAATTCGCTAAAACGTTGTAATATAGAATGAGAACGTGAATAAGGGATGACTTCCTTGGTAGTGTATATATTGTGTGACATAGGATATAAATGGGTATGAGGATGATAACCGTACTCTAATTAGCACTGAAGGAATCACAGAACACATTGATTTATACGTAGGGGCCTACACGGCACGCCACGCCTCTTGGCGATATGTCAACATTTCTCAGGTCCCAGACAAGGCGTCCGCTTCCAACGTCTGCTACTTTTACTACAACATTTTACTTTCCCATTTGATGCAGTACAGAGTAGGTTAAATTATAGTCGAAGACACCATTAAAAATGGCGCTCTTAGCGGCGTCGATTTAATGAAAATATTGAGGAGGCTTTGATTACCAGGAAGGAATTTTCGTTATTAAGACGAGTAGTCTACTAATTTAGTAGCCTTTTTAGTTTTTTCGCCAGACAAACCATGAACGGCGAAATTTACCTTTTTAATTTCAAAAATATATAAAAAAACCTGAAAAATCATTTTTTGTTTTGATTCAAACTAAATTTAGGCATACAAATTTGTCAAGATTTTTTTAAACTAACATTTTGAAATTGGAGGTTTGGAGATGTCTGGCGGCTATATGTAAACTCTTAACATGTTACATATATTCTAAATGTTACATAAATCTCGTCTATAGGTCAGCCGCTTAGAAAACGGCGTGGTAAGAACACCAGGGGGATAGAGAGAAAAATGTGCGCGTGAGAAGTCAAGTCCCCACTCTCTCACAGTAGCTCCCTCTTTTTCCTTCACTATCGCTAAGTAGTAACAGTTTGTGGTGTCAGACTTGCAGACTCTGTGTCAGTGGACTGTTGGAGGGAGCTTGAGGGGAATTCTCCCACATGCGCGAGAAATTCTAGCCCAGGATGTTTTACAAAGTGGCTGGAATATAGTTTATTATTTTTTTATACTTTATGGACGAGAAATCAGCGTTAACCGTAAGGGTTAAGGAACGGCAGCAGTAACTGCGGTTAGAACTGACAACCTTGAAGTGCACAGTTCAGAGACGACTCAACCTCAACTGTCTCGTTTCAAATAATAATCTATAAGATAAATAAAAGTAAAACATGTTTGTACATTAAAGATTTTATACCTCATTTTTGTAAAACCCTATATTTCTCCTATATTTGCGCCGCTATAAACATAATGTTCGTCAAATTTTATAGTGTTCAATCACATCGTTTACGAGAAAGAGGTGTTTCACAGATAGACAGACGGACACACGCGAGGCTTTATAAGTGTCTTAGGTTTTCCTACAGACACTAAAAAGTAATGCATAATCGAAATTTTTATTTCTAACATAGATTAGTCCATATTACAAGAACAATCGTGTTTACTGAATACATCTAGAACAAAAATAACTTAACTAAAGTTGAAAAAAAACGTATGAAAAAATAGTTCAAAGAACAGTAGATCTCGCAGTATATTCTTAGCCAATTATTTGATCTCAACCCTGCCACTGCTCATAACGCGCTCGTAACATTTTCTGCCATTTTAACCGGTTACTGTAATACTTAGAAAAATATTACTGTACCACAATTATAGGAAATTTTATTCTCTTTCTTCTTGAATTATTATCAAAATTATGATAGATCTTGCCGTTCAGCCAGTATTAGAGGGTGAGAAAAATCTTACACTACGTCGTTCGGGCATTGTTCAAGGTAATTCCGCAGCAAATTTTAAAAGAATCGGCCAATGCGTTTTGCCAAAACTGAGGCACTCGTTATTTTTAAATCAGAGGCCGCCATCTTGAAACGGAAGTAAATGGAAAAAATCACACAAATACATTTTTAGGTAATAATACAAGATATTTTCGTACCAAATTTCAAAACAACCGGTCTGTAAGTTTGACGAAAACTGCGTGCATTTATCTTCGTTAAATCATAGGCCGCCATATTGAAACGGAAGTGAATGGGAAGAATGCTTAGACATACGTCGTTCGGGTTTTGCATAAGATACCTTCGATCCAAATTTGAAAACAATCGATCAATGAGTTTCGCCAAAACTGCGCACATTTATCTTCGTTAAATCATAGGCCGCCATATTGAAACGCAAGTGAATAAGAAAAAATTATACACATACTTCGTTCGGGATTCGTACCGTCGTACCAAATCTGAAAATAATCACATTGTTTTGGCGTTTAGCCAAACCGTGTAACAAACAAACAAATGCAAACCAAATGCCGAACAGTCGAGTTGAAATAAAGACGGCACACATAAAAATCTCGCGTCAGTTTCTAAAACACCTAAAAATGTAGTAAAACTGGTTCATTTTTTTAATCAAATGTTTTAGTTAAAAAAAATCAAAGCACATTGAATTTAAAGATGAGCGGTCAAAAAATGTAACTTGCAAAGTGTTTATAAACCGATACGTTGCGAATATTATGTTACAAAAATCAAATTTCTTATTTGTTCTTTCGGTGGTCTACCATAAACGGTGCTCCTTGTACATATTCTGTTGCCCCCGCAAAATCCGTTACTCTTAGTAAAAAAATTTTGAATGCGGGCTACCAGAAGTGTCTGCTAAACTGAAATAGGCTATATGACTTACAATTAAAAAAAATGTTTGGTTTATTTATCCCTGGCTGACGTGTAGAACATGGTTTTAATTATCCTCGAGATTTATTGGAACAAGGGAGGCGCCGCCACTTTGACTGGCTGTCTTTCTCCATCTATTTCTCTACTTCCTTGTTTGATAATTTACGACACATACCTCGGCTTCACAAGCGATAACAAACAAGGAACACAAACCTCAAACCTCGGGGTCTCCTGGTGATCGTTACAAGAGAAGACACTCTTTAACGCACGGTGTTTCACTGGTTTAATCATGTTTTGTGTCTTCTTAATTATATGGAAACAATAACTGTGTAGGTAAAGTTTTGTAGTCAATTAAAATATTCTCGATGTGTGTGGTAACAATACAGTTATAAACTGCTTGGGGATATTATTTCTACACAAGAAACTGAAATGTCGCTCCAATTGGCGCATAACAACAAAAAGCAAACTTAAATTTTATACATAAAAAGCATTAAGTTAATTAAATATTTATGAAAAATCAACTAAACTGAATTCACTAAAAGATTTTTTGAAAAACGTAAATGATATTTCAAAATTAAAACGTGGATTTCCTTATTCATAGATGTTTTCCATTTCTACAGCCTTGCGCTGTGTTTACATTGGGGTACATGTGATACATTTTATGATTATATAGAATTTAACAGTAAAACATGTCAAATAGTTCGTAAAAGTACACCCTGAATTTACAATTATACAAACCATTATATGTTTTTAAATGGTAATTTCTGTTGATCAGTGGCAGTACCTTTAAGTGCAAATATTCTAAATTTGTACAATAAAACCATGTCTAGTAATGAGATGTTTTTATATTTATCAACATGTGCACTGATGTTAATAAAATCTAAAAAAGGACTCAGGTGGTGGTAAAGAGAATTTTTGAGATGAAGAAATTGTAGTGCATAGACTTATAACATGTTGGTTAATGATAGGGTTGCCATAACTTGTCAGAGTAAAATGCTTGGACCACACATACCCTCAGTAAAACGTGGGTCCAGGGTGGGGGTCCCCTACGGAAATTTTTTTAAAAACTACCTTTCAAGATATGCCACTTTTAAGAGAAAATCATTGTAAAACTTTTACAATTTCAGTACAATAATCTGAAATTTCAACAGCTTGAGGTGTATTCAGTTTTAGTAACTAATGAATATTTATGTATTTTGATAATTTAGTATTTTAAGTTAATTAACATCATCATAGAGGTACTTTTTCAACAACCGGACCGGTAGTAATTAGGTTGGGTTAAGTAAGTTAAGTTGTGTTGTCTGAAGTTAAGTTAATTTATAATTATTCGAGCACAAAAAGTAAGTTGTATTAAGTTCAAAAAAATATTTAAAATGTAGTACAAAAAGCAACTTAGCTGATAGCAATCTAAACGTAAGAGTGGGCAAAATTAATATTAAAGCCTTTGATGTGTATAATATTATAAGTATAATTGTATTTTAAAGTAAAGATTTCAGAATAATACAATATTTACAAACAGTATTTATTTTAAATAAAAAATCATGAAGTTCACAAGTTGGCAGAACTGGATAAATTGCCATAAATTTCACTTGTACTGATACTAGCTGAAGGCCGAACCAGTCGTATTTTTCTGAAGAGATTAGCCTACTTATTAAAGTAAATCTCTACTGCCTAAAAAAGTAATAATAGAACATGTTAAGATTTCTTACAAATCTGCATAATCCTCCCGAAATTTTAATCAAATTAATTAATAACAAAACCGAAAAATACATACATTAACCCTTTTTCTCTCCTTACGGTACTGACACGGACACGGACCGTAAAATACAAACTGTCCGTATGGCAACCCTAGTTAATGAACTCACTTTAATAGATTAATCGGGATTTAAAAGCTGTACAACAAAATAGTAAATCAAACCATACAAAACAAAATTTTAAAACAAACTATTCTATATACAACTAAATTTGTCAACAAATCATTTTTTTTATGCTTAACGTCCCTGTTTTATGCCAGACTAATGACTAATGAAGACGAGTGATTAGCGTTAACGGTAAGGGAAAAGCAACGGGAATAACTGCTGCTAGAACTGAGAACCTTGCGCAGTTCAGAGACGAAGCAGACTGACCGATGCTTCCGCATCGACCACCGAGTCCCCGCCAACAAATCAAAACCTGTCAGCTGAGTAAAAAGCTAATTAAATCTAATAAATAACAAAACTGCCATAACCTAAACATTTTTATTTTATAAAACTAGTCAATAATAGTTATTGTCACAAAAACTAAGTAATAATACATATTAATGGTGTATATTATCAAGGAACAATGAACAACACATGAAAATAAAGTCGTACAAGTAAAAGGATATACAATATTTTGCTCATACAAAATGTGTGAGTAAATCTTGAAACTCATACAATTTGTTTGAGCATTTGTATAAGGTGATGCATCATGATTTGTCAATTTGACTTGTATCTCATACAAATCCTCATATATGTATCCTAGTATAAAACATAACAAAAATAGTAGGCATAATTTTAAATTTGTATTAACAAAATTATGCATTTTCATACTGTTCTATTTAATGGTGCAACGCAAGAGATAAACGGCACACAGACAGAAAACGAAAACAAAAATAGCATATAAATATCAAGAAACAAACTAAATTGTAGCAAATATTAATATCATTTATTATCAAAAAACAAACCATGTACTGTAATGGCAGATAAATGTGTATAAACTCAATATTTTATATCTAAAAAAACAATAAAACAAATAATATAAAATGTTAACGGCTAAATTATCAAAAACCAAACCAAGTATAGCATGTAGCGACACATGGTATTAAGAAATGACTTGATTAGGCCTAAACGAAAGATTTTATAAAACAAGTCAATAATACTTATTGGCAAAAAACAAATTAAGTAATAATACATATTAATAGTGTGTATTATCAAGGAACAATTCAAGTAATGGTGCAAAAAAGTAATAGTATGAAAAATAATGTCATAAAAATCAAGAAACTAACCAGACATAAGTGTTAACCATACATGACATATAATATCAAGAAACATTCAAAATAATAGCATATATGCATTAAGTATATCAATTATTGGCAGACATTAATGTCATATATTTAAAAAACAACATAAAAATCAAGTACCCTATGACACATATATTATGAAAAATTAGCAACAATTATGCCATATGATATCAAGAAACAATTAGAATAATGGCAGATGTTCATGCAATCAATTATTTTGAAACAAAAACAATAGCAGATGTTAATGGTATATAATATTACAAAACAAAAAATATTATATATATATATATATATATATATATATATATATATATATATATATATATATATATATATTATATTAATATGGATTAATATATATATACGTAATAAGTGGAATTAATACATAACAAAACAATCCATGTACGATTGTATTAATATAGCATATATTATTAATGTCATTATTATCAACACACAAGTAAAACCAGTAGATGAAGCATTAGATGAAATTGGCATATATTAATAAAAAACAAACCAAGAAATAGAAGGACTATATATTATATCTATCTAGAAACAAACCGAGTATAGCAGACGTTGATGGTACATATCTAGAACAAACCAAGTAATATGAGGAGTAACGGTACATTTTATATAGAAACAAATCAAGTAATAGCAGAAGTTAATGGTACATATTATCTAGAAACAAAGCAAGTAAAAGCAGAAGTTAGTAGTACATATTATCTAGAAAAAACCAAGTAATAGCAGAAGTTAGTAGTATATATTATCCAGAAACAAACCAAATAATAACAGATATAATAGTACATACTATGTAGAAACAAAGCAAGTAAAAGCAGAAGTTAATGGTACATATTATCTAGAAACAAAACAAGTAAAAGCAGAAGTTAAAAATACATATTATCTAGAAACACTACAAGTAATAGCAGAAATTAATGTTACATATTATGACGTAACAGTAGATGTTAAATATACTTAAGAACCAAACAAAATTACAAGAGATATTAGTGGACTATGACATCAAATACAGTCCAAATAAAAGGAACTAGTCAATGACACATATTATTATAAAACAAACTGAAAACATAATATCATATGGCTGAAATTATCAAGAAACAAAGCTATTCAAGAAACAAAAAAACATTATAGCAGATATTACTGAACTTAGACATCAAGAAACAATTCAAATAACAGCATCGAGTGTATGGCATGTATTATCAAGAAACAAACCAAGAATGAATATAGTTATGATTGCAGAATGGAATGCCAATACGGCATCTTATAGCCGTATCATGAAAGAACTAAGTAGTAGCAGGTATTAGTGGTACGTTAAATTTAATAAATAACCAGATATAAATACCAGACCTGTGTTTCCGAAAGTCTTAAAGTTTTTGAAAGCTGTAGTCTCTTGCTTACAGATAAGTACTTGCTTCTCTCAAACTCGGCCTCCAAACACTTGATCTGTGTGGCCGTGAAAGCAGTTCTGGGCCTTTTCTTTCTGTCTTCGTGTTTATTTACGTCCAAGATCTTGCAATCTGAATTAACGTAAAGTTACTAAATATTTGAAGGTGCAGAAAGTTAAAGTAAATGTTTACTGGGGTCAATACACAAAAGTATTATTTTTTTTAAACTTTTTTTTATTGCTTGTATAATAGCTTTTTATTTTCTGTTTACAGTTACATATAACACTTAGACACTAAAACATTTTAGATCCATTTTATTTACATTTGAATGTGACCATGTTCTTGGTTTTTCAGCTAAAAACTTTGTCTCTCTGGCGTGTACTCTATCTTAACTACTCCTGCAATAAAACCATTATAGTACACACAATTTGTATTTTTTAATATTATTACTATTTGTAGTGTTGAATTACCACATATCTATAGTTCACTTAGTACTTTTTAAATAAGGTGTTTGTTATTTTGTTAGCTTTGTTTGTTTATATGGTTGTTTCATACATTGTTTTAATTTTTGTTTTATAGCCTGTAAATTTGTGTATAATTTAGTGTATCATGTTTACCAGTTCCTCAAAACTTAATAAAACTATTGGCAGTTATAGTTAATTCAATAATGATGAATCTGAATACACTGTAGTTAAATAGAAAATTAAAGGATAAATTTGAAGAAGAAAAGTGAACAGAACCTTCCTATGCACCAGGAATGTATTAGATGTAAGGTAATAACTCTATTTTGTATGTAATAACAGTTTTTTTGGCGTTTGCCGAAAGTTGCATTTTTTAATACAAATACCCCGTTATCTCAGAAACTACTAGAGGGATCGGCTTGAAATATTTCGTGTGTATTTATTACACTTACCTACATAATTGGAAATTCAAATATTGTTACAAAAGTAAATATAGTTTTTAAAGAAATATATTATTTTTTTTCAAGTTTGAAACATGTTTTTTCAAATCACAATTTTTTTTAATATGCAAGAAAACATATTCTAGAGTTTCCACATATGTAAAAAGGCATATATTTTCAGAAGAAAAACAGAAGTAAGATATCTTTATTAGTTCCTGAGAAAAAGGGTCATGGTACAAGATAGGGCGCATTGACTTCCTTAATACTTTAAGAACTTTAACACGGTTGCTCCAACATTCCAAAACTTATGGTACTTACAAACTTAAAGGTAACGTTTGTAATCATATTTAACTTACCTTTAGCGTCTAAACAGTAAAACTGGGAATTATGAATTTTAGTTTCGCAGTTTAGTGCCCGAACACGAACTTAGAGAATTAAACCCTAAAGTAGTTTCAAACTTTTATTTTCACAATTAAATGTTGGAACCTAAAGTAAAATTCACCATATCGGCTGTGTTTGATGTTGTAACCAAGAACATGTCCGATTATTTTTAAATAATTCAATATACATTTTAAGAGAAAGAGGAAATGTAACAATTAACATGTGCTCCTATCTTCTCTTTTATCTTTTTTTTCTTTCATTTAGGCCTATGCATACTAATTGATGAACCTCGCAGGGGGTGCAACTAGCTGCACCTATTGAGGGAATTTAGATGTCCCTCTCGGTACCGGAGTCTAACACACACTTACACTTACAACACTACACTTACGACTTTAATACATTTACACACTTACATTTAGCGAGGTGATAATAGCCTTATTGTGCTTTTCTTTAAAAAAACATACTAATTGATCACTTATTATGACAAAAACTGAAATCTCTAACCTAATCATAGGTGTTATAGACAATTACCAAATTACCAAGAAATTATGTTTTAGTATTTGTCGATAACTTGATTAGACTCTGACTGACAGGAAACACTGAGAACATAATTTTATTTTTATTTAAAAAAGGAAACATTTGTTTTTCAAGATACTAAATATTACAAATTTTAAACGGATGCAATTTTAAAAAATAAGGAAAAATAGTCTATTTTTTGAACACTTTAAAAAAATTAGATAAACACGTAAAATCTGAATTTAATATCTTCCAAATTACTTCCAAAACAATATTTTTTTTATAAAAATACGAAATGGCAGACTGTGTAAAACGAAGAACTTTAAGATAAATTTTTATAGAAATCTTCATATTTAGTAATGTAATGTAAGAAATCCACTTCAGACGTTCAGCGCTCTATTTCAGAAACATCCCGTATATACTACATTTTGTATGCCGTAAAAGTTTTAATTTTCAAAAATGTATAACACTAAAAAATATTAAAATAAAAAAAAGCTTGAAAACCTCAGTGTTGTATTAGTGTATTAGTAACACATACGAGTTCATCACAACTTTCGTTTAGGGAGTTTCAAACTTTATTAAATTGCCTAATTTATCATAATTTATAATAAACACAAAGCAAACTTGCTACATTAATTTTTTTACTGCTTTTTTGAGAAATTTATTTTTCAAATCTTTTTTTAAACTCTCTTAATATTAAAATGTTTGTGGTACCACTGTATTTCGTCTTGGTTTGCGAAATAATTCACTAAATAATTTTAATTAATGTGTGTGTGTGTGTGTGTGTGTGTGTGTGTGTGTGTGTGTGTGTGTGTGTGTGTGTGTGAGAGAGAGAGAGAGAGAGAGAGCGCGTGCGTGCACGCGTGCGCGCGTTGACTTTCAAATTTTGGTCCCATTTGTTTCAAACTTGGAGGAAAAATCGATCATGCTTGGGCAAGTCCATTAACAATCAAAATTTGTCAACAGTTTCAAAATGGCGGCCATTAAAAATCACTCAAAATTCATACCTTTGTTGGTTTCATTTTTAAAATCTGTTTTAACCATTGTAATCGACGTTAATAAAGTGCATTTTATTTTTGAATTATCAAAATCCATTGAAAGGTTTTGACGGCGGTCGGAGTTCATTTTCGTATTTCTAATGTAATTTTAAATGCTAATTTACGCAGATTTTGACGCTGATTATGTTTGTTGGAATCAGAATTTCGAAAAGAGTAAAATAAAGACAAATACTTTCCGTTTCTATCACGTCAGCGAGACAGTTGCGTGCCGCGAATATATGCAATTAACAGGCTGCCATAGGTTTATTAGGTTTCCGTCGAGCACTGTGTAACAGCTCGAATCCAGTGACATGTGGAAACTATTACATGTGCAACAGTTAATCATAGCTGTTACTACGCCGTTACTGTCAACTTCTCCTTCTCCGGCCCAACATCAACATATTATTCTTAGCCCAATTACCAGCAAGAGTAACGGCAGTAATTTAAGCCGATTTTAATGGCCCGTTTATCCTATCCACTGTGTCTAGGGAACCAACAAACATGTCACATTATTGCTCAGCATCAGTTAGGTCCTTTGGGTCACACAAAATGTACAAACATGCAGGTCAGATATCCGCATTAACAAACGTTTAAATCGAAAAGTATTTTTTATTTTAACATGTATCCAAGAATGGTTTTGATGCTGGATTTTGCGGGACTCGTGATGCGAGGAACACGTTTATATTGATATCTAACAGTATATTTTGCCCGTCGCAAGTCTCATATTAAATTAATTATAATTAAACATTTCTGTTTTTCCGACGGGATCAAACCGAGGACCTTGCGCATGTGAGGCACACGTGACAACCATTAAGCTACGGAAACTACTAAGAAATTTGACCGATATATTGTTATATAAAATGGAATTCACCGGTATATAGCCTAAAATGAATCGTTAATTTAATTTTAGTAACTATAATGAAAGATTAGTTGTTTTGTATTAATTCGTAAAGATCAGCTGATTTCATTGAACAACTGATAGACTATAAAAAGTTTCTGGTTATGTTGTTAAAAACTAGCTGTGTTAATTTGTCGCGTTTTCAAACAAATTATCGTAGGCCCTAATTAAAATTAAAAAACTTAGGCAGTGCGGGATTGGCCGACAGAAGTGACTACTTCTTTTGGCATGCCTGACTCTATACTTTTTCACTATTATTAATTATTTTTATAGAAATTTAGATGCATGCAAGAAGAAGCAACTCTTGAAAATTATTTTCGTATTAAATTTCGCGTGTGTATAGGTACACAACTTAAAAATTAACTGAAACTGTCACAGACTATGAATTTGAGTATCTTAGGCTGTATAAGGACTTTAATAATTAATCAATGTATAACCTAACTTTTGACAGATATACATGACAGTTATACTGCCTAAGAATAATAATAAATACCATATTTGTGATTCTGGCATTCAAAATTTGGTATTTTTGGTTACATATACATTAAACAATTTAATTACACAAATTTAGAAAATACACATTTTTAAAATTAACAAGAACATTTAACATAACTTCAGTTAAAATGATATTGAAGCCATTGTGCGAAATCAGCTGTTTAGAAGTAGTCACTTCCAGTCTAGATATGTACAAGAACAATATATGCTGTGAGGTTTGCATTACGGATTCAAGTGTGACGCGAAACCAAATGTTTATACCCATGTTTTGTCAACCGCGACCATACAAGTTTTTACTTCAAAAATACATTTTATCAATCACTAAACAAAAATTAGAGCGTTACACCCATACCTTGCGATATATGATAAAAAGTGGTCACTTCAAAAAGGAAGAGAAAACATGATACGTGATTTTTATTTTTAGTTCAATAACAGATTTTTTTAAAGTTTTGACTGTCTGTCAATAACCCTTAACTAATGAGCATTTTGAGTTCAAACGTCAAAAATTGCAGCTCTTACGAACAAAATTTTTATTTTCAAGGTTTTAAGATTTAGGTTCAACCTATTTAAGATTTAGGGGGATCAAAAATGTATATTTCTTATGAGTACTGAGAATACACGGAAAATATACAATATGTCCATATTGTAAATGTTAAATTTAATAGAAACATTAATTTATTCTGTGCTCTATTTACAGAATAATGCATTTAGACTATTTATTTTCTGATATACATACATACATATATATATATATATATATATATATATATATATATATTCAGTTTCGATTTGTACGTAGTTGTACTATTGTAGTTAAAGATTCAGATTACCATATTTCGGTTTTAGTGTTAATCTACTATATTCAAACTATACTCATAGCTCCAATTATTGAAACTTACCAATCAAAACAACTTTACTTAAATAAATGAATATCTTACCTTGAATTTCTCAAACAAAAAATGATAGTGAAAAAATAAAGACTGCGAGATTTTAACAATCTAGAAATAAAACTAAAAAAAGTGGTTTAAAAACTAATACTGTTATAATTTACCTAATTCACAATAGCCTTAGGGTTTCTTCTAAACGAAAGAATAATGTTTTTTTTTAAATAAAATATATAAATACAACAATTGTAATAATGAAATGAAAAATTGAAATACCAACACGAAACAGTACGGCACGAAAAAGTTCAACAGCACGGCACACTAAGGCAAACTGGACGCACAAACATAAATAATTTACGTGCACTTTTATGGTAGCGAAGACTTGCTGTGTTTAAATATCATATCTTCCTACTAACTCACTTGTTGTTGCTGTAGTAGGGGGTCTTCGCTTCTGTCTCGAAGACATGTAATACAAGCTGAGGTAAAATAGGAGCTGTAATGCTGCTAATAGCTCATAAAATAATATTATTTTACGTTCGAAATAACATTATAATTTTATTTTTTATGTACGTAATAACGACGAATATGTGTAACTTCATATGACTGGGCTTTAGAAATCAAAGACTTGAGCTTCGCAGCTAGTCTAGGATGCCTGGAAAATACCTCAGTAAAAATATAATATTTATATATAATAATGATTTATTTTTTTTTAAATATCTTAAAATTGGGGAAATTTTATTTATCTGGTGGGGAAACGCGTATATGGCATCTGGTAACACTGGTTTGGACAGTTTGTGGGCCTAGACATAGGTTTATACAGCAGACACACGCGCAAGCACAAGTACCGGCTATAAATACGAGAGTTAACTAAGATTATGTGTTGCCATTACTAAAGAAGAGACATAAATCACCGATGAACGTCCAATGTGTCTTACCTCGAGAGTGAAGTCAAAGAAAGCCAGTGAATAGATGTCGTTGATGTCGCTGTGTCTCCGTAACTTGTAACCAGAATTAGCCTTTGACTGATTGGTTCCCCCTCATTTAAAGCCATCATCGTGTTACTAAGTAAATATAGGTTTAGCGCTGAGGTTAGCGGCGAACACATCTGTACGTGTTATTTGTCTATTCGATGGAGTGGATATTCTTTGTTCCGAAAGCGTTTATACGTAAATCTTAGAGTTACTTAGCAGCAAGCACTGCGGGCAAAAATAATCGCCGTAGCAGCTGTCTCAGTGTGATGATGTAATCGAATTTCCAAGTACTAACAACACTACAATATGAACGTTTCATACGTGAAAATTATGCTCGGCACAGAAATTAATTTTTGGAATTAATGTGAATACATTTGTTGTTAATCGAAATCCATTTAATCGTTTCAAAAACAAAAACGGCAAAATTTAAAATCTTGAAATATTCAAAAACTTTTTAAACCTGTTCTATTAGGATCCGTAAATAAAAAAAAGACATAAATTTGTGGCGTGTCCGTCTGTCAGTCTGCCTGCCAATAATGAGCCACTTACTCGTAAACGAGGTGATCTAATCGATATAAAATTTAGCAAAAATGGTCTTTGTAGCGAACTTAACTCGGATAAAATACAGGGGTTGAACGAAAACAAATACTTAGAAGTAGTTAAAGGGTGAAATTTTAAGTCTTACAAAAAACTTTTAGATTTTAAAGTTATATATCTCTTCTTCACACTTACGGGATTAAATGCAATTTTGTGGGTAGGGGCGGTTGGTTATATGATTTAACTTACAGGAGAACCTCCCGGGGATGACAATTTTTAAACCCCTTGCAACCTAGCACTGTTACGCTGTTTTCAGACTTAAGACTGATATAAAATAAGTGTAAAAATTTACTAGTATTTGAAAAAAATACTTAGTTTCTTTAGATGTTTAGTTTTTTAAAACTTTTGCAAAACTGACTCTATTTACGTAAGTAATATAAAAAACCACATATTATATGCAAGTCTTTATTAACATAGAAGCAAATTAAAAAATGAAATATCGAAATAGTAATTAAAAAACTTTTGTAATAGCATTCTGTAAGCATTTGAAAGTTACATTTTTATTAGCTTTAAATTATGCATAATCTTATTTTAAAAATAACATTAGGAAAATGTCAGTGTTGGTAGAGTAGTAGTTAACACTTCAGCTTCGTACAAGGTTGTGGGTCACATCCCGACCGAGATTAGTGGGATTTTTAATGTGAGTATAAATCAGCAAATGTGCCTTTCTTCGGAAGGAAAAGTAAGGACGGTGGTCCCTTATAATGCATGTTGTCATCGCACGTTAACCTAGGGTTAAAACATAGAGTAGAAAAATTGTCAGCTCACAACTGCATTGGCGAAATAGTCTAGTCAGTGAAAACCGGTGTAAAACAGACAAAGTGAACAAAAGTACAAGTGTAGGGGAGAGCGGGGTAATACCACGCAGTGGGTAATGACACGCACCTGTCTTCAGCGATGCCTATAAGGGTTAGAAGTGTGTAAAGTGCTGCAATCTGTAGGCCCTTAGGTCTATTAGTGGCCAGTTTATGAGAAACTGCCAATAGGAACAAGTGTGTTGTTATAAAGAATTTTTTCGAAAACCTTCAATTTTGGTTGAATTGATCTGGAAAGTTTGCTTCAAGATATTTATTGAATCAGTTTAGATTCAGCTTTTTCTTTATACATATCTCGAAAGTATAATAGTTTTTAAATAGCACTTATATTAAACAATGTTTGTTTGATGCTTGTGTGACGAGTATGATGATTTTTTCCACAATGGCGACATGCGGGGTAATGGCACGCGTCCGCGTGGCATTACCCCCAACTGCGTGTCATTTCCTCACCGTGCGTGCTAATACCCGAAAGTACTATCTTTTCGATTTTACATATTTCTACTGAGGTACTTTGTTTCATTTCCAACTCTTACTAAATCATAATGTCGAGTACCTTCATTTTGAGTTTGTTTTTTGAAAAACCTAACTTCTCCATGGATTTTGTGCGTAATGCTACACATCTTTTATTAAAAATAATTTTATTTAAAAAAATGTTAATGCCCTCTTTTAAAATTAAATTCAACTTCTATTGTTACAGACATAGCTTACACCATTTTATTTAATAAATTTTAAATTTCACTTTTATGTGTGTTGTGAAACACATTGTTGGCACTACAGTAAATTAAAACCTGTAATGAGAAGTCAAACCACTATTGAGATATAAATTATAATAAAAACATTGTTTAACATAGGCTTAGTTAAGACTGTTCTTTACGGCAGCAGCTAACTGGCACAGTACATTATGTTTCCGTACAATTTGATGAAACAAACCAGAGTAACCTCTAAAGCAGCATGGACTGATGAGCAACTTCAGATGGCCATTAAAGCAATCAAAGACGGAGCTAAAATAAGAGAAACAGCAAGACATTTTGGTATTCACGAAGCAACGCTTCACACGAGAATGAAATGTGGTCTTATAACCGGTGGTCCTAGAATGGGGCGAAAAGCTGTATTTTCTGTAGAACAAGAGAAAGAAATAGCTCATCATCTTATTCTGCTATCGAATTTGTTTTACGGCATTACTCCAATTCAACTTCGAATTGCATATGAATATGCTAAAAAAACAAACTTAAGAATACTTTTAATGAATACTTCTAATACAAAAATGGCAGGTAGAGATTGGGCTGATGGATTTTTGAAGAGGAATCCACAGTTGAGTGTTCGCCAGCCGGAAGCTACTTACTTCTCTTAGTAGAATCCAAAGCTATAACTATTGGAATTGAATTAGTGACTCTAGAAGAAACACAAGCAGAATCATTACAAGCAAGCCATGTAAAACAGCAAGAAATAGAAAACGTTCCCATCACTGCAATATCCCCAATTCCTATTAACAAAATAATGGCCCTGAAAGTCAAAGAAAAGGAAAAACCAATATCAGATATTGAGTGCAACACCCCGAAAAGAAGCTCTTGAAGAAAGAGATAAGAGAAAACAGAAAAGGCTTAGGTCTAAACTAGAGAAGAAGGGGAAAAGCTCGAATGAAAAAAAAATAGATAGCACTCATAGGAAGAAAAAGGTTGCTAGAAAAAGTCTCTTTTTCAATGAAACAAGCAGTGAATCAGGCGATAAATTTATGGAAACATGTGAAACCGATGACGAACTAACCACAGTGGATGATTTAGCTAAAATGTTACCGGTAAAAAATAAATCGGACAATGCATGCATCCTATGCCAAGAATTTGGAAAAAAATGAACTGTGGTTCAGATGTGTTTTATGTGGTGGGTGGTTCCACTCAGAATGTAGTGGTTTAGACTCTGCAGTAGATTATAAGTGTGACATTGCATTAATGATAATTATAAAAAAACTGTAAAGAATAACTAAAAATGTAATTTGTTTAAAAATAGGTATACTTAAAACCAATTTATACATCATTGGTGTCGTTGTTTAATTACGGCATGTTCATGCGTGCCATTACCCGAAACCTAAGGGTAATGACACGCAGCGCAATTTTTTTTAATTGAATAATTTGGTGAAAATGAATACTGGATATAGTAATTTTCTAGTTCCAATGTAAAGAAAAATGTATGTTTTATACGTTAAAATGAAAATAAATCTCTAAAAAATTGAATTTTAGAACGATTACTAAACTAAAATGTTGAAAAGTGCGTGTCATTACTCACCTCGAAGCTTAACATATATTTTTTTATGGAAGTAAAGGAGGACCGTTTACAATTTTTATTTTATTTATTTTTTTTTTCGGGAGGAGTCAATATCTTGATACCAGGGGTACTTAGTAGTGATTTGCCCAGTTCTTTCCTTGAAACAGCTTCACTTTAAACAATATTTTGTTTCATTTATGTATTGTTTTGTTCAGTTTCATGTATTGTGTTATGTCGTGCGTAACCTATCCTTACATTAAATATCGCTTCTCTCCCAAACATAAAAACTACCTGGTTCTTTTTTTCGTACTGAAACAAAATGTTTAAATCATCTTTCAAATTAATCAACTGTAATTTTTATTCTCTGTAAAATACCGTAGTGAAGCAGTTATAATTAATAAACTATGAGACAAAATCGCTAATAACGAGTTCCATTCTAATGCTACTTTTAACTGTAATGTCTAACTTTATAAATTTATCAAGAAAATGCAAATAAACCGATAAATTTATTAAAGGAGATCAGTGATTCTCCCTTAACGGAAACTTTAAATTCGCATTAGTCTAAGTTAATTTAGATAATTGGCTAAGCAATGCGAAACCGTTCCAGCGTAGAAATAACGTACTGGTGTTTAACCACTAATCACAATCACTCATAACACCAACTCATCCGATTATGTGTTACTGTGTTGAAGTTGAGATTTACAAGAAACACCCTACGGCCTCACTACACCCGCGAACTTTCTGAACCATTCTCTTGAAATTTTCAATAGGCAATACATACATATTCATTTACTCTCACCCCTCTCCCACACGCACGCACGTACGCGCGCGCGCGCGCGCACACACACACACACACACACACACACACACAATAAGTAGCTATTGACTACTGATTTTACACTATTCAACACTTACTTTAACTAATAAAATTTAATGAAACTAAATACATACATAGGGTATATTAAGCAAGTTCAAAGGCAGTTTCACATATTAGTCGACACATGCAACCTTTCGCAGTTAATGGGAAAAAGAAACAAATAATATGCAACAATAAAGAAGTTAAAAGCGTTATAACACCTCTTCATAAACAATGAAATATAGTTGAACAATATTAAATGACCTATGAAAAGGCAACAATCATAATTTCCCTTGTTGGTACATGCACGAAATGGAAAAGAGGTTGGGACATTTTTTATGAAATCGCTACCCATAATTGAACTTAAAAAAGTATGAATTCTGTACATCAAATAATTCCAATGGCTGGTAATTGATTACTATAATACACTAATCCTTAATTGCAATAACTGCATTTTAGGATTATTACTGTGCGTGTCTTCCTGAGTAAAATCATTGCCAAACCATGTAGGCTTACTATTCCTTGTCAATATGAGCTTTTGTTAAAATACACGTCATAGTTATATTTAATACTTGTATGACGTGTTAATAAAGCAATATAATTAATTACATGAACCTTATTTAATACAATATCCCTTGCATTGTTCTACTTTCTTATTTAAATTAACATAACCTATAAAACTAATGACCGTATTCTCACGGTACCTTATTGATATATTTATAAAAGAAACTACTATAACCGGATTTTACATTATATATCTAAATTAAGCTACAGTATTTACTGTTTACTAAAAGCAGAGTCTTTTATTTAGTAACATTTACATATTAGAACTGGCCTAGATTGTCTTAGCAATTCTACTTCCAAAACTGATACGGTCAATAATTATTTAAGTCTTGATACAGTAATAATTAAAATATTACTTACATCAATGTTTTTTAGTAATCAGCTTTTTGGTATATATACAATTAATTACTTGTCACATATACGTGAAATTTGCTCCACTCTCACGGGGACACTTTATACTGCTCCTGGAATTTTGTTTACAAACCTTTTACCGGTATTAAGTTGGTATTATTTTATTGTAGAGCCTTAAGATTGAGAAATATACGATGTGAGAGTTCTTTGGTGTTCTGACGAACCCCATACATGGAGTTTCAATAACACAAGTCCTCATTTTTGGTGCAAAACCTATCGGAATTTTTAGCGTAATATATGAAAGAATCTCAAACTAGGGAATGCCAAAAAGCATATCTGAAAATCTGCTCTCAGACAAATATAATACGGAGCTTAAACACGGCTTTCTGATCAGACATTATACGCTGTGTTAAATATCCCACTAATAGTGACTCCAATTCATTTTAAAAATTTAAAATGAATATAATTTTAGCAAAGGACTCTCGAAGTTCGCATGCGTCCTTATGTCTGGAACAAGTAAGAAAAGTATCAGAGGAGATATTTCATCTCTTACCCCGCGATGCCCACGAGTCTTTCGAGGAATACCGGAAGGCTAAGGGAATACCTGCAGGACTATCGCTATACATGATTACTCTGAATTTGTTGCTAAATTAAATATACATAGATTTGTACATAGATATACATAATTTGTCATTTACACTAAACTAAAATCCCAAATAAACAAAACACATGGTCGTTCAACACCTCATTTTAGATATATTTTGTTATCATATATATTATTTCTCGAGTCAACATTCCTTTTTCTCAGCACATACTATTCGTACAGGCATAAATGATGGTTTTTAGAAATATTTTTTTAACCAGTTTCTGACATTGCAAAACAATTTTTCACTAAAACTTACTGTTTGTGGAAAGTGTTAACATAAAAAGACACTTTTAATTGACATAGGCAAAACGGCATCATGGATGCGCATGTGCGGCATCACAAATCAGACAATACGAGGGTGGTCTAAAAAGTTTCCGACCTAACAGAAACTTTGTATCTTTTGTATTTCTTTGTATCTTTATACAAGACATTTTTTCAATTTTTTTTTTTATTTTTCAACATAGTCTCCTTGTACCTCTACACACTTCTCCGAGCGATGCTCCCATCTCTGTAACCCGCCCAAATAGTACTCGGCGTTTTTCTCTGCAAAATAATTGTTCACGAAGGTGATTGCCTCTTCATTTGACGAAAATCTCTGTCCTCCGAGCGCAATTTTTAGATGAGGGAACAAAAAGAAGTCGCTTGGGGCTAGATCTGGCGAGTAAGGCAGATGGTTAAGCACTTCAAACCGTAATTCGTGGATTTTCGCCATGGCAACGGCTGAGGTGAGAGACGGTGCGTTATCTTGGTGAAACAGGATTTTCTTTTTCTGCAAATGTGGCCGTTTTTCCGCAAGTTCTGACTTCAGCTTGTCAAGTAATGATGCGTAGTATGCTCCTGTAATGTTTTTTCCTTTTTGAAGATAGTCGATTAAAATAACTCCATGACTATCCCAAAAAACAGTCGCCATCACTTTCCCAGCCGAAAAAACAGTTTTTTGCTTTTTTTGGAGCCGGTTCCCCCTTTGCAGTCCACTGTTTGGACTGTATTTTTGTTTCGGGCGTATAATGGTGTATCCAAGTTTCATCTACAGTAATTAATCAGCGCCAAAACTGGGATTTATTGCGTCTAAATTGCGCCAACAGAGCATTGGAAATGTTCATTCGAACACGTTTTTGGTCTAACGTGAGCAAACGCTGCACCCAACACGCGGACAGCTTTCTCATGTCTAAATGTTGACTTAATATGTGACAAACACGTTCTTTTGACATGTTCATAACGTCTGCTATCTCTCTCACTTTAATTCGGCGGTCATCTAGCAATTTGGTGAACTTTGGCGATGTTTTCGTCGGTAGTTGCAGTTTTTGGACGTCCCGAACATTCATCGTCTCCCAAGCTCTTACGGCCACGTTTAAATTCAGCTGCTCAAAATTTCACGGTGGTAAATGATGGTGCAGAGTTCCCATACACAGAATCCAACTCATCTTTGATTTGCGTAGGCGTATTGCTTTTCAAAAACAAATATTTAATGACAGCTCGATACTCAATTTTGTCCATTTTCATAAAAATACTCACATCAACTCACTCAAACGACTGTTACATAACAACTGCGCGTCTAAAATGGCTGAAACTTTGGTGCGTAACTGTCAGCAGATGAACAACGAAATTCGAATGCTGCTATCTTTATGTTGAGGTCGAAAACTTATCAGACCACCATATATTTAGTTAGTTTTGTATATTTTACGAAACTAACTTATTAATCACGAATAGACAATCCCATTACAAATACCTCTTTTTTCATAACGTGCTTAGAACAATTTCAGTATTTACTTAAAAGTCATTAAACTTATAAATTATGTGGCCCTACTGACAGTACTCTATCCCTCCCCTTGTTACAAGCTGGGACAAGCATTTCGAATGCCATACACATGTTTTGGATACTGTTTTTACACAAATATATTTGTGATTTCTTCTTCCATCGTGCATTTTTCTGTTATTAATACAGACATCATAAAATAGGAAATACAATTAAAATGTCAAAATAAAGTTAGAGGTTATCAAGTATGCCTTTTCAATTGACTAGATGGCAGTTACCTATTGAAATTGCGTTTGCTATCACTGTAAACAAGTCCAAGGGAAAAATACTTCAAAGAGCATGATTGTATTTACCAAATGCCGTCTTTACTCACGGACAACTGTATGTAGCCTTTCTAAGGGTAACTAAATGAATGAACATGTTTGTATTCATTAAAAAAAATGGAATACAAAAAGTACAAGAAGATTACATTCTTACATGAAACATCGTTTACAACAGGTATGCCCTGTAAATTTTTTTATCAAAACACAATTACCTATACTGAAATGTATATACTATAATGATTAATAAATTTGTGATTAATATTTCAAACCGATTGCTTATCGATTTATGTTTTAAACTAGCTGTTACCCGTTGCGGCTTTGCCTGCAATTATAATATAAGCAATAAAATTTATAGTCAATTTTCAAAATCAGAATAGGTCTGTTCATTTTAATATATTGCTATATACAATATTATATGATTTATGGTTTTCGGCAAAGACATATAAATTTTTGCTACTCGATACGCTAAAACAGGGTCATGTCATATTTTAATAAAATACAGTATTATTAAAAAGTCATTGTTATACAATTAAACTGGAATAGTATTGTGTTTATCTCAGATACCTAAAACGTGTTCACACAAAATGTAATCTCATTTGGTCCAGTAGTTAAAGTGTATTTGAATAACAAACAAATAAATAAAAACAAACTTTCAGAAATATAATATGATTACCTGTTACCCGTCACGGCTTTGCCCGCAATTGTAATATACATTAAAGATCATGCATTACCGTGTTAGGACCAACAACCGTGTTAGTTAAGTTTTGGAGTACTCTGTAAAAAAAAATTAAGGTTTTTTTCCTGCATCACCGTTTAACCCAACAACCGTGTCAGTTAGGTTTGGAGTACTCTTTTTAAAAAAATAAATAAAGGTTTTTTTAATCCTTCACCGTGTTAGGCCTAACAACCATATTAGATTACTAATGGAGTATTCTGTAAAAAAATATAATGATTTTTCACGCATCACTATGTTAGGCCTAACAACCGTGTCAGGATATGTAGCCTAGTATTTTTTTAAAAAATATAAAGGTTTTTTGACGCATCACCGTGATAGGTCTAACAACCGTGTCAGGATATGTAGTACTCTTTAATAAAATATAAAGGTTTTTTCACGCATCACCGTGTTAGTTAAGTTATGGAG
The DNA here is from genome assembly GCA_022606455.1 of Callitettix versicolor. Lineage (NCBI taxonomy): Eukaryota > Metazoa > Arthropoda > Insecta > Hemiptera > Cercopidae > Callitettix > Callitettix versicolor. Next base: position 52,145,559 of record CM040182.1, read on the forward strand.
TACTCTTTAAAAAAAAATGTAAAGTTTTTTCCATGCATAACCGTATTAGGCCCAACAACCGTGTCAGTTAGGTAATGGAGTACTCTTTTGAAAAAAATAAATAAAGGTTCTTTTAATGCATCACCGTGTTAGGCCTAACAACTATGTTAGTTAGCTTATGGAGTATTCTTTAAAAAAATATAAAGATTTATCACGCATCACTATGTTAGGCCTAACAACCGTGTCAGTTAAGGTTTGGATACTCTTTAAAAAAATAAAGGTTTTTTTCACACATCACAATGATAGGCCCAACAATCATATCAGTTAGGATATGTAGTATTCTTTAAAAAAATATAAAAGTTTTTTTACAAATCACCATGTTAGGCCTAATAACCGTGTCAGTTAATATACTTAGTATTCTTTTAAAAAAATTAAAGGTTTTTTCACACATCACCGTGATAGGCCTAACAACCGTGTCAGTTAGGATATGCAGTATTCTTTAAAAAATATAAAGTTTTTTTACGCATCACCGTGTTTGGCCTAACAACCGTGACAGTTAGGATATGTAGCCAAATAATCTTTAAAAAATATAAAGGTTTTTCACGCATCACCGTGTTAGGCCTAACAACCGTGTCACTTAGGTTATGCACTATTCTTTTAAAAAATGGGTTTCCTATCACCCAAACCCGTGTTAGACGTATTTTTATTGTTTTACTGATCTGTAGATCAGTAAAACAATAAAAATACGTCTAAAATCAGCACAACACGGTACCGATTTTCGCCGGTAGCAATTTTGAGGTTATGTTGGTCACTTTTATTTTCGATTTTTATCGTACTTCTCCTGCTTTCATATTTTGGATTTTTGCTTTTGGGTACATAATAAAGCATTTTAGTAAGAAAAATATCGAAAACTCCAATAGATGCTGCACTGCATATTTACCATATTTTCATATAATGTAATTACACAAATATATATACTACCTTACAATTAAAGTATCCTAATAAAATTGTATATAATATATATATATATATATATATATATATATATATATATATATATATATATATATATATATTCTGCACTCTGCTTTAAAAACATTGAATAGTCTTAAATGAAAAATACCAGATTGTGATTATAGATGAAAATGTAACATTAAAAACAATAATTTTGCAATAAATAAAACATAGATTAAGATTTGTAAAATGGGATTAGATCTATGTCCATCTTAGGTGCCTAAATCTCATGTTCAGTAAACAGTAATTAAACCTAACTATAGTTAACAGATGTTACAAAACTAAAAACTGATAATTATTTTGGGCTGGGTAAATAGTATAATGACTTTTTGTAAAACGGGAATAGGCCTATATGTATCTCTGATACTTAAACCATATACGTACCAAGTTTCATCTCAATTGGTCCAGTGGTTAAAGCGTAATTGAATAACAAACAAACAAACAAACACACAAACTTTCAGAAATATAATATGAATTAGATATGTTTTCCCTTCCTTCCAACTACTGCCATCATCCCAACGACTACTCTTATTCAAAAGCCTGTGTTTACTTAAAATTTTCTTAGTGCGAAATTTTGCACAGCCCTCCTGGTTAGGAGAACGTACCACCTTCGTACAAGTTTTTAGATGTCTTACGTTTAACAGATTTATTTAGACAGTTCATTCTTATATACACAAGTGTTTAAAACCATATTAACTTGTGTAGGTCACATCACTGTAAGCCGTGCAGAACTGTTTTAAGTGAGAAGAAGGTTTTTAATGGCTCTTTGTTACTGCCCTGGTCTTCTCACATGATACCCACACGTTTGGCGGAAACAAGCGCCCATATTCGACGAAATTCTTCATCTTGAAGTCGGCAAATTGCATTCCGTATTTGAGCGAAGCGAGGTCTTTGTTTCCACTCGACCGTTCGGCATTTGGTTTGTGTGTTTCTTGGTTTTTTCCGCAGATTTGGTCAAACGCATTAAATGACTGTTTTGAAATTTGGTAGTTTCAAGATGGCGACTTCTGATTTATAATACGGAGTATACTCAGTTTTAGTCAAATGCATTAACCGATTGTTTTGAAATTTGATACAAAAATATCTTGTATAAAGTCCAACTGACGTAATTACACTACTGTTTTTTTCTTATTTACTTCTGTTTTAAGATGATCGAGATCTGATTTAACGATGACGAGTGTACGTAATTTTAATCAAACTGATTGACCGATTAGTTTGATATTTGGTACAAAGTTACCTTGTATAAAGCCGGAAAGACGTGTATGTAAGACTTTTTCTCATTCACTTTCGTTTTAAGATGGCGGGCTCTGATTCAACATCTAGAGTGCAGTTGCTGTTTCTTTCCTGTTATTGGCAATGGATACAGAAGCTATAGATTCTTTATTCATTGTAATGGGCTACTGACTGAACGACAAAACCTATGATAATTTTGACCGCTTCATGGAGAAAGAACACAAAATTTCCAATAAAGTCGGTCCAGTAAATTGTTTTGTAAACATTACGCTTACCGGTTAAATTGGCGGAAAAAGTTACAAGCACTGTTGTGGAGCGCATAATATTAATTAAGATATACTGGGAGGTCTACTGTTCTATGAACTAGTAGTGTTATATAGGCGGATAGTACGTAAATGTGAAATAAGTAGCAACTTTGTCTGACGGTAGAAAAGAAGAGCAAAAAATGTTTTGAAGCCATCGGTTGAAAACATTGCTTCTTTACTTCTGCCTTTGTTTTGTAAGCACTTGCTAGTCTGAGATTTTGAAACTTGTTATATTTCAAAGGGGGTAGAAGATGATATATTTTACAAGGTTAGATTTTGGAGTAGGAGATGAAGTATGGCCATAACATTTGGCAAAAATGGTCTATTTTGATGACAAAACAACGTTTAGGGATAAAATCTTAAAGGTACAAATATTTTATCTTCATTTACCTATTGTGGATTATTACTTGAAATTAGTAGTGATACTAATTCGAAATATAAATAGTTTTTGCACATAAGATTTGCACCTATTCAAAATGTCAAGTGTTCATTTCCAACCCCTCCAGTTTTGGGATGTTAGATCAGAAAAATCTGGAAAATTTTATTAAACCCAGTTTGGATCAAAACAAAAAGTGATTTTAAATATTTTTGTATTTATGGGCTTTTAGAAAAAGCATCTTTTGAAAAGTTCACCGAAAACCTTGTAAGATTTTTTTACGCGAAATTTTGCAATGTGGGTAGAGTTAAGCGGTAATTTGCATATTATATATTTACGGACTTCTAGAAAAACGTCTTTTGTAAAGATCACCAAAAACTTTAGAAGGTTTTTTGACACCGCGCTATATTTTGAAATGTGGGTTAAATGAAGCAGTAATTTTTATGTTATATATTTACGTGCTTCTAGAAAACGTCGTTTGAAAAATTCACCATAAACTTTAGAAGGTTTCTTTACGTCGCGCTACCTTTCGCAACATGGGTAAAATTAAGCAATAATTAGTATTCCATTGTATTCTTGTTTATAAACAAAAAGTCACAGAACGTAAACCTTACTAGACAACACTAAAACACATTAAAAATAATATTTAGGCTTTTAACGAATGTTTAACACTTGATTTAAATATTTTGAGTCAAAGTAGAAAGAAATTTAAAATAAAGAAAGGAGTTGCTACATAAAGTTTGAAACAATGAAAGGAAATTTACAGTCGTCTGGAAGCAGTCCAGTGATCCAGCCGTGTAAAAATAACGTCATCGCAAATTAGTCCCTAATTGCCGGTTTGAAGGATCACCTAGCTAATTAAGAAGGCAGATCATTGTACTGCTGCCAAAGAATTTTAAACTGTGGATCTCCAAGAGTCTGGCTTCTGTGGCGAGAGGTGTTGATCAAAGGAAGTGGGAAAGATATACTGCTTGGAGCTTAGGTCTACAAAGTATCACAGCAGGGCCACAAAACTGAACACATCGACACGTGGTATGCGGCCACCGGCTAGACGGAACAAAGTAGCCTAATAAGCCATTACTGTATAATATTACTACCAGATACCGTATTATAATTCCTGTCCGCTTGTAAAGTTATTCACTCCCTGGTTTACAGCCAAAACGAAATGATCAACTATGTGTTATAACGCACGAAGAATCAACATTAATTGGGTGTTACAACTCAAGAGAGATAATCACCTTAAATCGGATGTAACTACTTACTGAGGTAATAAACTTTGATCGAGTCTTAAAACACAAGAAGAATGATCAATATTAATCGGGCATTACTAACAAAAACATACAATCAACATTAATCGGGTGTATTATCTGTATTATCCCACTAGACATGATAATCGTAGATTGGATAATAATAACCAAAAGGAATAATCAACGTTGATCAGACGTTAAGACCATCAATGGATAATCATTCAGGTCTTAACCTACAAGGATGATTAACGTTAATCTGATGTAACATACGAGATATGATCAGCGTTGATCGATTTTTAAAATCCACGAAGGGTGATGAATCTTGAGCGGGTATTACTACCGACGAGGAATGATCAACTTAAACTTGTGTTATAGCAAGAAAAACAACATTGATTGTGTAGTACTAATAAGGAATGATCAGCGTTAATTCCGTTTCACGTCTCTCGAAGGTTGATCAACTTAAATCTGATATTAACTATTTACACGAGATGATCACCGTTTATCGGGTGTTATTACTGATAGAAGGTTATCGGATTGATTAAGTGTCATTACTATTGAAGGACGACCAACGTATAGCATATCGGGCATTAACTACCTACAACGGATAACCAATTTCGATAGGATGTTGCTAACCACGAGATAATCATCAAACATATCAGATGGGTATAATGATCAAATTCTATATATTACTAAGGGTAATCAACTTAAATCGGATGTTACTATTCACTAGGGATGATCAACTTATACAGGATGTTACTAATCACTATAGATGATCAACTTATATCGAGTTTTACTACTCACTAGAAATGATCAATTTATATCGGATGTTACTACACACTAGGGATGATCAACTTAGGCCTATATCGCATGTTATTACATACTACAGATGATCAACTTAGGCCTATAGCGGATGTTACTACTCACTAAGATGATCAACTTATATCGAATGTTACTACCCACTAGGTATAATGAACTTAGGTCGGATGCTATTAATCTCTAGGGATGATCAACTTACTACACACTATGATTGATCAATTTATATCGGGTGTTACTACTCACTAGGGATGATCAGCTTATAGTGGATGTTACCACTCATTAGGGATCGTCAACTTACCGGATATTACTACTCACTAGGGGTGATCAACTTATATCGGATGTTACTACTCACTAGTGATGATCAACTTATATTGGATGTTACTTCTAACTAGGGATCGTCAATTTATCTGATGTTACTACTCACAAGGGATGATCAACTTATATCGGATGTTACTACTCACAACGGATGATCAACTTTTATCGGTTGTTACAATTTACTAGGTATTATTAACATATATCGTAATCAGTGTTAAAACGACAAATTAGTATTTACAATTTTCAATGTAATTGGAAAGTTTTAAACTCTAATTTATGCAGGTTTTTAACGGGAGATTGGATGGTAAAATCAGATTTTCTAAATGTGTAAAATTATGGAGCTTACGGTCATAAGAGTTTTTTGTTGTTGTATTTTTCTGTAAAATAAACAAGCATTTTACACAAACGTTTATGTTTGTATTTTTCTGTAAAATACAAACGCATTTTACACAAATTTGTATGTTTGTATTTTTCTGTAAAATACAAAAGTATTTTACACAAACATTTATTTTTGTATTTTTGTGTAAAATACAAACGCATTTTACACAAACGTTTATGTTTGTATTTTTCTGTAAAATACAAACGCATTTTACACAAATTTGTATGTTTGTATTTTTCTGTAAAATAAACAAGCATTTTACACAAACGTTTATGTTTGTATTTTTCTGTAAAATACAAACGCATTTTACACTAATTTGTGTGTTTGTATTTTTCTGTAAAATACAAAAGTATTTTACACAAATGTTTATTTTTGTATTTTTCTGTAAAATAAACAAGCATTTTACACAAACGTTTATGTTTGTATTTTTCTGTAAAATACAAACGCATTTTACACAAATTTGTATGTTTGTATTTTTCTGTAAAATACAAAAGTATTTTACACAAACGTTTATTTTTGTATTTTCAGTAAAATATAAAAGCATTTTAGACGAACGTTTATTTTAAACATTGATGATTTTAAATTTTGTTACTATTTGGAAATTCGTTTCCAAATACGTCTACGAGATAGTTGTGTGTTAAGATTTTTATCAATTTCAAACGTCAATATTTCTTCAATTACTTATTTGTAAACTATATAGTAACTTTCAATGCTGCTCTTATCTGTGAGTAGCCTACTTTATTAAATGAATTCAGAAAGTGCCTTAAAGTTAATATTTTCACTTTTCCAAATCATATTTTGAAAGACGATTATTGTACAAATGTTGGATGTAGCTGCCGAGGTTATTAGATACTTTTGCTTAGCAATATAATATTTGCATTGTTACTGTTATTGGCCTATGTATCCGTTTAATAGTGAGTTGAAAAATGCGAACACTTTACAACAACTTTAAATAAGCAAAGAAGGGTTATTCACAGTAAAAAAATATATAACCCACTTTGTAACAATGTGTAAGCCTACTTAATAATTAGCCTACTCTTTTTAAAATAGAAGTGCTAGGCTATTTAACGAATTTCCATTGGAAATTGGAGCAGCTATCATGGTAAGACCCAGACCCGCTACATTGAAATGAGCTCAGATCATGACCTTTAGATTGCAGTTTGAAAATTAGATGAAAGTTTACTTTATTTTACACTATTTTTTAAATCTGATCTCATCATTGTAATCAGCATTTAAATCTGCATAAATTAGCATTTTTAAACTTTCAACTTCCATTTGAAATACAAAAATGTACCTGACGAATGTCAGGGTTCCTACCGACCCTAAAAAGTACAATAGTAGTCAACTGTTTCCTTTCCATTCTGTAGCTTAGGAGTTTTCATTTTGTAAGAGGACATGGCCCACATTAGAAAACTTGGATGTGATTGCAAACCCTTAGGATTTTCTTAAAATATTGCAATTAATACACGGGTAACAATATGAAGGGACCACTATCAAAAGAAAATGGCACGCAGTTGCTCATTGAGGCAGGCCTACTATCGGATTTTTTATTACACACACATGTGCGCGAGCGCGCGCACACACACACACGCACATACACACACGCACACAACTTTTTTAAATGAATTATATAGTCTACAATTTTTTTTGAGTAAGATATTTAAAAAAAACACTTGCTTTTGTTAAAAGTATAACTCTATAAAATAAGAATAAAAATTCAAAAAAAATCAGTTATATTCAGGACATTATACGAGGGTTGATCAAATATAAACGAGACTGACTTTCTAAAAACTTTTCCGTTGGACATTGAACTCTAAAAGGTGGGGTTTCAGGTAGCCTGGGAGGTTTGGGACGGGCGTAGACGGGCAACATTTCCGTTCGGACCCTTCAGTATAAAACTATATAATGAGTGAGAGTGAAGTGCACGTTTCCGTGGAGCAGAGAATTATTATTAAGTTTTTGGCAAAGGAGGGGGTCAATCCGACTGAAATCTTTCGTAGATTGACGGCTCAATACGGGGACAGGACCCTGTCAAGAGCTCGCGTTTTTGCTTGGCACAAGGAATTCGCCGAAGGACGGGAAGCAGTAGAAAACCTGAAGGCCTAATCACGATCGTCGGCCGGGAAGGTAATGGCCACTGTATTTTTCGACAATCAAGGCGCCTTTCACGTCGATTTCCTCCATCAACGACGCACAATAAATGCACAATATTATTGCGATGTTTTAGAGGCCGCAAAACAGTCTTTTCGTAGGAAAAGGAAATCTAAACCGGCGAGAAACGTCATTCTTCTTCACGATAATGCCCGACCACATTCGGCGAACGCTACGAGGCTTAAACTCGATCAAATTGGCTGGGAACCAATGGAACATCCCCCATACAGTCCAGAATTATCACCCTGCGACTATCACCTGTTTGGGCCACTCAAAGAGGCGCTTGGAGGCCAGCGTTTCGAAGACGATTCTGCGGTGGAGACCTTCGTGCTCCAATGGCTCAATGAACGCCCGAGAACTTTTTACGAAGATGGAATTAAAAAACTTCCAATCCGGTGGGAAAAATGTGTTACTCGTGCGGGAGACTATGTAGAAAAATAAGTTGTATCAAGAATAATTTGTAAGTAAGCAATAATTTTTTTAAAAAATCAGTCTCGTTTATATTTGATCAACCCTCGTAGGTAACAATCGCTGCATAAGAAATTTTGTATCCCCAAAACTATTGGCAGGGCAAATTCTTAAAGTTCAACAACAGCAAAAAAACTAAGAAAAACTGTATTTCTTAAAAAATATATTACCAAAAAAAATGATTTAATGTTATAAAAAAATTATATACGTCTAATTGTTCAGGATAGAACAATTAAGGTAACCGTGTAATTACATTTATTACAGTAGTCTCCGTTTGCTTGTAACAACGAATCAGTCAGAGGGGTCTGTAATAAAAAAAATCTAGCAGTAGTGTAAAGGGGACGCTGCGCAATGCTGTTCCATATCCAATGTTCTTTTATTTGTGTCTAATAATGTGTATAGATTAATTGAAACAAAAGCTTTATCATTTTAATTGCTTAAAACTTTCATGCTTTATGTCAGCATTAACGGTAAGGGTAAAGGACGGCGGCTAGAACTAAAAAAAATTGAGGTGTGCAGTTGAGACGTAGCAGAAATTCACAATCGAGTACTGAGTGAAGTAAAAATAAACAAAACCTATTACATCCAAAACAATTAAATGTTGAAGAATAGCAATGAAGAATATTTTTTCAACTAATATTAAAAAAAAAACAAAATAAATCTGAAGACAAACTGAATTTAATAAGGCAGTCAAAACAAAACATAAGAAGGACAATTTAATAGGCGTACCGATGTCCATCACTTGTATAACCTTATACCGAGGCTTATCACCTTTATAACTCGGGGGTCGATGTCGGTCAGCCTGATGCGTCTCTGAACTGCGCATCTCAAGGTTATTAGTTCGAGCCGCAGTTAATCCCGTTGCTTTACCCTTACCGATATTAAATCATGATATATATATATATATATATATATATATATATATATATATATATATATATATATATATATAGCTTTTGCACATTAAGAATTTACATAAAGCCGCCGGACTTCTCCAATAGTTCATATTTTTATTCGACATGTTTAAAAGAAAAAACCAATGAACTTTTCCAGCAATGCTGTTGCTAATGTCAAAACTTTCGACAAAAATCTGCCAATTAATTCGTTTGCCTTCAAATTTAAATTAATAATGTTCTTGAAATTTAAACACTTTTTTCCAAATGATTTCGCAGACCCGCAAAAGTGACTACATGTTGCTACCAGTGGGAAGCCTCTGGTGTTGCTTAAGCATACCTAAAGTACACAATTGTTAATCGTTTGATTACATTGTTAATCTACACAATGAGTTGTCAATGATTGATCCGTTTTAGTATTTATATCAAAATCGTATGGGTCTTAAATTTCATAACGCATTTTTAAGGGCCCTTTTAAGTAACCTTTTTAAGTATCCTTAAGGGCCATTTTAAAGAGTATTTTGCAAGGTTTATTTTAAACTAAATACCAAAATTATTTAATTCCTTGTTCGAAGACACAATAATCTTGAACAAAGCGGAATGTATGAAGGAACTAAAACTTTAATTCTTTTCGGTTGATAATGATAAATATTTTTTGAAGGATATTTATTAATAATAACCGAAAATAATTAATTAATAATAATGAATTCAATAATAATAACTTAATAACAGAGTCTGGAACGTAACGACATACGATTTGCACGTATCGTTTGGCCAAACCAAATTTTATCGTATTAATTTTAATCTGTAATTGTGTTTAGTGTTTGTGACGTGTGTTTTCAATGTTTTGTTTAACTTTGTGACGACCTCGATAGAGGGATTTGACATTTTGTATTACGGCCTCAAGACGAAACAGTTAGGTTTCGAAACCACTGTAGCCTTTACGAGGTGAGTAGACTACTAGATTGAAAAATAGGTCTTAATGCTAATTATTGAAATACGTGGTCCGGTGGTTATGTTGTAACAATGAACGAAAGGGTGATTTTGACTTTAGTTGGCACGTATAATCAGTGGAATAAGTTGCTTTTGACGGGTTTTGTGAATTTCCTTTTTTCTTCATTGCTTGCTTTAAGATGGGTAGCCGCCTCGGTGGCCTAGTTGATTACGTACTGGACTTTCACCCTGAGGATCCGGGTTCGATTCCCGGCCAGGGCTTGGCATTTCATACGCTATAAATCATCCCATCGTCTGCATTAGCCCAAGTGTGCACAATAGTCGGACATTAAAAAAAAAAAAATTAAGGTGGGTTAGAATTTATTGTGCACGGAGCCTCTTTAGTTGCTACTAATTAGATTTCTTTTCTTTTATATAAACTGTAATTTTATAATTAATTTAGATGTTGAAGAAAGGTATGTCTTCGTAATTGCGTATGAATTTATAAAAAAAGAAATTGCTATTATACTTCACACATTTTTATTCCCCTTCTATTTACCTTTTAACGTAAATTGAAATATTTTTCTGAGTGTGGGCCGCTCACTCCCGTCGTTTTCAATTTTCTCCTTAAAGTTACCGGTTCCATAGAGACACACGGGAAAACAGATCAGATAATAACATTTGTAACATAGGATAACGAACCTCTTTCTTTGTTCGAACCATCACAGTCAGCTGCTTCGGAACTGGTAGTGTCGACCGTATCTTGCTCGGTCTCAGGCTCGTCGAGCTCTGCCCAGTCGTTCGAAGAATCCGCCTGGGAGATGGATATTTCTAAAACAAAAAGAAATAATCTATGCTAACGATAATGTGAACGATTTATATCTACCCAGTAACGATAATGTGAAAACAATATTACACGCATTTGTAGATTTCAGGATAAAAATAAGTTGTAAATGTCTAAGTGTTGATCTAATAATTTGTGATAGAGATTTATATCCCTTGAGTGGAAATAATATGGCAGTCTCTGAATGGCCGTCAGAAGTGAAAACTTGAAATAAGAAAGGTGGATCACGGACACAAAGTTCCTGGCAATAGGTAAGTGGATACATCATATATATATATATATATATATATATATATATATATATATATATATATATATATATACACAAAAGTTTGAAAAAGAACTCCCAATTTTATGTGTAAATTTAATTTTGAAATTAATAAAAACTACATCAACGAGTACATACAATGAAAGAGTACATACAAAAAAACCTTCAGGTTTTTTTAAATGTTAGTAAACTTCAACGTGGGATCCATTTGTTGATCCCACACTTTGATCCCATCCTACAACGATATTCCATTTCTCACCAGGTATTAACCAACATAGCGGGTCTCAACCGCCGAGATGTTCTTTCTCTTAAATTTTTGCTGTCACGGATCTTTTCAGTGTACACAATATTTTTATATTTCCCCAAAATAAAAAGTCAAGTGGGGTTAAGTCCAGGCTTCGTGGGGGCCAAGAGACTGGGCTCGCCCTGCCTATCCACTTTTCCGGAAAACGAATGTCAAGAGCCGCGCGCACACGGTTACTGTAATGAGGTGGGGCGCCATCTTGTTGGAAAAATACAAGCCCTTTTTTCACCTTAATATCTTCCACTTAGGAAAATTTTTTAACGGCGGTCAGGGTTCATTATCTTATTTTCAATGCAATTTGGAAGAATAAATCGCTGGTAAGTTATATGCAAATTTCAATACTGATTTTGATGATGAAATCAGAATTTCAAAAAAATTAGATAAAGAAAAATACTTTTGAAAATTCACTTCTATCATGTCAGTGAGACAGCTGCATGCCGCTACTATTCTTGAATTTCTAATACCTTCGTTTACCACTTTAGCTTAGAGGCCTGAATGTCTGGCTTCACAATGTCTTGTCTCTCTGACGATATAATATTTTCAACGTCTACTTAGTAGTAGTTTAAAGAACAGTAGGCCTCGTAGAATATCCTTTATTGTTTGTCCACCGCTCTTCAATAGCGTTCTGACGCCCTTGTAACCTCTTCCGTCAATTTAATCGGTAACCGTAAAACTTACAAAAAATGTGTTATTGGAATGTGCGTAAAATTTATTAGAAATTATATGCACATTCGTGAAGTGGACAAAATTATGATAGGTTTTGCCGTATATCCAGTATTAGAGGAAATATACGGCAACTACACTCAGGAAACGGCATCTTAAAGAAAAGTGAATGGGTAAAAATCTAACACATAGGATACGTTGTGCGGGCTTATGTTAGGTAACTTTATGAAATTTTAAAACAATAGGTCAATTCTTTTGCCCAAAAATGGGTACACTTTACATCGTTAAATCAAAGGCCACCATATTGAAATAAAAGTGAATAGCTAAAAATCTTACAATACGTAGATTGTATACAAGGCTTTATACAAGGTAACTTCGTAATAAATTTCAAAACAATCTGTCAGTGTGTTTACCCATAACTGCGTGAACTTTTTTAGCTCAATCAACGGCCGCCATCTTGAAATGAAAGTGAATGGGAAAAATCTTACACATACGTAGCTTGGACTTTTTATAGAAGGTAACTTCGTAATAAATTTCAAAACAAGTAGAACTGTCAATGCGTTTACCCAAAACTGCGTGCGCTTTTCATAGTTCAATCAAAGGCCACCATCTTGAAATGAAAGTGAATGGGAAACATCTTACATATATTTGTTCGGACCTTATACAGAGTACCTTAGCACCAAATTTCAAAACAATCAGTCAATGCGTTTGGCTAAAACTGCGTAACAAATACACAAACTATATTCCGAACAATCGAGTTAAAACCTAGATCTCGCTTCACTCTGTCAGTTATCAGATATCGTTAGCACTAAGCCTACCTGATTCCAGCTGGAGCCGGGAAATGGACGCATCATGGTAGCTGTAGCCAGGCATCTGAAACTGTTGCGGGGAAGACAACAGCGTGTCTATAGAGAACGGATGGCTGCTGGGATTCTTTTTGGCTGGATACTGTGCCTCGCTGTCCATGTCACCTGCTGTGTAGCTACACCTCCGAAACTGTTACAGCGTTACATGACCGCAGATTTACATCTCCGTTGACTTATTTCGTTCACCTGTAAAGCGAGAAATTAGCTTTTTTTATTTCTGAAAATACATATAGCCTACAGGTTATTTATATTAGATTAGCTACAAGATGGGATAATAAAACCTCATGCACTGCAAACAGTGTAGGACCCATTGTGCTATTAAGCCTCTTGGGTTGTAGTTCAGCATTTAAGGAACTGCTAAATCTTAATAAGTTTTAGCAGTCCACTGTCTCATCCTGCTGGAGGTCCTCAGGGTCGAAGAAACCAAATATCCTTAGCCTCCTGCTGGCAAGAACCTCATAATTGTAAATTACATAGCCCCCTTGTAATTGTAGGCTATTCTTTTTTCCCCGCATAACCTACATACATCACACGGTTTCTCCGTAGTACATTTCTATTCTGTTCATGTGCACTCTCAGACCACAGTTCCCTTAATGAGCCGAAGATGTCTGCTGCCATTCCAAGCCTTCCTTGAAGGACCTTTTTTTAAGAGCTTACTAAAGTCCAATCTTGATGGTTGTTGCTTAATGGTTGATTGACCTGGGAGTGATAGCACACTCCCGGAGACAAAGATATCTCTAAAGCCGGCTCAAGTCCAGATGCAGATGCAGATCCAAGTCTAGTCAGTTAGTCCACCTCCTCGTTTATAACCAGGAACTGAAAGAGCTCGGTTTTCTGGTTACAGAGCGCTGAGGTTCTCTCGACATTCCCAGTCCAGCTTAGAGGTTACTTAGAGCCATAGAGGTTACATTTACTTGTGATTTAATTTCATTATTTTTAAATACATAAATAGTTATATGTCTATATTTAAATTCAAATTTATATTAAAAATATTTACATTTATATGTAAATATTTATATTTATACATTCGGAACATCCCCATTATACTTAGGTTTAAAGTCATGTCTAATTTTTAAAAGATAGTAAACTTTACCTCGTTTGAGAAGCTATAACATATTTTTTTAAATAAATGAATCTTATTAGTTTCGTTAATGTTGTTGGTAAAATATTAAACTAACGATAGTAGATTAATTTATATTTGTTTAATTACGTTACTTATTATAGTTTCATTAATAAGAAAAATTATTTATTATTGAAACCCATAAACCCTATAAACAAATATAAAACACCAGTATTTTAAAATATCCAAATGTTTGTGCTCTAACAATTCTGATGACTGGACTGGGTATGTAGTACAATCCTTTGATAATTTTAAATATTTGTTATTATTATCAGTTTTATTACATAATATTAAAGAAAAATTTTTTAGCTTACAATATCCAAATGTTTGTGTGCTAACAACTGTAGAAGCTCTACTTGGAATGTAGTACAAACGTTTATTAATTTTGTATGTTTATTATTAATATAGATTTTATTTAGGCTACATAATATTAAAGAACATTCTTGTACAGTGCAGAAATGTCTCTGTGCTAACAATTACTACTTGGAATGTAGTACAAGTTTATTAATTTTTTATAAGTAATTAGGATTATGACCTATTCTTCCCGTCAGTGGTCTATCTACTCACCTCGTAAAGGCTACCGCGGTTTCGAAACTCTATCGTTTCATCTTCAGGCCGTGATACAAAATGTTAAATCCCTCTGTCGAGGTCGTCACGCAGTCCGGAATGTAACGACATACGAGTCGCAAGTATCGTTTGGCCAAACCAAATTTCACAGTACATATTTTAATCGTGTAATTTTGCTCAGTGTTTGTGACGTATGTTTTTAATGTTTTGTTTGACTTTGTGACAACCTCGACAGAGGGATTTAACATTTTGTTTCATGGCCTGAAGATGAAACGTAGAGTTTCGAAACCGCGGTAGATATATAGACCACTGACGGGGAGAATAGGTCATAATCCTAATTACTTAAATATGTGGTCCGGTGGCTATGTTGCAATAATAATTTTTATGTTTATTATTAATATAAATTTTATTTAGGCTACATAATATTAAAGACAATTCTTGTACAGTGCAGAAATGTTTGTGTACTAACAGCTGTAGAAGCTCTACTTGGAATGTAGTACAATCGTTTATTAATTTTAAATGTTTGTTATTAATATACATTTTATTTTGGCTACATTATATTAAAGAACATTCTTGTACAGTGCAGAAATGTTTGTGTACTAACAACTGTAGAAGCTTTACTTGGAATGTAGTACAATCGTTTATTAATTTTTAATGTTTATTTTTATAATTAATTTTTATTTTGGTTACATAATATTAAGAACAACTTTATACAATATCCAAATATTTGTGCGCTAAGAATTGTGATGGCTGGACTGGATAGTACAATCGTTTAATAATTTAAAAAATGTATTATTATTATTATTATTATTATTATTATTAATTATTACTATTATAGACTATTACATATCCTATTAAATGATCCCTACATAATAGCCTATTAAAGAACAATCTTGTACAAACCGAAATGTTTGTGTGCTAACAATTGCAATTCTTAGACTGGGTACGTAGTACAATCGATTAATAATTTTTAATTTTTAATATTTATTATCAATTTTATTTTTATGTACAGAATATTAAATAACAACTTTGTACAACATTTAGGCCTAAATATTCGAGCACTAATAATTATTATTCCTGGACTGGGTATGTAGTACAATTGATTAATATTTTTTTTAATTTTAAATATTTATTATTAATAATATTTTCATGTACATAATGTTAAAGTATAAACTAATGTTGCACAATCCCGAAATATTTAGGCGCTAATAATTTTAATAACTGAACAGGGTATGTCAATTTTTGTATAAAAAAGAACAGAAAATTCCTATATAACATGTGGTATATGTTTTTTTAAAAATTCCTTCAAAATAAAAAAAAATTGCACAGCCCTACTGGTAACGTCCACTGACTGAAAACTGTCTATCGAAGGATCGCTGCATCCTTAGAAGAGGCGTTTAGTGTATTCGACTGGCTTCAGCCTCAATAGCCTATACTTAAATTTTAGTAGACAATTAACTAGAAACTCAGTTGTACGCTAAACCCGGAACCACTGACGGATTAATGTACTTTTTGGGTGGGGTGGTTGGTTGGATGATTCATTTTAAAAGAGGGCCGCCTAGAAGATGATAATTTTTGAAATAGTGCTTCAAAAACCAGCACTATTAAGCTATTTTGAGACTTAAAACGCATATAAAATAATTGTAAAAATTTGCTCTGTTTTAGATTAAGAAAATCACTTAATTTTCTTAGATTTCTAATTTTTAAAACTTTTGCATAACTGTTCCATCTACATAACTTTCCCTCTTCGAAATATACCAAACTATTTTTTTTATGTATATATATATATACAGTTATATATATAGTTGCAGTTATTACAGTTTCTTTACTCTTACCGTTAACGCTGATCCCTCGTCCTCATTAGTCAGAGTAAAGCCAGTCAAGCGTCACAACAGTTTCTCAACCAAGCTTTGATCAATTTTAGAGTCGAGAAAGATCTTTCTGTTGTTGCAGTTAACACAGGAAGAGAAGAGAGAACCAACATAAAATATCTAATTGATTAATCCCGTTCTCATCCTCAGTACAAGCGTTTCAAAGTGCACAAACGTACATACGGACAAAACTTATCTTCGTATCTATACACAAAGTTGAGATCGGGATAATGTAACGAGTTTCGGAACCCTCGGAGGTTTTTGACTCTTTTCCTCAAAGCTGCGATACTGCCACTTTAAGGAAATCAAATAGGATCTTTTACATTTTTTTATTTTATTTCTTTTGCCTCAGGAGAAGCGGCTTTAATCCATCCTTGCCCGGAACACCGTTTTATCCCTTTTTTTAACAACACACTATATTTCACTGTACCAACAGTTTTCGTTAAATCTACAGATACGATATCTTGTATGGCCTGATCCAACATATTCATACCATTGTATAGGCTGGAACTGAACTTTGTAGTTTAGTGGTAAGCAATTCTGTTTTTCACTAAAGGGAATATTTATGTTAAGAAAACTACTTAATCTAACTTTCTTTTGAAATTTGTAATAATCGTTATTAGCGTCTTCTACTGACTTAATATTCCTATCTCTTCTGTATTAGCCTACTTCTTTCTGAAACTGAAACTTCCGCAAGTTAGGAAATTAGCCTACCTCTAAACTAAGACAGCAAATATAAACTCGATTATATCAGTTCTGATAGTGATTTACTTACCGAAACTAGAATTCCGTTCATGGAGGTTTTATTTTTGAGTCACTGATTATAGTTTATTAATAACTTCACAGGCAAGAAGTAAAAAGTTGGTGTTAAAAATAGAATTAAAAATATTTTCCCCGAAAAATAAACTCGTTGACTTTCCTTTCTTTCTGTAAACCATCTGAGAAACGGAATTAGTAAAATACTTGGTAAACCCATTAGCAATATCCAGCAGACCGTTGTAGTCATCTAAAGTTATATATATTACAATTAATTTTACGATACTCTAATTAAAATTTTGATTTGGAGAATTTACAGGCATATTTGTGATTATATTGTCGCAAAAGAGTACTTGCAGTTCTTTTTTAATTTTGGAAAAGTGATTCCTAAAAAACCTACGTAAAAAACATCAAACAAACTTCCAAAATACCAACTGCATCACCAAAATCTACACGATCAACAGATTAAACGTTACATGGTTAACATTAATTAAACACACTCCCCACACATACACACACACACACACACACACACACACACACCAAAATATTTATTAAAGCATAAATTCGCACCTTTAAAAATATCAACCAAAAACTTCTCCCCAGTTTTGGGTATTTTTATTAACATAGATCCACTTTTGTGTGTAAAACAATAACACACCACAGATAACGAAACGAATACAAACTGAATCGCTCCAAAATAGAGTTTAAACCATTTTAGAGGGAGGGGTTTGTAAGAAGCAACAATTATTATCCACCAATGGGAAGAGAGTTAAGAATGACTAGTCGCCAATTGGCTGTTATCCTAAAGAAGATTAACTGCTTTAAGGGTCAACCTTGGTGCTCTAGTTTATCCCGTAAATAATATGTACAAGTTGCCTAACAGACAGAAAATTTTAAATATTTAAAATGAACATTTGTTCAAAGCAAAGACTGAAAAATACATTGCTACTGGTTAGCATAAACAAATTGCTCCCTTTATATGCGTTTCTTAGACATTAGTAATGCTTAACAAGTTTAGGGTTGGAAAATTATAGACGCTACCCACGCTTATATTTTCACATTAGCAGAGTTGAGTATTGCGAATAATAATGAGGGTAATAAGAGAAGCGGGAAATAGCGGATAATTTTGGTCTCACTATGATATACAAAACTTATTAAGACATTTTTTGTTGTTATTTTAAGGAAAAAAAGCACATTGAGGGTATTATCGCCTCCCTAAATGCAATGAATACAGAATCTATAAGAACGACACTTCTTGCCTGTAAAAGTCAGCACATTTTTTCGGCCGAGAACGCTACTTGGATTCCCCGCCGATAGACAGCGCTGCATGTTTTTTTCTGAACTTGTAGCTCAGAGAAAGGTAGAAATAGGGGTTATGGCATTCTTTGTCTCGCTCTTTCTACCAACAACTGAGGGATTGAGCGAAAATTGTTCGTGTTTACGTCCCAGGTCAACTTTCCTAAACTTTCGTTTTCATTACGGCAGTGAATCTGTCTATTTAATACAAAACATCGGTTTCTTCCTTTCCTAGACCACCAGTTCCACAACGACGTCATGATTTTCTGAAGTTGAACTATATATTTGACTGAGTACTATTTGATAAATTTAACAATAATGTTTGGTAGAACCTTAATTAATGTACATGCATTGTAAACGTTTAAAATTAAAGAAGTTTAAAACATGTATAAAATAGCATACTTTGGATCAATTACTACATTGTTTATTTCATCACATACTATTCCTACAATATTTTAAGTAGTGCTGTCCTACATAATAAACAAGAAGTTGGTAGAATATTAAATAAGAATCCAAATGAGAATCAGAAAAAATGTTTTTTTGTTTGGAGTTATAATGAAATTAGATCTGGTTCACATGCCATGTTGTACCAAGTTTATAAAAATACAATTTTTACAATTTTTAACATAGTAAACTATAGTGCTAAAAATTATTTTGCTATCCAGTTTTTCTATTGATATATGAGATCCTAAAATACGGAAAAGTAAAAGAATTATGTTGCATACATATCATTCTATAAAGATTGAATAAAAATTATGTTCTCAGTCTTTTGAAAATTATTCCTTGGGTCAAAATTAAAAAAAACTTCCAGTAATCATATTTATGAGAAATTTTTCTTTTTTTCGATTGTCTGGTCTGTCTGTAAAATTCCTGTAATGTAAATGTGCTTAGTAAAAGTTGCAAATCAATATATTTACATTTTATAAAAGCAATTAATAGCCAATTAGATAAGCAATAATAAAAGCAATTAATAGTAAAACATCCCGTTGTCTGCATTAGCCCAAGTGTGCACAATAGTCGGACGTTAAAAAAAAAAAAAAAAAAAAAAAAAAAAATGCTTAGTAAAAATTTGCTCACTGTCTTCAATTATTAACCTATGAAATCTGATGAGTAGTTTTCTTAAAGCTCCAGAACCTGGTATTTGGGCTGTAAGAACTCATACATTTTGTTTCAGTAATTACGAATTATATGGATTATAATTTTGTGCACAATCATCAACCTGATTTTTAAAAAATCTGATTTTAACATTTTTCTGGAGAATTATTTCAAAAACCGTTTTTTGGACCGAACGCTTTCATAGCACCTGACTAAAAAAAAAATAATTTCTGTTATTGAACCAAAAATAAAAATCATATATCATTGTTTTCTCTTCCTTTTTATTTGAATTGCTATAATTTGTTCGAAACACAACACATGATTTTTATTTTTTGTGCAGTAACAGAAATTGCTCTAGATTTGGTATTTTTCCGTACATCGTTTCCTCATGCACTGAAATCTACATCTTTATGTCTTCTAAACGCTTCATAAGTTTGGTTTTTTGTCCATAAATAAACAAGAAAAGTATGAGTCACGACAACATTTGACCAATCCTGTATATTAATATAACTTAGTGTTCAATGACAGAATCTTTTTTTTTTTAACGTAGACGATGGGATGATGTATAGCGTATGAAAATGCCAAGCCCTCGCCGGGAATCGAACCTGGGTTCTCGGGGTGAAAGCCTAGTACGCTATCCACTAGACGCTATCCGAGAACCGATGATGACGGGCGGGAAGAAGTTCATTACTTGTTTGCAAATATAAAATTCACAAGTTGACCCTGTAGTCATAACTTCCCAAACAGGTCAAGCGTTAGGGTAGGATTTGGAGAGGGAAAGACAGACAGCGAGAGAGAGAAAAAAAGAGAATGCTCCCCTATACCTATCTCTCTCTGAGCTTCAAGTTTAGAAAAAAAACATGCAGCACTGCCTATTGACGGGGAATCCAAGTAGCATTATCGGTCGAATAAAATGGGCTGACTTTTCCATGCAAGAAGTGTCCTTCTTATAGATTCTGTATTCATTGCTAAATGTAAGTGTGAGTGTAAAGTGTTAAAGTCGTAAGTGTAAGTGTATGTTAGACAACTTTTGACTCTACTATAAATGCTGATGTTTTGCGTAACCGTGACTCATTTTGTATCCAGAACAATATTTACATATGCTCCACGCTCGGTTCGCCTTTTCTGTTCCTCAGTCAGCTCATTTTTAGGGAACTTTATTTCTGAAAATACTATTTTACTGCTTGTTTTCATTCACAGCGTAGGTTTTATAGCAAACTCTCCATGGATATTCGTATTGCTTGGGTCTAAATGAAATGATTATTAGAATTCACTACGATAATTAAGAAAAAATACAGTTTTTTGGATCAAATTTTAAGAAAATATAATTTTTAATGGTCGCAGAAGTGCATGGAGGTCATGGGTTTCTGTTGGGAAGATTTTAGGTATCGTGAAGACCAACATCATTGCTAAGGATCGAACAATGTAGGCCCCAATATCTTTATATCTTTATGTTATATCTTTGTTAGATGTATCTTTTTCAGCTTTAACGATATAATTGAATTCAGAAAAGTAGCAATTTTGGGGTAGGGGAGGCTGTGAAAGGGCCACCACCTCCACTGTGTTTCTCATGTAGATTCTTAAATCCTACACAATCTCTGTGTAAAATTGTATACGAATTTCTCAAAAGATACACAAATTATTATAGAAAAAAACACAATTTCAGCTTTGTTTCTAATCATAGACTAAACGCACGCACACACACGCACGCGCGCACACGCACACAAATACACGCAAACACACACACACACACACAGGCACACATATATACGTACATACATACATACATTTTTGACTTTGGTAGTTTGTGGGTAATTTTATGGCTGACTGTTGGTAATGATTACTGTTGAGATTGGTAACACTGCGTATTAGTGTCTGTATGAACGTCTGTCTTCACTCCACACAACGGATACAAATGAAATAACATGCTTTTATTATGTTCATATCGTAGTATGCCCTATACTTAATCAGGCGTAAATATAGTACACGTACTATACTTTCCCCTAATTTAGATACCCAATTCTAACTTCTTGTCCGCCTAAACAACATAGGAGCTGATTTGCACAACCTAGTTCAGCTTATAAACACCTAAACAACCACGCTAAAAATTCCAGCTTTGAACCAGTCTAAGCTTGAGAAACCTAGTTTACTCCCGTCATCTAATACACACTTCCAATTGGTTCGCAGTGTACGCGTATCTCGGGTCTAAACTAATTAATTAATTAATACATTTCTGCTCATGCATTACTGTCGGCGCATCACCTCGCATCACCCTTGCGCAATAGCTCCATTCTGATTGGTGCGTTCTTTCTCTAATTTTAACTGAGAAATTATGGTCCCTGCCATAATTTTGAGTATAAATACGACTTCGAAAATAGTTGTTCGGCAAAACATCGAGGAGGACCATCCACTACAGAACTACATACATAGCACCAACACCCGAAACAACTCTACTAGACACCACAACTTGTTCGTGAATAAATAAAAGGAATCCGGCAAACTCCAAACAGCAAGCGAATTTATTTCACAATTCAAAACCGGAAAATTGCCTCGCTTGGAAAAGTGTCGGCAACCTGGTAAACGTCCGGACTTCCATTTCTCCCGGAGACTACAACATCCTAATCTAGCCTACAAGGAAAATTTCCCTTCCCATAA
The DNA here is from genome assembly GCA_022606455.1 of Callitettix versicolor. Lineage (NCBI taxonomy): Eukaryota > Metazoa > Arthropoda > Insecta > Hemiptera > Cercopidae > Callitettix > Callitettix versicolor. The sequence continues at coordinate 52,167,976 of CM040182.1, forward strand.
TCAATATTTGGGTTATCAAAGAAAGCGCCATAAAGTAGATTAAAAAATCAGTTATCGTTTCAAAAACGTTTGAAAATCTTTAATCGAGAGGCCAAAGAAACAATTAAAACATTTGTGATTAAAGTCAAGCGCTTCCTAAAATGTCAAGCGCTTTATACGAATATTTTTGTAATTTGTGTTTATTTTTTTGAATACGTAATCAGTTTTTATTTTCTTATAATTCTTGCACAACTTGCAATCAAAATTAATAAAATCTCAAACACCCCTCCCCTAATACGATATGCCCAACTATATATATTTAAACGACCCTCTAAAGAAAAACTAAACTCTCCAACTTCCCGTTGCCTATAGACTAATGGTAAAACGGGTGAAATTTGGCAACGTTGATTTTTGAAAATTTATTCGTCACGTTAATGAATGTTTTTAGCCGTAGGTCTACCATTGTTTCAGTTCGAATAGCGGTACAAATGTGTAGCTGTATGCAATCAGGAAAGGCAAGGTTGCAGCGAGTAGATCCTAGGAATATCGGAAACGTTCAAATAAACTGGATTATTTTACTCTACAATCTATACGTTTTTTTTCAATTCAGCTGACTTTTTCAGATTCAGATTATTGCAATCACCTATTAACCGAGCGAAGCGAGGCTCTGTTTCAACTCGACCGTTCGTTATTTGATTTGTTACTCAGTTTTGGCCAAACGCATTGACCGACTGTTTTGAAATTTGATACAAAGATATTTTATATGCAGCCCGAACAACGTATGTGTTGATTTCTTCCTATTCTCTTTCCTTTCAAGATGGAGGCCTCTGGTTTAACGATTACGTGTGTAGTTGCTAGCTGTTTCCTGTAATACTGGCTGAACAGCAAGACCTGTCAAAATTCATGGGGAAAGAGCATAAAATATTCAATAAAGTTTGTTTAGTAACATTTTTCTTAAATATTGTGGTTACGCTTCAAAACGCTGTCGTAGAGCGGTGGCCAGGCAGTTTGACTAAAAACATACCGCGAGGTCTACTGTTATTTGAAATACTTTTACGAATTCATTTATAACTCTTATCTCACGAATATCAGTGATATGTGATGGAATCTGCAATGAATTTTACTTTTATTTTTAGATTTTCTGTAGCCTTGCTAAAGTACGTAAATATGTTGTACTCACACTACATAAGCTACAAGAGAACTAAAATTAGTAGACCTAAGTCGACCTCGTGTGACGCGACTGTACTGAACAGATGACGGAGGGATGCAGCCGCTCAGTTTTATTACTTCATTTTCTCATCTAATTATGCCAGTTTTATTACCTTCTCTCTTCAATTAATTGGTCTCAGTCTGTAGCCTACTTCAAACTAGGAAATTTACTTTACTACTATTTTCATGTTTATCATTGTACGTGTTAACAATAATAATGAATAATGTTAATTATTCAGAGATACGCTTTAAGAAGACGAACTTAAAGCAACCTAGGGAAATTTTAAAATCATTTGAATTTATGAGAGAATTGTAGCGCCACGAAAGTAAGAAACCACTAAGCTTATGAGACCATTTGAATTCTTAAAAAATCGTCCAAAGAAATGTTGAAATTACCCTCGCCTTTACGAAATATCTCTCATATATACGACAATTTCCCACTCCTGTACAAAAATTTCCTTCACTCTCGCTTGTACAATAATTTTCATTATCTATACGATAGTTTTCCTCGCTCTTACGATAGCTTCCCTCGCATGTACGATAATTTTCCTCACATATACGATAATTTCCAATGCTTATACGAACATTTTTTTCTCGCCTGTACGAAAATTTCCTTCGTTTGTACGATAAATTTCCTCAGCTGTACGATAATTTTCGTCGCTTGTACGATAATTTCCTCCCTTGCACGAAAATTCCCTTGCTTGTACAATAATTTCCATCACATACCTATACGATAGTTAAAATAACTTCCCTCATGTACGATAATTTTCCTCACGCCTCACGATAAATAGTTTTCAACGCCTGTACGAAAATTTTCCTCGCTTTACGAAAATATCCCTCAGTTGTATGACAATTTCCGTCGTTTGTACGATAGTTCCCCTTGTACGAAATTTCCGTCGCTTGTACAATAATTTCCATCTTCTATACTACAGTTTACCTCGCTCGTAACGATAACTTCCCTCGCATGTACAATAATTTTTTTCACACATACGATAATTTCTAACTCAAGTACGATCATTTTTCTTGCCTGTACAAAAATTTTTCGCTTTTACGAAAATTTCCCTCAGCTGTACTATAATTTCCATCGCTTGTACGATGATTTATCTCACTTTTATGAAATTTCTATCGCTTGTACAATAATTTTCATCACATATACGATATCTTTCCGAGGAAAAACATCAACTAATTAATAACAAAAACGAGGAACGTAGACTAATAAATCATAAATAGTTTTTATTAAAATTTAGTACTTATCGTCACAAATAAACTACTTTAGGGCTTTGAATACTTGAAGTCTCGTTTCAATAATTGATTAATAAATTCCAGTCTAGAAAGACATGTAATAAAACATCTAAAATTAAAAAAAGTCTTAAAATTTAGTGTAGAATCCGAAATTTCTAAAATTCAAAAATCATGACGTGTTCTAGCTGTACTATTAGCGCTCATTCACAGTCACTGGGTCTTACCACAATGGTCGAACCACTAACTCATTTTTTAATGAAAATGCACTAAACATTAACTTCTTGGTATTACTCCTTAATTTAGAAAATTGAAAATATGTTTGTAACGCTAATTTTTCCTTATTTTTAAAACACCTGGCTCATAATATCGAATAACAAAAGTTCGCATGTACGATAATTTTTCTCAAATATACGATAATTTACAACTTCTGTACGAACATTTTTTTCTCACCTGTACAAAAATTACTTGCCTGTACGAAAATTTCCCTTAGCTGTAAGATAATTTCCTTCGCTTGTACGATAATTCCCTCGCTTGTACGAAATTTTCGTTACTTCTAAAATAATTTCCATCGCCTATACACCTATACGATAATTTCCCTCACCTCTGCAATAATTTCTCTTGTCTGTAGGGTAATTTCCCTTGCCTGTACGATAATCTTTTCATAGCTTCAACCGTTACTTCAGTTCCCAATATATATTTAACCAAGTAGACTTTACTGATGTCAGTAACACATAAGTTTATTAACCGCACTGATTCCCTTAAAACCATTGTTATTAAGATTAACAATGGTGATCGTCTGGGTCACAAGTGCTATACAACTTTACTACAATGATAATAAGACGGATCTGTTTACCTTAATAAGCGTGCCAAGACAATTTGTTCTCCGTTAATATTCTGGTGACACTTCTAAAGCTTTCACTGTCAAGTTTGTTTTGAAAATCCTCTTTCCTTACAAGACTTATTGTGAAACCTTGCTTACTCAGGAAGAAATCAATTAATAAAGAAATGAGTACTTATGAATATTACCATTAACTATTGGTGGCTATCTTTGTGCTAAGGTGACGCCTTACTATTTTCTGTACTTTCAACCCGAAAGAAATAGTTAGTGGAGTTTTTGAAATCTTATTTTCTTTCATTTTTTTCTATTCACACGAACCCACTCGCCAGGATCATCTTCGTCAGTTTCATATATGTCTGTTTTATTATTAGAAGTACCAGGATGCTGTGAATGTTATTATCTCCTGTTTATCTTTGATTTCTTTATTAGCATTTATAAGCTGCAGTTAAAAGTCTTTGATACTTTCAGTTGTATTAGCCTCTCCCCCTGGAAGAAGTGTTCCTTGAATATCTTCATTATTCTTAGAATTTCGTTTGTTTGAAAATCTTACTAATTTATAATTTCTCATAAAAGAATCTTCGTGAAGTAATAGTTGACCTCCTATAGAATCCGCGAGGTCAGCCTCCGTACAGGTTTCCTGGATTACACCAGATGTATTTATTCCGTTTGTGTTTTGACCATTGCCATTAGAATATATAATAATTTGAACGACTCATCCACCGTTGGGATACTGACTCTTCATCCACCTTCTGAGCCGTTGGTTCTTCCGCCTCTTCAGCCGTTGAAATACAAGATCCTCTTACACCGTCAGAGCGTAAGACCGGTCATCATCTAGTAACCCTAGACAGGAGCCCTCACATGGTACTACCACCCGGGCCAGATGGACAAAGGTTTTTTATAGAGGTGTTACTCCTCTACCACTCCTCCTTGTTGTGTGGTTTCGGGCTTGTGACCGGAATAGCGGAGTTCTTAAACATATGACAGTTTTCTCTTTTCACAAGTATAATTTATACTACGACAGAACGCTAAAAAAATAACTGTGGAATTTTTTTTCATTCATCCGATCTGCAGGAAATTTGTTTGAATTGATCTTTAATTATAGAATTAAAAAATCGAATTTTAAAAAACACCATACTACGGTCAGGATATTTTATTTTCTGGCTCTTCATAATTAGTTAATAAGTTAACATTTCACTACATGTGGCCAACCTGTGAATTTCGTATCAGAACAGGGTGCTACCATCCGAAGCCAGAAGGACCCCGGTTTTTTAGCGAGGTGTTACTCCTCCCCCTCCTTCTTCTTCATCCCTTGCGAGATGAAGCCCCGGGCTTGGGACCGGCAATGGCGGAGTTTTTTTATACTTAATATTTTAAAAATTTGCTAATAAATACAAAGAAAATAAGCTCAAACACGACACAATTGGGACAGAAACTAAATTACAAATACTAATAGTATTTCTGAAGTAGACCTATATAAAAGGTTTTCAGAAAATTATAATGTATTATAGTGATATATACAATATAAATAAATAAATAAACACACACACACACACATATATATCTATATCTATATATCTATATATATCTATATCTATCTATCTATCTATCTATCTATATATATATATATATATATATATATATATATATATATATATATATATATATATATATATATTTTAACGCTAATTTACGTTTACGTTACGACTAACGCCGGATAGCCGTCCGCATTCACAGGCTTCGTCCAGGGTTCAACTGTAGGTAATGTTTTTGGCTCAGTTATAAATTGGGCTCATTGACAAAAATCAGTATTTCATGATTTTGCTCACCCATGTTTAAGTCATCATCGCCAAAAGGGGCTTTGAGTTTTAATATTGATTAGCTGAGCAAATTTATGGGAGCAAGGATTTATGTACTCAATATTCTCGAGCTTAAGGAAGTTTAGGTGCTCAATATTCTCGAGCGTAAGGAAGTTTAGGTGCTCAATATTCTCGAGCGTAAGGAAGTTTAGGTGCTCAATATTCTCGAGCTTAAGGAAGGTTTAGGTGCTCAATATTCTCGAGCGTAAGGAAGTTTAGGTGCTCAATATTCTCGAGCGTAAAAAAGGTTTAGGTGCTCAATATTCTCGAGCGTAAGGAAGGTTTAGGTGCTCAATATTCTCGAGCGTAAGGAAGGTTTAGGTGCTCAATATTCTCGAGCGTAAGGAAGTTTTAGGTGCTCAATATTCTCGAGCGTAAGGAAGTTTTAGGTGCTCAATATTCTTGAGCGTAAGGAAGTTTAGGTGCTCAATATTCTCGAGCGTAAGGAAGTTTAGGTGCTTAATATTCTCGAGCGAAAGGAAGTTTAAGTGCTCAATATTCTCGAGCGTAAGGAAGTTTTAGGTGCTCAATATTCTCGAGCGTAAGGAAGTTTAGGTGCTCAATATTCTCGAGCGTAAGGAAGTTTAGGTGCTCAATATTCTCGAGCGTAAGGAAGTTTAGGTGCTCAATATTCTCGAGCGTAAGGAAGGTTTAGGTGCTCAATATTCTCGAGCTTAAGGAAGTTTAGGTGTTCAATATTCTCGAGCGTAAGGAAGGTTTACGTGCTCAATATTCTCGAGCGTAAGGAAGTTTAGGTGCTCATTATTCTCGAGCGTAAGGAAGGTTTAGGTGCTCAATATTCACGAGCGTAAGGAAGTTTTAGGTGCTCAATATTCTCGAGTGTAAGGAAGTTTAGGTGCTCAATATTCACGAGCGTAAGGAAGTTTTAGGTGCTCAATATTCTCGAGTGTAAGGAAGTTTAGGTGCTCAATATTCTCGAGCGTAAGGAAGTTTAGGTGCTCAATATTCTCGAGCGTAAGGAAGTTTAGGTGCTCAATATTCTCGAGCTTAAGGAAGGTTTAGGTGCTCAATATTCTCGAGCGTAAGGAAGTTTAGGTGCTCAATATTCTCGAGCGTAAGGAAGGTTTAGGTGCTCAATATTCTCGAGCGTAAGGAAGGTTTAGGTGCTCAATATTCTCGAGCGTAAGGAAGTTTTAGGTGCTCAATATTCTCGAGCGTAAGGAAGTTTAGGTGCTCAATATTCTCGAGCGTAAGGAAGTTTAGGTGCTTAATATTCTCGAGCGAAAGGAAGTTTAGGTGCTCAATATTCTCGAGCGTAAGGAAGTTTTAGGTGCTCAATATTCTCGAGCTTAAGGAAGTTTAGGTGCTCAATATTCTCGAGCGTAAGGAAGGTTTAGGTGCTCAATATTCTCGAGCGTAAGGAAGTTTAGGTGCTCAATATTCTCGAGCGTAAGGAAGTTTAGGTGCTCAATATTCTCGAGCGTAAGGAAGGTTTAGGTGCTCAATATTCTCGAGCTTAAGGAAGTTTAGGTGCTCAATATTCTCGAGCGTAAGGAAGGTTTACGTGCTCAATATTCTCGAGCGTAAGGAAACTTAGGTGCTCAATATTCTCGAGCGTAAGGAAGTTTAGGTGCTCATTATTCTCGAGCGTAAGGAAGGTTTAGATGCTCAATATTCACGAGCGTAAGGAAGTTTAGGTGCTCAATATTCTCGAGTGTAAGGAAGTTTAGGTGCTCAATATTCTCGAGTGTAAGGAAGTTTAGGTGCTCAATATTCTCGAGCGTAAGGAAGTTTAGGTGCTCAATATTCTCGAGCGTAAGGAAGGTTTAGGTGCTCAATATTCTCGAGCGTAAGGAAGTTTTAGGTGCTCAATATTCTCGAGCGTAAGGAAGTTTAGGTGCTCAATATTCTCGAGCGTAAGGAAGTTTAGGTGCTTAATATTCTCGAGCGAAAGGAAGTTTAGGTGCTCAATATTCTCGAGCGTAAGGAAGTTTAGGTGCTCAATATTCTCGAGCGTAAGGAAGGTTTAGGTGCTCAATATTCTCGAGCGTAAGGAAGTTTTAGGTGCTCAATATTCTCGAGCGTAAGGAAGTTTAGGTGCTCAATATTCTCGAGCGTAAGGAAGGTTTAGGTGCTCAATATTCTCGAGCGTAAGGAAGTTTAGGTGCTCAATATTCTCAAGCATAGGGAAGGTTTAGGTGCTCAATATTCTCAAGCGTAGGGAAGGTTTAGGTGCTCAATATTCTCGAGCTTAAGGAAGTTTAGGTGCTCAATATTCTCTAGCGTAAGGAAGGTTTAGGTGCTCAATATTCTCGAGCTTAAGGAAGTTTAGGTGCTCAATATTCTCGAGCGTAAGGAAGTTTAGGTGCTCAATATTCTCGAGCGTAAGGAAGTTTAGGTGCTCAATATTCTCGAGCTTAAGGAAGGTTTAGGTGCTCAATATTCTCGAGCGTAAGGAAGTTTAGGTGCTCAATATTCTCGAGCGTAAGGAAGGTTTAGGTGCTCAATATTCTCGAGCGTAAGGAAGGTTTAGGTGCTCAATATTCTCGAGCGTAAGGAAGTTTTAGGTGCTCAATATTCTCGAGCGTAAGGAAGTTTAGGTGCTCAATATTCTCGAGCGTAAGGAAGTTTAGGTGCTTAATATTCTCGAGCGAAAGGAAGTTTAGGTGCTCAATATTCTCGAGCGTAAGGAAGTTTTAGGTGCTCAATATTCTCGAGCTTAAGGAAGTTTAGGTGCTCAATATTCTCGAGCGTAAGGAAGGTTTAGGTGCTCAATATTCTCGAGCGTAAGGAAGTTTAGGTGCTCAATATTCTCGAGCGTAAGGAAGTTTAGGTGCTCAATATTCTCGAGCGTAAGGAAGGTTTAGGTGCTCAATATTCTCGAGCTTAAGGAAGTTTAGGTGCTCAATATTCTCGAGCGTAAGGAAGGTTTACGTGCTCAATATTCTCGAGCGTAAGGAAACTTAGGTGCTCAATATTCTCGAGCGTAAGGAAGTTTAGGTGCTCAATATTCTCGAGCGTAAGGAAGTTTAGGTGCTCATTATTCTCGAGCGTAAGGAAGGTTTAGATGCTCAATATTCACGAGCGTAAGGAAGTTTAGGTGCTCAATATTCTCGAGTGTAAGGAAGTTTAGGTGCTCAATATTCTCGAGTGTAAGGAAGTTTAGGTGCTCAATATTCTCGAGCGTAAGGAAGTTTAGGTGCTCAATATTCTCGAGCGTAAGGAAGGTTTAGGTGCTCAATATTCTCGAGCTTAAGGAAGTTTAGGTGCTCAATATTCTCTAGCCTAAGTAAGGTTTAGGTGCTCAATATTCTCGAGCGTAAGGAAGGTTTAGGTGCTCAATATTCTCGAGCGTAAGGAAGGTTTAGGTGCTCAATATTCTCGAGCGTAAGGAAGTTTAGGTGCTCAATATTCTCGAGCGTAAGGAAGGTTTAGGTGCTCAATATTCTCGAGCGTAAGGAAGTTTTAGGTGCTCAATATTCTCGAGCGTAAGGAAGTTTAGGTGCTCAATATTCTCGAGCGTAAGGAAGGTTTAGGTGCTCAATATTCTCGAGCGTAAGGAAGTTTTAGGTGCTCAATATTCTCGAGCGTAAGGAAGTTTTAGGTGCTCAATATTCTCGAGCGTAAGGAAGTTTAGGTGCTCAATATTCTCGAGCGTAAGGAAGGTTTAGGTGCTCAATATTCTCGAGCGTAAGGAAGGTTTAGGTGCTCAATATTCTCGAGCGTAAGGAAGTTTTAGGTGCTAGATATTCTCGAGCGTAAGGAAGTTTTAGGTGCTCAATATTCTCGAGCGTAAGGAAGTTTTAGGTGCTCAATATTCTCGAGCGTAAGGATGTTTAGGTGCTCAATATTCTCGAGCGTAAGGAAGTTTTATGTGCTCAATATTCTCGAGCGTAAGGAAGGTTTAGGTGCTCAATATTCTCGAGCGTAAGGAAGGTTTAGGTGCTCAATATTCTCGAGCGTAAGGAAGTTTAGGTGCTCAATATTCTCGAGCGTAAGGAAGTTTAGGTGCTCAATATTCTCGAGCGTAAGGAAGGATTAGGTGCTCAATATTCTCGAGCTTAAGGAAGTTTAGGTGCTCAATATTCTCGAGCGTAAGGAAGGTTTACGTGCTCAATATTCTCGAGCGTAAGGAAACTTAGGTGCTCAATATTCTCGAGCGTAAGGAAGTTTAGGTGCTCAATATTCTCGAGCGTAAGGAAGTTTAGGTGCTCAATATTCTCGAGTGTAAGGAAGTTTAGGTGCTCAATATTCTCGAGCGTAAGGAAGTTTAGGTGCTCAATATTCTCGAGCGTAAGGAAGGTTTAGGTGCTCAATATTCTCTCGAAGTTTAGGTGCTCAATATTCTCGAGCGTAAGGAAGGTTTAGGTGCTCAATATTCTCGTAAGGAAGGAAGTTTAGGTGCTCAATATTCTCTAGCGTAAGTAAGTTTAGGTGCTCAATATTCTCGAGCGTAAGGAAGGTTTAGGTGCTCAATATTCTCGAGCGTAAGGAAGGTTTAGGTGCTCAATATTCTCGAGCGTAAGGAAGTTTAGGTGCTCAATATTCTCGAGCGTAAGGAAGGTTTAGGTGCTCAATATTCTCGAGCGTAAGGAAGTTTTAGGTGCTCAATATTCTCGAGCGTAAGGAAGTTTAGGTGCTCAATATTCTCGAGCGTAAGGAAGGTTTAGGTGCTCAATATTCTCGAGCGTAAGGAAGTTTTAGGTGCTCAATATTCTCGAGCGTAAGGAAGTTTTAGGTGCTCAATATTCTCGAGCGTAAGGAAGTTTAGGTGCTCAATATTCTCGAGCGTAAGGAAGGTTTAGGTGCTCAATATTCTCGAGCGTAAGGAAGGTTTAGGTGCTCAATATTCTCGAGCGTAAGGAAGTTTTAGGTGCTAGATATTCTCGAGCGTAAGGAAGTTTTAGGTGCTCAATATTCTCGAGCGTAAGGAAGTTTTAGGTGCTCAATATTCTCGAGCGTAAGGAAGTTTAGGTGCTCAATATTCTCGAGCGTAAGGAAGTTTTATGTGCTCAATATTCTCGAGCGTAAGGACGTTTAGGTGCTCAATATTCTCGAGCGTAAGGAAGTTTAGGTGCTCAATATTCTCGAGTGTAAGGAAGTTTAGGTGCTCAATATTCTCGAGCGCAAAGAAGTTTAGGTGATCAATATTCTCGAACGTGTGGAAGTTTAGGTGCTCAATATTCTCGAGAGTAAGGAAGTTTTAGGTGCTCAATAATCTCGAGCGTAAGGAAGTTTAGGTGCTCAATATTCTCGAGCGTAAGGAAGGTTTAGGTGCTCAATATTCTCGAGCGTAAGGTCGTGCTCAATTCGAGCGTAAGGAAGTTTAGGTGCTCAATATTCTCGAGTGTAAGGAAGTTTAGGTGCTCAATATTCTCGAGCGCAAAGAAGTTTAGGTGATCAATATTCTCGAACGTGTGGAAGTTTAGGTGCTCAATATTCTCGAGAGTAAGGAAGTTTTAGGTGCTCAATAATCTCGAGCGTAAGGAAGTTTAGGTGCTCAATATTCTCGAGCGTAAGGAAGGTTTAGGTGCTCAATATTCTCGAGCGTAAGGAAGTTTAGGTGCTCAATATTCTCGAGCGTAAGGAAGGTTTAGGTGCTTAATATTCTCGAGCTTAAGGAAGTTTAGGTGCTCAATATTCTCGAGCGCAAGGAAGGTTTAGGTGCTCAATATTCTCGAGCGTAAGGAAGTTTAGGTGCTCAATATTCTCGAGCGTAAGTAAGTTTAGGTGCTCAATATTCTCGAGCGTAAGGAAGTTTAGGTGCTCAATATTCTCGAGCGTAAGGAAGTTTAGGTGCTCAATATTCTCGAGTGTAAGGAAACTTAGATGCTCAATATTCTCGAGCGTAAGGAATTTTATGTGCTCAATATTCTCGAGTTTAAGGAAGTTTAGGTGCTCAATATTCTCGAGCGTAAGGAAGGTTTAGGTGCTCAATATTCTCGAGGGTAAGGAAGTTTAGGTGCTCAATATTCTCGAGCGTAAGGAAGTTTAGGTGCTCAATATTCTCGAGCGTAAGGAAGGTTTAGGTGCTTAATATTCTCGAGCTTAAGGAAGTTTAGGTGCTCAATATCCTCGAGCGTAAGGAAGTTTAGATGCTCAATATTCTCGAGCGTAAGGAAGTTTAGGTGCTCAATATTCTCGAGCGTAAGGAAGTTTTAGGTTTCCAGGTGTTTGCTATTCTCGAGCTCTCGGAATCGTAAATACTTCAAGGATTCGGAATGCCCAATTTCTACGCTATTATCGAGCTCTCGGAATCCTACATACGCCAAGGATTCGGAATGCCCAATTTCTAAGATTTATAAACGCTTCTATGGTAATTCCTACCTCGGTATACGATTCCTGTTTCCTGTCGGTATGCGTTTTCGTTCGATGATTTGTCGTATACTGCCCAGAGTTATCGAGTGGTCGGCGAAAGACTGACCAAAATTATCGGATGGTCGGCGAAGGACTGACCCAATGTTATCGTGGGCGGTCGGCGGAAGACTGACCCAAGTTATCGCGGGCGGTCGGTGAAAGACTGACCAAGGTTGTCGAGTGGTCGGCGGGAGACTGATCAAGTTTTCGAATGGTCGCTGGGAGACTGACCAAGTTATCGAATGGTCGGCGAAGGACTGACCCAATGTTATCGTGGGCGGTCGGCGGAAGACTGACCAAGTTATCGCGGGCGGTCGGCGAAAGACTGACCAAGGTTGTCGAGTGGTCAGCGGGAGACTGACCAAGTTATCGAATGGTCGCTGGGAGACTGACCAAGTTATCGAATGGTCGGCGAAGGACTGACCCAATGTTATCGTGGGCGGTAGGCGGAAGACTGACCAAGTTATCGCGGGCGGTCGGCGAAAGACTGACCAATTAGTCGCGGGCGGTCGGCGAAAGACTGACCAAGTTATCGCGGGCGGTCGGCGAAAGACTGACCAAGGTTGTCGAGTGGTCCGCCCTTGATGGGAGCCCTTGCAAACTGACCTTTGCATTGGTTGCTCTCTTGCCTTAGGCTACAAGCGCGTCGTACCCTCTTAAACTGACCTTTGCACTGTACCTATGTACAATCGTCAACTGACCTTTGTACTTTTTTCTACCTGATCTCAGGCTACGTAGGGCCAGCCCAAGGTTATTATACAGAAGGTTGTCTCAGTCCCATAAGGCACATGTAACCAGCAGTAGGCGTGGCTGTGACGTCACGCGCCGACCTAAGCTGCCTCTAAGGCCTGGCAAAGAAGTGATGTTCATATTTTGAATTTTAATTTGTAGGAATTCATTTCCTTCATGTCTTTATTAATTCTTCTTTCATTAGTACTAAATTCGTTTAATCTTATAAGTAATTCACTAACATTTTCTCATTCTAATAGCATATTACAGATCATATTTCTTGTTTAATTATTGAAACTTGTAAGTTAATTTACAATAAATTATTATTATTATATATATATATATATATATATATATATATATATATATATATATATATATATATATATATATATATATATAGGAAAATGTGTATGAAATGTAATTATAGTCAAGTTCAAATTAAAGATTGCTAAAGTATTTGAAAGAAGTAAACACCCCAGCTACAATACAAAATATGAAATCGCATTCAATGGAATTAGAATTGTTAACTAAACATCATGTTTTACAATATATTTAATTTAAATATTTTTTTGTATGAACATTTTATTTTTACTATGATTTAAAGACGTTTAAAAATACAAACTACATGTTTTTTCAAACCAAGTAATATATCAATCTGGTTTCCAGTAAACACTGATGTTAAAACTTTATGCATTTTCTCATACGTCAAAGACGTTTTAATATTTCTTCTTTTTAAATATTGGTTTTCTATTTTTAGCTTTCTCACTTCGACTGTATCAAGCTCAATTTTTTGTTGTAAATGCTTAATCTGCTTTTTAAGACAAAATATTTGTTTAGTTAATAATTTATTTTCATTCAATGAAACTGATAACTTGTTAACTTCTGCAGTTGAAGTACTTTCTGAACGTATATTGTTAACAAGTGTTTCAACAAGTTTTTTGCCTTCTCTACTCTTAATTCGGGTTTCTCTGTCTTTTTTAAGATTATGCCTGTAGTATGTTTTTGTTTTAAATTTAGGTTGATGGATGGAATTGCATTCTCCTTAAGAACTCTTTTGGGGGTTATATTTAACAATTCTGCTTTTAAATCTCTTTCATAGTCATTGGAAGTAAAATGCTCAGAACAAATTACAGAAGTAAGAGGGTTAAATAATTTATCTGCCCGTTTACAGCACTGTGCCCACTGTTTGGAAATGTTTGGATCCTTAGGGAATCTATGATAAAGTATTTTAGGCCTGTCACCAGACAAATCACGTGTTTTTACGCGGCTGTTATTGCAAACTGCCACTGCACATCGCTCACCAGGCATTTTAATCACTTGATTTAACTGTAAACAATACAATCACTTGATCTAAATTGGAAAAGAAAACTTTGAAACACACTACGAACACAGCACAGCTAGGTGAATACCTAGCTTCGCACATTACAAGTGGCGGTGGTAGGTCGTAGCGTGACGTCATGCGCAAAAGACGTGCGCGCTTGACTGAGACAACCTTCTGTATAATAACCTCGGGGCCAGCCGTGCGTTTTAGTAACAGGGTTAATTTTTATGTACGTATGTATGTTTGAGCTTATTTTTTTAATATTTATTAGCATATTTTAAAAACATTAAGTAAAAAAAAGATCTGATAAGAAATTCACAGGCTGACCACATGTAGTGAAATGTTAACTTATTATTATTAAGTGAGGAGATCAAACATCCTGATCGTGGTATGGCGTGAGTATAGTAAATAGGATTATTTAATCCACCAGCGTCAACTTCTTTTTGAACGGCCGATAGCTCACTGAACAATTAGTTATAAATTGACCTCAGATTAAGTCACACAAACACACACACAAACACACACACACACACACACACACACACACAGACAATTTTAAATGATAGCGAATTAAAATACAACATACTGCTTTTACCAACAAATTTAGTAAAGAAGAACCTTCCACACTAATCTCACTAGGAGCGCTAAAAATCGTCCACATCAAGGTTTGTAGTTGTAAATTTCTCTGTTTACTGGAAAAATAAGTTAATGTAAAACATAAAATGGAGCGAATAATACGCTGGAAACCTATTTTATATTCGCAAATATTACCTTCTCAACACAAATTAAAGGTTAAATTTATCTTGGTTCCGGTTTTCATAACAAAAATTTATCTGCGTGTTCTTAAAACATTTCACGGTTTTTTGAAGAATTAATTTCACTACCATAATCAGCAGTAAAATATTAATACCAGTAATTAGAATTTTCAAATTACACAGCTGTTTTCCCTGTTGTACTTCCTTTAATTTAAAGTGCCTTACTTTATTTGCCAATTATTAGAAAATAATTGTTATTATGTTAATTCTACAGGCCAAGAATTTTCGAGGGTGGTAGTGATTTTTAGAAAATCACTACCAAATTAAAAAAAAAACTCTTAGTGTAGGAAAATATTATAGCTATCTGACTAAATAGATCAGTGGTACATAGAATATCTGTAGGGACATGCAGTTGGTTGGTGGAAAAAAATCTTTTATAGATACAGCAACTATTGAAAAATGTATATCCATCAGTACACATGAAAATAACAATTCTGAATGTAAATAATCACACAAATAAATTGTTCTTGAAGAATGATAAGCCTGATGAAGTAGAAGATACTGTGGAAACATCAAAAACAGTAAATAAGTAGGCCTAGATGTGTTAGGCAGTGTGCAGTCGGAATGCGAAAAAAGCAGACAAAATTGGTGTCATATATATTGATAGGTTTTACTTGGGTCAGAAGTTTAATGAGCCTTCATCACAATGTTTTCTATAATTTTGTCAACGAGAGAGGTGCCAATTCCCGTCAAAGCTAATGAAACGAATTACTCTCTAAACGTTATTATTTCCCCAAAAATGAATTGATCATACCAGTATATATATATATATATATATATATATATATATATATATATATATATATATATATATATATAATATATATATAATATAATATATATAATATAATATATATAATATATAATATACAGGCTATGATTTTGGTAATTCACTATTTAAAGTGTGAATCTCCACTGTGGATAGATCTATCATAAGATTTCATAAGAAATTCAAAAATGGTATGTTTGCAAAGCTCATCCTCCTTTTCATAAAAAAACTCTAGATTACTTACTTTTACATGTTTTACTACGCAAATATAAGTAAAGATTTTAAAAAAAATTACATCTTATGCAGAATCAAATACTTCAAATAAAAATAAATTAGAAATATTTATTTTTTGTTAAAGACCCCTAAAATCTTATAGCCTCTATAGTAATGTGGATTTAAATTAACTTATGTTTAGTTTAAGGCCCCCTAAACTTGGTACCATAGGATAATTGGGTTTAAAGTCACTTGTGTTTGGTTTATCATGTAAAATAGCTGAATAAAAACTCTTCTAATGTAATTTGCTTTGTTCAATAATCCAGACAGTATAGTTGTCTTGCACTAAATTCTCTTCTATTTAAATCAATACAAAAATTTATTGTTTTCAAATATTTTTCTCTTTAAATCACAAGTGAAAATTTCCTTTTGTGCCATCTCCCCTTTGTCTAGACACCTGTGATTAAGAATTCCATGGAATCATCTCTTTTAAGACATAATTTAGAAATTAAACACAAACCTTTAGTAAATATGGATTTCAATTGTTTTGAACATCTTTTGGAGGATTTCCAGGATAGAAAAAATACTATTAACATTTTTCAGGGAATTGTGTTAAAGCTTCTAACATAGTTAGCCTAGTCAGGGAAAACCATACCATTTGCCTTATCCTTCCTGAAGCAATAAAAATTGTCGCTTGTATGTTCCGTGAGTGTCTAAATGTATGTATTGAACAAAATCCTATTATCAAAAAACACAGTTTGAAGAATTATGTAATACTGTGTATAACACAAAGAACAGCTCATTCTATACAACATATTTTGAACAAGTGACTTATCATCAGCTTGTAATTTTATCGAATAGCATTAAAATTATCATATTCACATGGAATTTTTGAAAAAATTAATTTGTCTACACAGAGTAATGCTTCTGATATTTTCATAATAGAGAAACATACTAAGGTAATGATTAAAAAAAATACTCTGCAAAAATACAAAACATTCTAAATTCATTTTAGAAATAACCAATTTGTCAATATATCAATTTTAAAAATAAAATGTCCCCCACCATCAGAGACCATTTTTCATTTCCAGGCAGAATTACAGATGGGATCATTCACTTTTGAAGTCATGGAAAATAATAGCCAACTGATTTGTTTCCAAAAGCAACAATTAGTTAAACAAACTATTATGTGATCCAACATCAACCCTATATTCACAAGCCTATTTTTTACTAACTCCATTCATAAGCATTCCCCTGTGAGAGTACTAGAAATTAAAAAAAAATTAAATTAAATTTTTAAGTAGTACTTTGTAGGATTTCTTTGCCTGATGTTCATGATACATGAAGCATTAGCATATAAAACGTGTATATCATGTCATCCTTCGCTTCTTTGAAGGACAATACGCACATACCTTTCATTGTTGAGTCCCCTGGAGTCAATTTACTTCCATAGCTAAATGACTTACACTAAGGATGTCTTGTATTTTCAATTTTAGGTTTCGCTGTAAAGTTGGTATTTGATGTCTTTCATACAAATAGGGTTTCATAAGGTCTCTACTAATTATCTTGACAAAAGTTCAACAGCAAAGTGGTTTCTTATTCTGTTCAAACGTTTTATGAATATAGACAACATAAGAGTTAACCAAAATATTCTGTCAAACCTAAATGTACTACTGACTTTTACAGGTTCAACAATGTAAACAAATGTACTACATGTTTAAGATACTGTATATTATATTTAAAATGTTAAAAAAAAAACAGTAAAAATAAATGCTTTAAGAAACAAATATTTAAAACATTTGTATAAAAATAATTTGTATTTGAAACTAAAATTAAAAAAATAATTTTACAGGTTCATTAATAATACTTAATACAGTATTTGAAACTGAATCCTGATTATTTTTTCTCTGAAGGAGATTTATCCCAAAATCTCTCCCCCTACGCCAATGTTATAATACTGAGTTATCTTCTATAATAGATAAGTGCAAAATTGTATTTTTACATAAATCAAACTGTCAAATTTGACTTTAAACTCAGTGATAATTGGAAAAGAAATGTGAATGTAAGTAGCCTATAATAGTCACTTATGTTAAAGGCTGTCTTGGGACAAGGCTAGAGCATTGGGACAAGGGTGTGACTGCATTAATTAAAAGTTCTAGAGTACTTGTGAAAATATGAAACATATAATTAAGTAAATTGTATTTTAAATATTGATTTAAAATACACATTATAAAAAACATATCATTCACATTTCACTTACATTAAAAATATACAAATATTCAAATTATAAAATTTACAAACTACAGAATATAGAAAAAATACAGTCTTTACATTTTATGCAAACTCTTTAACATAGTTTAACTTTTGAATTACTTGAATCAAAAATTGTAATCCAATATTAAAAAAGTGTATTTCAATACTTTATTAACTTTTTAATTCATATTGGTGGAAAATAGTACCACACTAAAGCTATGGTTTAAGGAATGTATAATTAAATATATTTCACAACACAAACTACAACCCTGTTTAATATTAAACCAAATTTTAGTAAAACAGTAATTCTATAAGTATCTTGTGCAAAATAAACATGCCAGTACAATGTGTAATATGAATATTAATGTTAATATGTTAAGAAATACTTTCTACTACATTATAATATACTATATATCAACAATGAGCTTATTATGAATAATAGTAAAATAGACATACAGTCTTATTAACCTGAAAATATTTGATATCACAATTCTATAAACCCCTTAAAATATGTCAAATTTTGATAAAAAGAAAAAGTTGTCAAACATTTACACAATTTTATTTTTCTACCTTAAAACATAAATACAGGAAAATATGGCAAACTGAAAGGATATGACTAAATACTGCTGTGAAAATCGGACTTTAACATTCAAAATGGAAGATACACTGCCATCATACTAACAACTCAAATTTGCTTATATGAAGATTAAGTTGAATTTGTGTCTCTACTGTAGGCTAATGTCTGTGAAGATTATTAAAATTTTAAATTAACACTCTGGAACCATGACAATCTAATTGAATGTATATGTTGTAGTCTCTTAGCTCTTCAGTTGTACACTGAATAGCTATGTAACTGGAGCAAATTGCTCTTAAACTTTGTTCCCACAGCCTCTGACTTGACAAGTGTAGTTAGACTTGTGATCTGTCAAATTCTGACTGCAAGCCATTCCTGTATTTACCAACAATACATAGGAAAGGCGGATCTACCTCAAGCAATAACAAGTATTTATGTTCCCAGAGCGTGAGATATGAAAAACTTCATACCAGCCTTGTCAAACCGTGTCAAACTGTGGGGGAACAAAGCTGTACAATGATGCTAATCTGAGGACTATTAAATGTCTATGGAACTGGAAAAAATCATCATAATACCACATATAGCTATGTGACTGAATTGCTAGTTGACTACAACATACACAGTCCGTTTAACAATAAAGAGCTTTATTATGATTACTAATAAGCTTACAACTATTAGTTATACAAACAACCAGACTTAACTTTAACTTCTGGAAAAAGTATGTTTTAATGATAAAAACTTTTTCTGAAATATTACCTGGATAGAATGAAATCGTGTCAGATCTAAAATTCCAAAAGTACAATTTTTATTTTTTTTGTAAGGTCTCTATGGCTGTATTTAACAAATACTGTTTATACAAAAATAAATACAATTAATTGATAAGTTTTTTTCTTATATAATACATTGTAAGTTAAACTGTAATATGATAATTGAAACTAAAATCCATTAACTGAAAATGAACCCTTTGCACTCAGATGGCCATTACTGCTGACCATGGCCAGCAAGCAATATTTAAAGTGTTGACAGTCCTTAGAGTTTGGATAGCCAGCCTGACTGGCCATGCAATGGTTCTTTGTCAGCTCGGGTGCTATAGCAATCGTACGAGGGTTGATCAAATATAAACGAGACTGACTTTCTAAAAACTTTTCCGTTGGACATTGAACTCTAAAGGGTGGGGTTTCAGGTAGCCTGGGAGGTTTGGGACGGGCTTAGACGGGCAACATTTCCGTTCGGACCCTTCAGTATAAAACTATACAATGAGTGAGAGTGTAGTGCACGTTTCCGTGGAGCAGAGAATTATTATTAAGTTTTTGGCCAAGGAGGGGGTCAATCCGACTGAAATCTTTCGTAGATTGACGGCTCAATACGGGGACAGGACCCTGTCAAGAGCTCGCGTTTTTGCTTGGCACAAGAAATTCGCCGAAGGCCGGGAAGCAGTAGAAAACCTGAAGGCCAAATCACGATCGTCGGTCGGGAAGGTAATGGCCACTGTATTTTTCGACAATCAAGGCGCCTTTCACGTCGATTTCCTCCATCAACGACGCACAATAAATGCACAATATTATTGCGATGTTTTAGAGGCCGCAAAACAATCTTTTCGTAGGAAAAGGAAATCTAAACTGGCGAGAAACGTCATTCTTCTTCACTATAATGCCCGACCACATTCGGCGAACGCTACGAGGCTTAAACTCGATCAAATTGGCTGGGAACCAATGGAACATCCCCATACAGTCCAGACTTATCACCCTGCGACTATCACCTGTTTGGGCCACTCAAAAGGCGCTTGGAGGCCAGCGTTTCGAAGACGATTCTGCGGTGGAGACCTTCGTGCTCCAATGGCTCAATGAACGCCGAGAACTTTTACGAAGATGGAATTAAAAACTTCCAATCCGGTGGGAAAAATGTGTTACTCGTGCGGGAGACTATGTAGAAAAATAAGTTGTATCAAGAATAATTTGTAAGTAAGCAATAATTTTTTTAAAAAATCAGTCTCGTTTATATTTGATCAACCCTCGTACTGCACAAACAGCTTGGAAATGTTGGCACAGAATATTTAATTGTGAAAAAACCGAACTAAGAGCTTTCAGAAAACACTTTCTTATTTATATAAAAAAGGGAATATATTTATTTTTAAATATTTTGGTTTAATTGTTAAAATATTGTTATAATATTATTATAATAATTTTACAGCTAAACACACTCATAATTTTGAAAGAAAAACTGCAACATTGTAATACAGCTCATAAAGCACAGATTTTTTTTTTACTTTTACATATGTTATGTACTTTTCCTAAATATATTTAACACTGAATACTGTTTTGTTTGTAATAATGAATACTTAGGAATCACTATATGTGACAAGATTGGCACTAAAAAGTCGAATGTAGCCAATGCAATACAGTTGAATTTTCCTTGATTTGACAATACGCAGGATAGAGGTAAGGTGGGTATCACTTAGTTAAAAAATTTTCCGATATGTTGCAGCACAATCCAAACAAAATCAGAGAATTAAATTAATATAAAAGCATAGAATTTTGTTTGACCAGTCCTGCCGGCCATCCACATGTTTGAAGGATTTTAACTTAACCAGTATTGCTAGACATCTGATCCGAGAGGAATATAACGCACAAAAATTCCGGCCTGTCAAGGAAATGGGCAGTACCACTGGTGACCCAACTCCAGAGGACATATTTTAAAAATCATACCCGAGTGCAAAGGGTTAAATACATTTTTTTGTTGGTAACATTAACAACATGCAAGACAACATGATCCTAGACAAAATAATGTAAAATACTTTATTTATAATTTTATAGTATTTGGAAATTTGTAGATGTGAACAATGTTGAAATCTTTTTGACAAGTTGAAACAATAAACCCGTAAACACAAAAACTAGTAAAGAATAAATAAATCTATATATGGTAATGTTTACAGGTTGAGTAAAAATTCATTTATTAAGCAAATTTGGAGATATGACTATAGAGGTGTGACTATAGAGATTAGCCAGTGGTTGCCAAAATGGGATAAATGAACTAAATGAAACTATAGAAACTTAAGAAGGATATATTGATTTATGAAGGAGATTTATGAAAAACGTTAAATGTTTTTACTTTGTTGAATATAATGTAGGCCTCATATTTTAATTATGTTTAATAAAAACAATGACTTTCCTAATTTTAGTATATAAGAAAGATGTATAACACGTGCCTAACCACAATTACTTATTAAGGAATTATTTTAATTAATTTTTTAATAAACATAAGAGTTTAAGGAATTACAACTTAAAAGGATTATTAACTTTTGCATTCACTTTTCGAAAAAACACTGTAAAAATAAAATATTGTGCACAGAAATGTAAAAGAAAAATACATTATTGATTTCAAAATGTATAGGTTTTTACAACATTTATTATTAATGTGTATCTCTAAAAATGTATAAATGTTTGAGTATGAAATATATGATGTCACATTTACAATTATTATTACTTTTAAATTCATTATTATTGTTGCTTTTTTATTTTCAAAAAACTACAAATGTATTAGACAGACAGGGTTTGATATATTGAAATGTCACATGATGTCAGGCTCTCCAGCGGAGGTAGATGGGCTTAGCAATCCCACTGTGCCACTCTCCTTTACTCAAGATGCATACACATTCACTACTCTACATAGTTTAGCTAACTCTAAAGTGTAAAGTGACTCGTGCTGGTGGAGTGAATGACACCGGCCTAACAGTGTATCAAATGGAGCCCTGGGAAAGACCTGGCAACCTCCCAATGTACCTTACCCACACACGTGGGGTTCTGTACGGCAGACCTCATTTCCTTATCTACGTGTAGGTGTTCCGATAAGTAACATTGCAAAAGAGATTAAGCAGGATCTAACTGCACAACAAAAGGTTGGTCAAATCGAGCAAAACCTTAGATGAAGGGTCAAAAGAAAGAAAGAAAAAAGTGAAAAAGGAATTAGCAAAGCAAGCATCTGCAAACACCCCAATAAGGAACTGGAAAGTAAGCAGTTAGAAGTAGGGAAACTACCCACCTTGAAACCTCTCCCAATCCTAGACTTTATGAAGAGACTATGACTGGAGAAGGCGTTGTAAATGAGCATCTCAGGAATATTTCTATCCTTAGAGTACAAAGTACAAAAAATTCACTTGGTGGCACAATAGACCTACAAAAGTTACAGTGCAATAGTAACCTACAAATTCATTCATTCAACAATTAGGCTTGCTCTGCAGTTGATACTCACTCTTGAACAGAACAACATGGTTCCTTGTTTCAATCAAATCCCCCCCCCCCCAGTAGCAACTTTTAATAATTCGTCAATATTCAATTTTTGAGCTCTTTGTTTTATTTGTATAATTTGTGCTTTGCAATGCCACATCTAAAGGACATCAGCATTGAGAACTTTCTTTAACTGTATGATATATGAAACTCTAAAGCAAGGTACTGTAAACAGTGTAGGCTACGGTTACCTATATACACAATATATTTATAATTTAACAATTTAATATTTAATATTTAATACAAACAACAATGTATGAAAAATAACAAGGGTGTACTGTACAAAAGAACCATGAGTAAGCTGGATATTTTCTGAGGAAATTATAAAAATTATAGTTGGATATTTTGAGAGGTAATATTGTACTTTGAGAAAATAAAACAAAGAATACAATTAGTTAATTATTTTTAAAGCAGTGGAATAAATAGATAGGGGTTGAAAAGAATATATAATACATTAAAATTAGTTAATTAATTTCTGAGTAATAAAGATTACTGGTTTTTATATTTAACTTATAAAAAAATATCCACTTTTCAGATCTTCCCACATTAATAGTCACTCTTCACTTTATGATACAGTAATATTTGCAAAACATTTTTTCCCATTTTAACATTTTAATTTGATGAAAATTATATAAAACTTATATTTTTGAAAAGCTTTTTTTAATGTACCTGTATTGCAATATCGGATGATCAAATGAAGTTCTATGTATCAATATCGATAAAAGAGAAATGTTTAGGGCTACTGATGAAATTTAGTACTAAAGTTATTTGGGAAGGAACAAACTGTAATAAACGAGTTTGGGGGTGCAACCTTTCTTATTTGTGCCACTCTTAGGTATTCTGCACAATTTCTATACATCAAAAATTGATTATCTTTATGACAGAAAGCGATTTCATACATTTTTTGTGTTTTAATTATAGTTAACTTTGAATGACGATTTTTACTGAATATACAACTGGTGCATGTACATACAACTGAAGAAAGTATTGAACAAGTAAAAAACAACCAAAACGTTTTTAACCAAATTTGTGCTCAATCATTGTATATATTCAATGTGCTACTATCTAAACATCCAACCATATCAATAAATTAAAACCCTTTGGCTGTTATGCAATGATTTATCTATATTTTAGTAAGTAATAGTGAAAAATAAATCAAATAGTTGACATCTAAGTCTACTTTTTCAAGTAATTGATCTTTTTACTTCACTTTTCTGCCACTTTAATGTTTTTCTGAGTTACAGAAATCAAATTATAAGAGCTGTAACATAACCTTGTCCTTCAAGTTTTGTTTATTAGGTAGTTCAAATGGCTGGCAATCCTGACCACTTTGTGTTTGGTCTTGACAATAACATAATTCAGTTTAATGTTAAATGAAAATTTTCAGTATTTATAAGAGAATATTTAAAATATTTACACCAGTCAATTTAAAATATTCGATAAAATAAAGTGGTTTACTGTAATTTAAACTTAATGTTTTAAAGTTTATTTCTTCAACCACAAATTAGAAATTTATCTCTTTAAATTAAAATCTGACTGAAACAAAAAAACTACTACACATAGTGAATCCTACACAATATCTAAAATACGTGTTTTTTTTCAGATATAAATAGTAAATATATTTAAATATAATTACATATGTACTTGTCAGCTAAGGTAGCCCTGCAGTTGTAGATAGAGCCAGCAGCCAAAGGGTTAAAACATTGCCCAAAATTCTGTAATAAAACTACATGTAATCTAACCACGACAAAAATAACTTCATGAAAATCGCTTAAAATATCTCTTAAGGCAACTTGTATTGGATTGTACTTTGACCTAAAACTAGTTAAAATTTGTACATTGACCCAGTTAAAATTTGCAATAACACATTCTAGAACCCAATAAACTACAAAATTTTCCCAAAATTTATTCCTCTCTTAAACTTTAAGAACAAGCAACAAATGTATCTACTAAACCTAAAAAAACATTTAAATATATTATGTAATTAATATATTGCACAATAATAATGAATATGTATAAAATCACATATAGCTTCTACCTAATTATAATGTACATATAAGTACACAAATACTTTGCAAATCCTTAAGGGGGTTTTCTGCAATCTTTTATTACAATTATACTCTACTTTTGTAGTCTTGCAATCTTTTACCAAATTGTATTCTTTTTTATTAGATTGCAAAAAAAATCTATTTTTTTAAATTTTTGTTCTATTTATAGTCCATAATCTTCACTTTCAAATAATGTGTAATTTCTATGACGTTTTATTAAATTAATATACAGTCGACCTTGGTTATAACACCCTCGGTTAGAACGCTAACTCGGTTATAGTGCTGTTTTCATAATGACCCCAAAATTCTATATTAAGTGTAGGTATATTTTAGGCTTGGTTACAGCGCTTTGTGAACTCAGATACAATGCTGTCACACTGCTGTTATAGTCCAGCCACTTACTAAACGGCCTGCGCGAGAATTTCTCGTTCATGTGGGGGAGAATTACCCTCCAGCTCCTTCCAACATCTCGAGGACAAAGAGTCTGCCAATCTCAGTCTACAAACTGTTACTTATCAGCGATAGTGAAGGAAAAGTGAGGAGCTATGGTGACAGAGTAGGGACATCATTTCTCACTTGCACGCGTGCGCGCGCGCGCACACACACACACACACACACACACACACACACAGTTGCCTTCCTAAATGTAAGTGTGTGTGTAACGTGTTAAAGTTGTAAGTGTAGTGTTGTAAGTGTAAGCATGTGTGTTAGACTCACATACTGGACTGTACAGTAGTTATTTTCTATTAGTTTTAACTAAAATATATTTCCAATTTATGTAATATGTGTAATACATTAACTGTGTATACAGTACAAAGTATGCTTTTCCTTCACGGCAATTAGTATTTCTGCCATTTAAAAACTTGTTTACTGCAAACTTGGTTACAACGCTATCTTGTTTACAGCACATGAGTGCTGTACAATACATTTCGTCCCTTCAACCGCTTTATAGCTGAGGTTGACTGTATAAAAAAAAATATATTCTAAGGTAGGTTCAACAATGTGAATGTAATTTTCAGAGTGTCAACAGTGGGGTAATTTCAGACTCATTTATTGTAATTTCTGCATGTTGTATAGTATAATAATTCTAATCATAGTATTACTTATGATGAATGAAACTAGATTGTTTTAATATTTTACTTTTATGTATTGGATAACCTGTATTCAACTAAAGTAAGAAAATGCCATGTTACTGCATAATTTTTGTTTTGTTTTAGTGATTTTCTGAAAGTTGCTTTTTCAGCAATTAGGTACATTTTTCTCAGGAACTAAAAAAAATATATGATTTTTTTATTAGTTTATCATGCTTTATTCTAACAATAGAAATTTAAATATTTCAATTATGTTTAAAAATATTTTAATAAAAAATATATTTGTAAATAAAAAAATATACTGTAGCATTTAGTTAAAAAACAAAATTGGCAAAAATATAACATTTACATTAGTAACATTTTTTTAAAATTTTGAGGTATGCAGAAAACCAAAATTTTTTAAAATAAAAAAAAATAAAACTGTAATATGTCATCAATTTGAAAGAAAACTGTACCTATGTTAACATGAGGAAGGATAGGGCTCCCCTTAAGTATAAAATACTTGTATTTATGTTTAAACAAACAGCAAGAGAAGAACCTAACTTAACTAAGATTTATTATAAAACAACAAAACATAACAGTAAACTTGGCATTGTACAAAAACATATTCATTTAACACTGGAATGTTGTAAGACGAGTACAGAGATAATGGAAATATGAAACTTGATTTTTGTAAGTGGAGAAATTCTCATTTAAGGAGATACAATAAAAGAAAATAATATCTGATATCAGTCCTTTAGAAGGACGAGAAGTTCAGGAATGGTTTTAAGCATGTGATAGGAATGAGATTTCACCTTCATTTTGTAAAAACACTTAAATAAAGATTCAACTTTACGTCACACTTCATTTAAAGTATATGCCACATACAACTTCTATTCTAATGTTTTGTAATACT
The DNA here is from genome assembly GCA_022606455.1 of Callitettix versicolor. NCBI lineage: Eukaryota > Metazoa > Arthropoda > Insecta > Hemiptera > Cercopidae > Callitettix > Callitettix versicolor. The sequence continues at coordinate 52,194,412 of CM040182.1, forward strand.
GACACAAATACATATAAATTTTTGTTTTAATAAAATAAAAGTAGAATCAAAATATTTTGAATTACATTACTAAATAAAACCTTTACATATTTACTGCCAGTTTTTGCAGTAAAAATACCAAAGTACACTAACACACACGTGCAAAAAATCTCACATTTTAAGATTTCTATTAATATTCGCTCCTTGTTTTTGAAGCCAACACTGAACCTAGTTTGTGTGAAACATGTTCCAGCTGTAAGTAAGTAAACAAGATAATTATGATTATAAGCTCCATCATTTTAAACATGGTACTATATTATACCATGTCCATTGTTGTCTGAGGAGAGCAAGTTTCCTGAGTACCACACTAGGAGAACAGAAATACAATCATGTTAAAACTAAAAAATGTTTTTATACTACTGTATGTATTGCCAGTCATGCTAAGAGGATTTAAAAAAATAATGAATCTACAAATTAATTATCACAGTGATATGGTAACCAAGACTTTGTCATCCTTGGCAATGATTTACGCTACTTGTATAACCATCTGTGGCCTATGCATCATCCTTCTCTAACTGATACTCTGTTACTTTATTACACCAGTTAGTTCAGTGAAAGTAAGAAATCTATGTAACACTACAACTCTGTCCCTATCTACAAGACGTTGTCTCAAAATTGATAAGGAATAGTACAACAAATTTTTTACTAAACTTTACATTTATTTCAATGGACAGTCAAATCCTGCTCAACATTCCTGACTTTACACTAACTTTTTTTTTACTGTGTCAAAAAATATGTCTACAACTGTAGTATAAGGTGCTTAACACATTCATGGCTGTCTAAGAAGTTAGAGGTTTTGATCAACCGGAAGTAAATTTGTTTTTATTTTAAAGTAAAAAATAGCCTAGGTTATTAGTAGCACTGATTAACTAATTAATCAACGAAAGAATGCTCTAAATTTAAAGTCAATCTTTACATTTACAAACCTTTTTCTTCCAACCTTTCTTTCCACTTTTTAACCTTTTTCTTCCAAACCTTTTTACTTCTCACTGAAATAAAAAAATTTTAACAAGTTTTAGAATCAACAAAAAAAATCAGATATAAAATATTTGTTAATATTTACTAAATAATATAAAAGTTGTTTTCGTAAATAATGTTCAGCCTGATTTTCCTTATACAGAAGAAATGATTGACGAGATTTAGCTAAAAATTAAACTTGAGGCTTATTTTACTCATATTATGAGATACTTTTCAATAATCTAAAAGGGTAAATATTTGCAATAATATGGCCACAATTAATTTTCAATCTCCTGTATGAATCAATTAATAAACAGAGCCTGGACGACGCCTTTCTCTTCCTAATTTTGGGATGGAACATGTTTCACAATATTGCTACCATTGATGGTAAAAATTTGTTATAATATTTTAATAGAACAAGCGTAAGAATTCTCACTTTGTTTCTGTTCACTCGCATATATATTCATAAGCCACTGGAAGTACAACACTCTTACACTATTACAAAGAATTTTGATCACAATGGTCAAGGCAGTTCATTTATGGCACCACCTCCAAATTTTAAAACAAACACTCTCAGAAACTAATTCTGAATAATTTAAAAGAGATAAATGTAAACATTGAATTAAAAAAGGTAAATAATTTCTACCTGCTGTAAAATTACTATTTACAAGATATTTTGAAATAAAATTATTCAGAAATAAAGCTGTTAGTGCTAATGTTCTGACATGTATACATTATAATTGCCTCATCAATAATAATATAAAACTTTTATTGATTTTCATTATCTATAATCGATTTCCTTCGAAATAAATCTTTTTCCCTTGAAAAGTAAACTAAACATTTTTATACATATTTTTAGGCTACCATCAAGTAACAATTTCTTACCAAGTGAAAATATTTCCCACACTAAAACTCCAAGAATCCATATATCATTTTCTTCAGAAAAATATCCTTCGTGTAAACGCCTTTTCATCTGATGATTTGGAGACTTCAATCGAGCGTAAAAAATTTCCTAAAAAATTCAAACATATTGAAATTTGAATTATAGTAGAATTTGCAAACCTTTTTTTATTCAAAATCATATTCAACTTGATATTTTCGCACTGTCCTTAGCATTTCATATTTTAAAATTACAGAATTCAAATTTTGATAACTTTCATCAAAATTTTTTTATATTTTGTTTTTATAAAATAATAAAAATGTAGTATTTCATTTCAAAGACACTGTTCTCATTACTTCTATGATTTTTTCCAACATATTTTTAATGAAATGTTTTTGTCTCAAGGCAAACTGTCATGAAGCAAAATGACTTGTCTAAAGCCACTTTGTCTATTTGGTGTAACTTGTTTAACAAAATATATTTCTTTTAATATTATATAGAAAATTTTGAAGTTCTTTTATGAATACAGAAATTATTACCACAATACAATTCCTATCACACAAATCGTCCAGGCTCTGTTATATACAGATGTGAACATCTACTTATCTTGTTGAGTGGTAATACAGTAAACCAATAGTGTAAATCAATAGACCAAACATTTTTGTAATATATAATATTGTCTAATATTAACATACTTACATCTGGTTTCTCAATAGTTGAAACACCAAAGTTGAAGATTTTTGGGTTGGTGTCATTTTCAATGAGAATGTTCCGAACACATAATCTGTTATGCATTATATAGAGTCAAATAAAGATTCATTGATTAAAGTTTCAATATAAAATAAATCCATAAATAATGAACTTAAAAACTTTATAAAGAGTCTGTGAGGATATTTAGAGTATATATGATATCAATAAGAATATTATGACACTTATTAAGACTGAAGGATAAGCATTAGGAACAGAGCTTGTGTAGCCATAGTATGAAGGTCAAATAACTGCAAATTTTGCATGGATTTTACAACTGCTAGACTATTTTACCTGAAAAGTGTTTATATAACTATATATTTAAATATATTTACAATTTCTCATTTTAAAAATCTGAAAAAATCAGTCTTACTGTAGATATAGTGTAGGATTTATTGATACAAAATTTTTTTGTTTTAATAAAATTTTAATTTAAAAACTTTAAATTTTTAATTTTTGATTAAACAAATAAGTTTTAAAACATTAAGTCTGAACTACTGTAAACCACTTTATTTTATGAAATATCCTAATTTGACTACTATAGTTATATACTTTGGTAAATCATGAACCACTTCATATATCATAACATTTAACTGAATTATGTCATCAACAACAAACGCATAATGAATGCCAACGATTTTGACTACCTAGTAAACAAAACTCGAAAAACAAATTTATGTTACAGCTCCTATAATTTCACTTCTGAAACTCACAAAAACATGGAAGTGGCAAAAAAGTGAACTAACGAGATTAGTTAATTGAGAAATGTAGGTTTAGACACTATCTACTGAATTTATTTTCAACTATTACCGACTAACGAATAGCAATGACGTTGTATAGCATTTCTTGTTAGTAAATTGAACGATACCAAAGATTACTGCACAGCAACCAAAAGGTTAAAGTGAGTTACACAAACATTTGCTAGTACCAAGAATGCACTAAGTTTTGAGCAGAGTATCTTAAAACTGACTTCCATCAGATTACAACAGTGTCCAGACTATGGAGGGTCAATAGAAAACTATACAGTATTATATCAGCAATCTCGCTTCAACATAACGTAAACAGTTATATAATTTCAATTCACTTTGAATTAAACAGCAGTTGTCAGTGATTGAACTATTTCTAACACTACACTGTACTATGTACTGTAATATATGTAAAAAAAACAGTGTAAAACCACATGATTTCACACATCAAGGGAATAAGATAGGCTCCATAAACAATAAAATAAACAATGAACTTCTTATTCGTATACCCAATCAGTAATCTAAACACTAATGCTCTTGTGCTTATACTTAGCTGATTAGAGAAAGTTACAAACACATAAGCATTTTGTGTTAGTTTTATATTAAAACACACTGTAGTTTACAGCAACAATAATGAACATTTATCCTGCTACAATTTTTTTTCATTGCTATTTTTATCTCACAATATTTATCAGGATCCTATTGTAAAATTGTCACTTTTAATAGGTGTGTCCCATGTTATTAACAGAATGGTAGCTTACCTCTCTTGAATGCAGATGTATCATTCCTTCTCCAACTCTCTTTGAAATAAGTAAAAACCTTTCTATGTTCTCACAATACATGTGAAAGTTCTTCTTAATCGCACTTCTATACTGTATAAGAGTATATTTCGAAGTGAGATCGAAATGTTCCATAAAAATGTGGTATGTTGATTTTGGTTCAATGTGCATTCCTAGTATTTCAATAATATTCTGATGTTTACAAAAAGTGTGCACAAACAAATCGTTCAACAGCTTTTCATCGTTTATATTTTTACCCTCTGAAAAAAAAAATAATATTAAGGAACTAACTGGGCAAAAACTAAATATTTTGTATACGTATAAAGATCTTTATTTTGATATCTTCATAAAAAAAATTAAAACTATTCAAACAATTTTTTTATATATGAATAAATAATACATTTTTTGGGGTGACCACTCAAATGAATTTTTCCAATTCACTGCTTCTCATGGTTTCACAGAAGAAACATTTTTAAATTTCATGGCAGTCCTTATTTTATGTCCAGTAACTTATTGATCACTAAATTAAACAATCATTTGGATAAATTTCTTAATTATTGTAAAATATGTAACAAATCGTTTGTAGCACTAGCTTTAAAATCTTAATTCTAGTACCTCTTTCTATAGAATTTAGAGATGCAGCAGTAAAATTTCCTAGTGCATTCATATAAACAGCTTCATTGCTAACTGACAAGTGTTCAGGGACAAGCTATTGTCGGACGATAAAAATGCAATGCATAAACAGGACTTTTTTTGCAAAGTCTTTTTTTTTAAATTAATATTTACCTTATCCTATAAAAGGTTTACTATTACAACTGGAACAATCAAAGACAATAATAACACAATTTTAGATAACTGAAATAGCAAGTAGGTCCTACTTAGTTTGTGAAAATACTTAAATGCACAGAGCCTATAGTTGAGCTGATGCAATACTGCAATAATGTAGCCCAATAACTCTACTTCTTAGATATGTGATGGAACTCAAATTTTTTATCTGTTTAGGATAATATAATTATACTTACAATAACACACATTGATAATCTGTTAACAATCCATCAAACTAGAAGTCAAGACCTGTTCACTGGGTTTTGGTCTGGGTCTTATCGTGATGGTCTTAGATAGTTCATTTTTTCAATGGAAATTCACTAATTGATTATAATAAAATCAAATTATAAATCTGATTCGTAGTTTAGATTTTTGACAATACAATGATATAAGCAATACTAATACACAAAGTTAATCTCTAGGACACTTATAAAGATATAAACACAAAAGTGTAGAGCGAGAGTTAAAAACTCTCTTATTGTAATAAAATAAAAATCTGTAGAAAGCCTTTTTTTTTACTAACAACATAAGGAAAGTATAAATAAAATATTGACTCTAACAAAGACACACCACCAACAGGTGTCAATCTGGGTTTTTTCTGAGACAAAGATAATAATAAGTTGTATTCTATTTAGCCGGAAATTGTTTACTGCTGAAATTATGGCTTTTAAATTTGATTTTAAACAACATAAACACATTTTTTTACAAAATTAATGAATCAAGACTGAAGGTGTTAATTCGTATATACAAATTTTGTTTTTTGCATTTTTGTAACTTACAGTAATTTTTACATAAGTTGATAGTAAAAAATTATGAACATTAAAATTTTATTTTGTTTTTTAAAGAATATATATATATTTGTTTTAAATGTATTTATTTGTGTTATATTTACTATTTTGTTTTTTTCTGAAATTAATTTTAATTTAAATTTTGAAGATTTTAATTAATTTTGAATTTTAGTCATATTTGAACAAAGCACTGTTGTTATATAATAACAATGTCAGATCAAGCCTGACTTTGGATAGTTAGTGTAATTTCCAATGTCAGGTTGTGTCCAACATACAAGGGAAAACTGATCTTAGGTTATATGGAAATAATTTGGAAGTGCTTGTAGTTTACATCATTAAACATTAAATTAAATTCACAATGTTCCTTTCTTCACGTACTTAAACTTTCTTATTCTCTTCAGTAATTTGCGACAACAGCCACAAGGTAATTATATTCTGAATTGATAAGATACTGAACTTAAAAACATTTTTTTAAATTACTTTAAAAAAAACTCACAATTTCTAAGTGGTACAAAACTGACTGAGTTCATTTCATTTCACTCGGCTCTGTTCAACTTAGTACAACTCCACTTCTTATTTACCCAGTTTTAATTCTTAATTGGCTTCAGATTAATTACATTTTCTTTTAACAAGTTTTTTAAAATTTGAATGAATAAATTTTTACCTGAATGATTTACTTTTTATTTCTTCAGATATAAGACCTTTAAATGAATCAATGACTAGCATGTTTTTGGGGTTCCAAAGGGCACTGACCCACTCATTCATCATATCAGCTAATCATTCATCCTTTTTTTTTTGTACACAAATAATTACATTTTTGGGGAAGATTTTATTTTTTGGAATAGTTTTCCTGTTAAGGATTATATAAGGTGGTAATTTATGACCATCAGCTTTTATGCATAGCATGACTATGATACGATGTTTTTCATAACTCATAATAAATATTTTAATTTTTCTAGCACCGTTTGAATTCACCGCATAATTTTGTGGTATATCAAAGTAAATAGGTGTTTCATCTGCATTGCCTGTTTGGCTGAATGCATAGAATGCAAATCTTACAAACTTCAATAATATGATGTTGGAATATCAAAAGTTTTACTTCAAAATCAGCTGGAAGTTTTTGACAAATGGAAGTTCGGCGCTCTAGAGACAGACCTTAACCACACATAAACCTATTGCACCAACCTCCAACCTCCTGTACTAAAGGTTAGCTTTTCTTTTAGATCCGGTAAAACCGGATTTTTTTTACCTTTTTAGATCTGGTAAAACATTTTAACAAAACCTTTACATGCAAAAATTTAATTTCTGTCTTTGCACTGCTTGTAAATATTTGTTTCACTTATTATAAATTCTGTTCTGCAGCTCTGTTTCCATTTTGTTCAGTGAATAAAATAATTTTTCGTTTCATTGCTGCATCATAATGCACTCTCTTTAAAGACATTTTATATATAGTATTTTTCTTTTTTGAACAACCTAGTTATCATTAAACAACAAAAGATTAAAATAAAAACACTTCTTATAACACGAGATTCAAATGAAAACATTCACTGGCAACTGCAAACAAAATGACAGAATTGTAGAAGAGCAAGAGAATGTGTCAGTCAATGACCTTGCAGCTGTGCCCTTTGTTTTAATGTTCAATGAACAAGGATTCTTTTCTCTGAAATACGAAAATTGAAACATTTATTGGATTGCCTAGTCAATTTTTATTATTATTTTTTTTTTATAAAGGCAAAGAACTCATTAAGGATATTATCGCCTATTTTTAACATCAAATGTATGACAGCTGCCATTAAGTCTAGAGCCATCAGTTCTAAGATTCACCTTGGTTTTTTTAAAATCAGAATAGGAAAAAATGTACATCATAGAATCAATGAAATACGGTATATGAGGTGATACTTCGGTTAACTGTCAACCTGGACAACTGTCTAATTCACAGAATGAAAAATGACCCTCATAACAGTTTAGGTTTCGGGTAAGGGCTGAACATATTATAAGACTGTTTTCATTTTGTTAAATTATTTCTAAACAGAAATGTAATATAGAGATAGTGGAAGTAAAAGATAAACTTTGACTATTGTACTAAAAAAAGCTACAGTAGAACTAAAAAAATATACAGTATTGACTTATTCTGTGTGTATATATATGACATAAATACATTTGTATGAATTTAGTTAAAATAAAGTATGACTTCTGTTCTGTGAATATTCTTCATTCTTTATCTTTGACGTATTAATGGTGAGTAATGAATTATGTTTTTTCTATGTAACAAATTAAAAATGTTTTCCATAAGTCTCTATTATAAAAGATGACTCATACAGCAGTCTGCTCAG